>JARFOC010000661.1:160181-206059 GCA_031763485.1 Osmoderma eremita
TAAAGTTTTGCACTCAGAGCCCTCTATCCGTCGAGGAAACTCTGGTTGACACCAAAGGTATACTAGTGCACCCCCCCCCTGTTAATATCTAGTACGCATCAATTAATTGATTACCAAATGATCTTTACACTAGTATTTACATCGATAACACTTGTGGCCTTATACGGTCTTGTGCAATCACGTCTGCGACCCTCACACTACAGCAACTGCGGACTGCCGTCAGTTCTTCCTTTGTGCCATCATCGCCCGAAGAAGCTCCCCTTGTGGTTATTTGCTAGCCTGATTATTTCTATGAGTCCGTGACGTTAATTTCTAAACATCTTCTAAACCCCTGTTTGTGTTATATAATGTTACGTGGGAGAATGTGTTGTGATTTTACGAAGTTTTAAAAAATAAGATATTCTTTTATCTGGGAACATTCATTAGTCTCATTATCTCCGAAACTTCTTCCCCGATTGCTTTGAAATTTTGACACACGTTGCATTCGAATACGAGCGTGTTTTTATATAACCATAGTGGGGCTACAGAGAGGGGGAAGGAGGTGACAGATGAAAATATGCAATTAATTAACAGATACTATTATTTGACATGCTTAAATGGAATTTTGGTAGATGGTGTACCTTTGAGTGATAAAAACATGCTTAAATTGAGTTTTCATTGATTTATTTTCATTTTGGTCTAATTATTTGTGATATTGCGTTAGAATTGAGGTGTGTCGTTTACCATAACGTTCATTTCGTGAATATGGTTTATTTTTTCATTGTTTTTCTTTCGTTTTCTTTCTGTTTTTATCTATATAAATTAATAAATGTAAATGTTCATTTGTTAATAATCTAAAATCTCCGAAAGTTCTTCACTGATTGCTTTGAATTTTGACACAACACTGCATTCGAATACGCCCGTATTTTTATATGCTTCCAGGGGGCCACAGGGTGCGAAGAGGGGAGGGGGAAGTGACAGATATAGACATGCTCTCCTTTCTTTTTAATTCAACCAGACTGGCCCACAGCAACGCGTGGCCGGCGACAGCTAGTATCACTGGATAATATTAAACAAGCCAATATACCCAAAAATTAATAATTCCTTTGGGGAAAATGGGCTACCTTATTATAGGTAAAAAGAGCTTCCTCCTCTATATTCACCGAAAGTAGTAGGATCAATTAAAAGGGAAAACATGATGAAAACATAAATAAGAGATAACAATGATAAAGCGAACTAGAAAGTTATTTTGTTCTAAAACTGATACGTAGAATATACTGAGAAATTCTTCTTTTTTTTCTCTAAAATGAAATTAAAGCATTGGCAAAATTGTGTCACAATTAAATCAGATATTAAGCAAATTAATTCATTTGTATAGCAAATTAATCCTTGCATCTAAGAAGTGAGGCCATAAAATTCTGAAATAAATAAAAATTACAGAATTTTATGACTACAAAGTGTTTGCAATCTCAGTACTATAATTGGTGAAATGCAGTTAATACAAAAGAGTAATTAGGTAATTGGACTGAACAACAGGTGATCTCTGATTACAAGATGCAAGAATGTTGTTATTCATGGATAATAAAGATATTTTACATGTTGATCCTTTACTTTTTTATTATGGGTATTTTGCAACCATACATGCCCTAGCACATTGGAAGAATAGTGATCACCTTGCGTATCGTAAACGAAAAGCTTTCCTACCTGGTATGTGTGTCACGTAGGTACATGTGTAACTTAAATTAGTTGACACAAATTGTCACAGGAATATCAATTTATTCTATTCAAAAAGATCGATCAATATAATTGCGTCCTCTATTTTTTAATAATTTCTTTGAAGCCGATCGAAATTTTGTGGTATACGTTCTGCAATTTATTGTTCCCATTCATACGTATTTGATCAAACGACGATAACTTCAGGAAATATGTTAGCTTATTGAAAATTCAGACCGTAGGCATCAAATGAAAAAGCCGCAGCTTCGTATGTATGCGGCATGTGTATAATTGTGAACGCCAAAAGTTATCTGAAGGGTAGCGGGCTACATCACACCGTTTTAAAAATGGTACCAACCCGTTCACCTATATTTCGAAGCACGTGCTTTCGTGTAGCAGCTGCCATTTTTGCGGCTTCGGACATGTGGTATCGCTGTCGGTGAGTAGGTACAGGAGAAACACGAAAGACGACAGGGAGAAGTGGGAAAAGGAAGGGAAACGACAGGAATTAAAGAAGAGGAGGATAAAAGAAACAAAAACCTAAAAAGCAGCAGGCAAAGAATAAAGGATGAGAGTGCGACGAGTGGTAAAACAAAAGTTAAAATTTGTGCTTATATAACCAGCCGACCTATATATGGTCCAGACGTTCAACAATGCAGCTTATACATACGGGCGCTTTTTCTTTTGCATCTCTGTCTCGTCTTTCGAGCGGTGAATTTTATAGCTACCACCTCTTGCATATTCGGAAACGTTGTCAAGGTCAGTTAAGCGACACGAAGTGGTAAAGGCGAAGTACTGAACGCAGCTTTTCGGGAACCGTAAACTCGTATAGACGCTTGAAGTTGCCATACCTGCTATATATGTAAAATCTACATCTGCGTATAGCAATTGATACGGTTGGTCGTTGACGGTGCTATGTGTATCATAATAAATGATAATGTAAAGTATGAAATGGTATGAATATATTAATTAACTCAGAAAAGAAATTAGTAAGATCATTTTCAGAAATAATTTTAATGGAGGGTTTTAAGATTTTGATGATTTCAGCAATTTCTAACGTGTGTGGCAGGCAAAGAAGAACGTAACGTAAATATCAAACTGATTACCCACTATTTATGCTCAAAGAAAACGAAAATAATGAATAGTGTTCTTGGTTTATCAAATCGTAATGTCACATGTCACTGGTATATGGTAATATTCATGGTGCGAACAAAATCTCGTTTGCATACAAACCATTAATCTGCTAAAAAAAAATTGTGGTTTCCGTCAATATTTTGTTGTTTATTTTCTTTGTCACATTAAACCATGAATATGATCGCTCTTCCGAGATAAGTTTCAAGAAAAAATTTTGGGTATTGACCGAAATTGCACATTTAAAAAATTGGTGAATACAAACGGTGATCATGTCTGAACTACTTTCTTTTGAGGTCAATATATTCTTCGTTTCTGAATATATTTTACGTAATTAGCCACGGCAAGTTTTTAATTTTAATATGTTCGATGTAAGCAGTTCCTTAATCAGCGTTGGAAAGACCTTTAAACAAGATTTTTTCTTCTTCGTTGTCTCATTCTGTTACTTTTCAACAGCTAAAGAGAGAAACATGAGACTTTCCAGCCAATTATTAAAGTAGTAGCGCGTAAAAAAATAGAGAACATAAACTGTTAAAAGGAAAGGATCCGAACATTCCTCAAAAATGAATTACTCTGCATATTTCAAAAACTTAAGATTTGTGCCGAGTTCCTATTTCGAACTGTTTTTCAAGAAGTTATCAGAAGATAAGATCATGATCATTACATTAGATCTTGTACACAGCAAAAACTTGCAGTGACCCGATGACAGATTTATGTTTTAAAAAAAATGTGTTCAATTAAGATCATGTAAAAGAGTAATAATATGGAACTGAAGCTAGGGCAAAACAAATAACGAAATGTAATGTGTCGTTGGTACTGAAAACATCTTATTTTGTTACGCCTATTTTTTTCAACCTTATATATTAAAATATTTTATATTTTGATTTGTTTGTCTGAAAATGTCAACTATATCATATAACAATATATCTATTTCAACATTATGAAGGTCATTTGACACCAGAGTTACTTTTAAATGAAATACTTATTTTAGGGTAAAAGATTTTTCAAAATAGTTCCCATGCAATTCTGTACAGTAATCAAACGAGTTTCAAAATTTTTAAGCTTTCTAAAATGCAATCTTTCAGAAACTCGTCAAAATAGGTTTTCGTTTCGGCTTTCACCTTACTTATTTGTCATCTTTCTCCCCCAGCCAATTTCTTCATGCTTGTAAATTCTGTAAATAACCAATAAAGATTACGCTTCTGGAATCCCAAAAAAAAAACGTGACTCTAAACTTGTTAGCCAAAGAAACGGGGTTCGCCTTCTTTGTAGTACGTTCATCGGAAGAAATTAATTGTTTTGACTGCGTTTTTGTCTCTGGAATAACGTATCCAGGTTTCATCTGCGCTGGCATATCGACGAAAATATCCTCTTGGATTTCGTTTGAACTTAGCTATACAGTTGATATTGTAACGGGAATTCGCATTTGATCAACAGTAAGCAATCACGGCATCCATCTTGCGGTTAGTTTTTTCATATTTAAAAGTTGAGGTAAAATATTGTGTACCCGTTCGGTCAAGATGTTTACGGCGTTTCATTCGGCGAGCCCAATGACATGGACCTTATTAATCATTTACGAAGAAGTTTCAGTTCCTTTAGTGGTTTTTCCACGTGAAACATAATGTTTGATCAACACAAGCATTTACTTTTTCTCCATATTAGCACAAACATTGTGAAACGATTGTAAAACTTATGTATCTGACAAAATTTTGGACGAAACTTAGACAGTACGCTTCTAAAACTTGGCTGAAGTCAGGAATATACTCATTATGGGAAAAGCGTTGCCAACTTTTGAAAAGTCACTCTTCCGTCAGTGTTGGCAAAAAGTATTTTACTCCTAAACTGATTCAGATACTACTTAGAAAATTAAGCAATCGAGATTTGCAATCTCTTTCCCATGTGTTCTCGATGAAATATTTACAGTATCTTCCCCAATGTAATAATTCAGTTTCTTTACGATTAATATGCACGTTTTGTTTCAGGAATCATCGCCCACTTTGACGCACGTATCGTCAAAGGTAAGCAGGCCATGCGACCGCAACGTTGTCCACTCAAGGTGTGTGTAAATGGGTGCATTAATATTTTTATATGATATGACACCTTTTCCCAAACAGAACAACACAAAATTTAAATGCAGTATTTTTCATTGCTCAATATTAAACAAACAAACAACACGATATGCATATGAAGGTACTATTATCATTATGGCTGTATGCATAAGTGCATATGAGAAGCTGACATGAAGTGATTTCGCATTTTGCTGCACGTAGCACCTAACTTTTATCTATTAAACTGTTATGTTTTGCACTAAATCAGGTTAACGGACTTTAGAATTATTGTTTATTTCGCATAGAAATGAATATCTAGGTAATCCTCTTATAACGCCCCATCTTATAAGGAGGATTCAGGGTTACGCGCTAAATATTTTCAAATCAAGATTCATTGTTACGCGCAGTGATTGTGCGCATTTATATATATCCAAAAAATGAAATCATGTTAGAACCAGTTCACGCAGTAGGCACACACGTTAATTTACCGTTATTTCATTTGTGAGTAAATACTTAGTTCCATGCTTTACAATATGTAGATATATGGTTTCTCATCTTTCACAATTAATTATAAATTTAAGTCCGTGAAAATTTCATCGTTTTCTCCAAATAACTACGGAAAAATATTTTCCACATTCCAAAAACACTCAAAAGTTGCAATAAATCACTAAAACATATCGATCTGTTATATAAACTCTCAGAATTGCTTTGCGAACTTTTTACTTTCTAATTTACCCCCAACAAATCAATTAGTTTAAAGTCTACAATAATTTTGAAAATTATTAAAATAGAAAAGTAATGCAAAAATAAAGTTATTGGGACGAATGCACTTGCATTCGAAAGAAGTATTAAAATTTCTTCTCATTAATATGCGTCGTTTTCATATTACTACTATTTTTTTAAGTACGCTGGACAGCTACATATTCTTGTGATATTCCCTATTACGTGCGTTTCTTAAAACCCATTATGAGCGTTATACGAGGACTGCTTGTACTTGTTTTGGAGGTAAAGATCAATATTTCAAATTCGTTTATATAACATAGCAATGAGACTATTGACAAGCATTTGTACAATATTTGTGTTGAGTATTTAGAGTGAGGATATTTCGGGCAAAACTAATTTGTGACTACATACGATACGATTTGTTAACTAATATATCACAAATATCAAAATACATTTAGGACGTACAAGATTTATCGTAATAATAATAGTAATAATAATAACAGAAATGAATTACCTTCAACAAAGAGAAATAAGTATTGAAATCTATTCCATTTTCGACAAACTAAAGTTGGCCTCACTAACCTCGGCCAGCTTATCTATGACATGTCAGCAGTTGTTTCACATCTGTCTTTGCAAGCGCGGAATCTAATTTGTGCTTTTGCAGCCAACACGCCCATAGACAAATGAAATATAATATGCGCTTATGTACACACATAAAGCATCCCTTATGCTGTAATAGGTATATATAACGGAAGCATTTCCATGATGGTCGTAAAAACGAGGCATTTTTAAACGTAATTATCTGACACAGAGCGTTCGTTCTATGTACATATGTCCTGTTCACACTTGGGAAATAGTTTCAATTACTGTTTTATATGTATTTGATATATTATTTAAACATTTATTTCCGACAGGGTTCTTGCTGTAAAACGTAAATATATTAAGTTGTTTACTCTAGGTACATAAAATTTATTTTTCTCGACAACAAAGGAAAATCTATTTGTGTTGTTTGGTAAATAATGCAAAAACATTTACATCTAATGTCATAATAGAAAATGAAGTCTTAACAACCCGTTATTGTTGTTACTTCCTTTTACCGGAGGTACGACATCTAACTTGAATAATAAGTACTTTATAAAACGTTCGGTGTTATTTAAATGGATTCTATATATATGATACCAATTTAAGGAGACATATCCTAGTTTTTGTCTTATGACGGCGAAATAAAGAATTGATAAGGACTCGACAGTATTAAAATCGCCACGAATTATGTAATAACATTAATGAAAGTAAATTTACTATTATAGAAGTGGTCTGAGGATGTTCGTCAAGAACCAGCAGTTTTCGTTTTAATAACTTTTATTTACATCATACTTAATCGTTACGTATACATATGCTTCAAGCTTACCTGTATTAATCGCCCATGCAAAACCATCCTGAAGTTAGTTCTTTACCCGGCAAATTCAGAAAGAAATATATAAAATAAATAAATATAAATAGAATGCTCATGTTCAATGTATGTAATTGAAGTGGGGTAAATGCACCAGTGAAGGAACATACCCCAACGAATAAACATTTCCTTTTTTCTTAATTTAAACTAAGAATTGCAGTTAAGCGAATGTAGCTATCAAAGTACCATATGCTGCAATAATGACATTTTCATTTATTGATTTACTGGATGTGACGTGTACATTTAGTAAAAATTGTTGTTCATTTACTGGTGTTTTGGGAAATTTCAACATTTATAAATAAAAGTGCTTCTGAAACACTTACTTATTTTAAAATACAAAGTGATCCATCTAAACATTGATAGCATGTGGATTGTTACGATTACAATACGCTTAAATGCTCATATACTGGTGTATTTACCTTACGTTTGCGTTTATTTATATGTATATATATTTAGCGACAAATGATTATAGAATTACACGAATTGCAATTTTTCTGATTGCACGAAATATTCACGAAATATCTTAACAAAAATATTCACTGCAAGATTCAATTCCTATCAATGTATACATTATTAAAACGTGACTTACAATTAGTATTTGCGATGTTCACATCAATTCGATAAAGTTTGGATAAAACGGTAATGCCTCTAATCAAGCAACGCAGATTTGCACAAGTTGCAGGCACTATTTGCAAAATGGGTAATTTTCTTATTTGTTTAGATCTGTAAAATATAGTTATAGGTTAACAGCACTCATGATAAGAATACGTATGTACAATCAATTTGAATCTACGACATTAAATACAGTCTTCAAACTGTAAACGCAAATTCTCATGACCGTTTCATAATGCATATTACTAAAAGCACATCGTTTGCTTTTAGTTTATTCCTTATTTAGAAACAACACATAAGTGTTATGGTTATTGAATTTATCAAAATTTCAATGGTATCTGAACTACTTTTTCACAGCTTTTATTCCTCGAATGGCATATTTCAAATTCTCTTCAATATATTCACTCCTCAATCCACCTTTGTTTTGTGTGCTAGGTGTTATACAAAGAATTCATTCTCCTAATTCTCCAATTCTTTCTGCTGGTTATTTACTCCTATCCGTGCAGATATTTCAAAGGAATACCGCATGGTCCAATAAGAGCATGCGGTACTAGCTGCACGAACGTGGTTCGCGTGATAATTTTTTTTTCTCCATTTTGCACCTAAACTTAATCGTGCTGACATTGGAAACATAAATCAATTCGGGATTTGTAAGCCAGATCTTGTGGAGACGGTAGTTGGCTCTTTTTTCAATGGGATACGCAATGAAATTAAGGGCACAGCAATGAACTTGTGTAAAGCTTGAAAAGTGGTGGTGAAAAATTTGCACACCCGCTATGGTCAAAGTTATATTGTGGTACCAAAATTAATTTCGTCAGAAATGTTTGTCTACATATATTTGAGGTATTTACACCTTGAGATGTAAAAAGTGTTTTTCAACTAAAGGTAAGGTGAGATATAGATTCAAGATACACATATGATCAAATTTGACTCTCGTTCGTTTATAGCGACTTTTGGGTTTCTGCAATTGCAATTAGCAAATTTGTGGCGCTTCTTCCATAAAAAGTTCGTTAGGAGTAGTACGTTGATGAAACTTAAATACAATAATTCAGTAAAATGTGTAACTCTGAGTGTGACTGATCACATATCTGCTTATGAACCCACAACGGATATTTCATCTAAATTAATATGGTACATTGTTATATACATATTTCATATATGTATTTTATAGCCTACACTAAATAAAATAATTTTTAACACTGGAACAATTGTATTTTCCATAATACTTATATGTAGATATTAACAAAACGCATTACCTACATTACTTATGGGAGTCGTCTAACATAAGTCTACGTCAGCCTCTAGGTATTTTGTATTTATCTCTCATTTTTGTACCCATGTACTATACCACCCATTCCCAAATCCTTGTGGCCTGTACCAATCTGTACGGGTCCTGGGCGGGCTGGTCTGTATAGTTTTTCTGGGTACATTCTTGGTTTACGAAAGATTGCCTGTTTTCTGGGATCTAAGGCTTTGCACTCACATAAGATATTTGAATAAAAAAAAAAGCAGAGTTCTGTCAGGAGATCCATTACTGAGCAAAGGTGATTCCTACTAAGATTTAGTAGTTCGTCAGCCTTCTTTACTGATGGCTCCTTAATAAAGGTTTTGGCATGACTTTGCCTGGTTGGATTCTTCCAGTGTTCTTTATATTGTTCTTGGAGCCATTTTCGTATCTGCCCTCGTACTGTGATTTTAGACATACACAAGGCAGGTTCTGGGTCCACGTATGAAAACAATGATCCTATCGTCTAACTAGCTCATCGGCTTTTTCATTGCCGACGATTCCCGAATGCTCAGGCACCCACAACAAAGTTACTTTATTGCGTTCCGAGAGCATATTCAGTTCCCGTATGCATTCCCAAGCCAGCCTTGATGTCACTTTAGAATTTCATAGGGCCCCAAGTGTCGTCTGACTATCCGTTGCAATACGGATCCGCTTATTACTATAAGCCCTGTTTTAATGTTTTCTATTGGCTAATGCAATATAGGGTACACTTCTGCTTGTATCGCAGTGGTGTATTTTCCTAGTGGGAGAGTGATTTTCGTATCCCTCACTGCATATTCCAGCTTCGGGTCCATGCTCGGTTTTTGACCCGTCTGTAAACCAGACAAGCTTTCCGAGCTTGTCCCTGTATACTGCTTTCCCCAGCTTTTCCAATCCGTGATTTCCACTTCGAAATTTCTGTTAAATATATGTGGGTATGGGAATCATGTGCTCTGTTTTCATTTCCAATAGGTTTCCTCCCTCATGATTGTCAATATTGTTATGCCCTACACTTACACTATTAAGTATAAGTTACACTCAAAGTTGTACTTCATCTCTTGGCATTTTACACGGGTAAGTGTAAGACACAACACGTGTAGGTACAACAAAGTGTAGGTTTTACCACATCGTTATCCTAATCCTTACCAAAATTCACATAGGTATACAGACCACTTATGCCATTTATACACGCAATTTCTTACTGTGTATCATCAATAACTATAAATACAGGTAGCACAATTATTAAACATCTTAACATGGGAGAATTTTTTTCAAATATCTTTGCAATTTCCAATAAAAAATAATTATGGTATCAAAAAAAATCTTAAAACAAATAACAACTTCCTACAATTGTTAGGTATTTACATATTTGCTGGTGCAGTTTTATTTATATTATGTTGAAACGACCGTATTGCATAACTTGGGAATAGTCAGCGGTCAAATATATTTTCCTTACTCTCTTTCTCTGTCTTAATCGATAAGATCAACGTTTATTTATTCGATCATGTAAAAATTTATTGGATTGTTTTGGTTGTACACCGAGTAAACGTGCTCTCATAGGCAGGATTTCGAATCTTTAGTTATTACCTGGACTACTGCAGACGCTCAAATATGTGCTTTTATACAAAAGCAACTTGCTCGCCCCGAAGAAAAAAAGAGAAATTCCGAGATGCCTTTACAGAAGGAAGATTTAATATAACACGAATGTGATGAAAGATAAAAAAAAGTGTATTTCCTTATACTTACAGGAGCATGTTTTTGTTTATATATAATCGTTTTGATTTCTAATAAATTTCGATATACTATTTTCAATTTTCCAGAAAAAAAAGATTAAGGTACAAAAGAAAAACGTCGAAGGTAAAATAAGTCGGGTTCATATTTAAGAATCAAGAATGATTTTTTTTTATAAAATCATCTGCTTACGTCAGTTGTTGATTAAAAGCAGACAATCTTAGGGAAACAGGTGATCCTCATATCTTCAACCCCTAGCCGCAGAAATTGCAACCCCATTTTTTTTTTAATTGCAATAGGGGTTGAGTGATAACTCATTAAAAGGATTACGTAATTTGCAAGCGGTGTACCATTTTTTTAAGTCGTCTGTGTGGTTTTGAAGAAATTAGCTTTAGTTATCTTAAAATTAGGTTTAATTATCTTAAAAACGATTTAAAAAACATGATACACTGCGATATTGAAACTCTATGACCTTTCAGGTGAGGTATCACTCAAACCCAACTATAATTTAAAAGTTTTGGAGTAGTCACCCATGCAGTTAGAGGGTTGAAGGTATCAAGACGATTCTTCCTCCAAATGTTGTCCCTCCTCCAATCAAAATTGATGTGTTCCAGCGATTTTATAGCAAAAGGTTTTAATACATAAATATTCACTGTATTTCATCATTTTTTGGCGTTTTTATTGTATACCATATATATCTTAAAAAGCTGATTTCCAAAAATGGAAGAGTCAGCTGAGAAAGTAAATCACCGTCCTATTGTAAATTGCGTAAGGTTTTATATGAGCTATCATTCAAAATCATTTTCCTTCCAAATGTTGTCCCCCCCTTAATCAAAAGTTGACATGTTTCAACAATTTGGTAAAAAAGTCTTGATGCTTTTTTCCATTATATGATGGATGCCACAGCGTGTTGTAGCATTGCAAATTTCGCATATATATTAATAAATGCAGGTTTACCACTACACAATACCTTTACTTTATTGCGGTGAATCAATCCCCGTTCTTCGATTAGAGACGTACGTTTCCAGATCTTCCCCAGCAGCAACGAATCACTTTGCTTTCGACCCCCCTTCTTTTCTTCCATCAGTCTGTTACCACTCCGCCATTGTTCTTATAATACCTGTTGGTCCTGCTCTCCATGCTTCTCCATTTAACACTTGTAATATCTCGTAGCTTCACCGTACTGTGTATTCGCCATCATTGGCTTTAATTGGGCTAAATTTTATGTCTTAGCACATGCTTTCAACTACCGCATCAAAGATTTTGCTGGTTAAGAATTTTGAGTGATAAAAATAGTACTGATCCTGGCCACAAGATGAAAAGAAGATTTTGGTAATAAGTTTGGACATAAAGGAAAGCCGAATAAAACTGTTAGCCGAAGTTGAGATAGTCAACGACTATTAGCGACTCCGTTTTTGGAATGAGAAGTTCAGTAATGAGAAAAGAAGGAACTAAGCTACTGCTGAGAAAATTATTGACTGCCAAAGAAAATCCTGAAGTAAACATACGAGATCTCATTTCTCAGAATAATCGCGAGAAAAGCTGATTTAGAGGTAAAGCCATGAATTACTGGTATCTGTGTTAGAAGGCCTAGCAGTATCCACAATTGAAATGTTGAAATCTACCTGAACTATATAACAACAGGTCACGTGATTTTTCAGCAAAAAATGTGCCACGACAAGTGCATTGCAGCAATAAATGGGATTTATAACATTATTAGAAAACCAATATTTAAATTATTTATTACTTCTAGAACAAAGGATCTAACCATCCAAAATGGCTTTGAGGTCCTACTAGAACTAATTACCTTACAGGGTTTTCATTTAATGTTATTAAAGTTAAAATAACTTATCATTTTTCCTTAATAAATTGAATATAAATATTGTGTTTTGATGCAAGCGTTGATTGAATCACCATTATCGAGAGCCGAAGATAATACTCATTATGTGTATGTTGGGGATCGTGCTTTCTGGATAGAACTAATTGACCGTTTAAAACATTTAAGTGCGTTGGGGTAATCCACAAAATTACAAGATAACCAATTTAAGTAGAAATACTGTTGGCTGATCAATTACAATTATTACAATTGTATCTCGGTTAGTTAAATAACATTCGATTGACCTTATCTCTTAGTTTCTGATCTAACTAGGAACACCAGTTTTAGCGAAGACCTTTAGTTAAACCTAATGTCAAACAATGAATTCAGTATCAACTCAAGCATAACCGATTTCGGCTTTTAACTGCAACATATCGATGGAGATTTTGTGTTCTTATCACCTTGCTTGTGTATTTACAATTAATTTTAGAAGAGGAGCTTTGAAGGTATTTGTATTCGAAGCACACAAGAATCAAAGTGCAGCGGTTGCATATGTATCTCAATATTATGTTACTTCGTCAAGTGTGGAGCGGACGTCAAAGGAAAAGAAACCTTTTATATAAATGTATCAAGAAAAAAAAATCTTATACGAGTATGTACGGATTCCAGGCCATTAAACGATGGTGGAAAGTAAAAAATAAAGGAGTGGGACGGGAGTAGTGAAACAGGTACCGAAATCTTACCTGAGTCCTGAGACATATAGGAGTATTTATGACTACACATACATATGCGGTCACCTTGAGATGTAAACAATAATTAGGCATTGAAAATAATGCAGCAGTGCACCACCAGTCGACGAGTTTTTTGGAGATTCGCGGGGCGACAGGGGAAGCGAGGGTCATCCGCAGACACGATCAGATATTACCCACTTATTCGGGGAATAAATTGTGTCGACTTTCCGATGATTCTTTTTCTTTTTCTAACAGCCGTGGAGAGGCAACAGAAAGTGCCGGATAATTAACGTCATTTGTATTGTCCCTTTCTTTATCAGTTTGGTGGCTCTAAACGTCGTTCGATTACGCGCTAATGAATCATTTGTTACTTGTTTTCGGACACGAAAGAAAATCCGAACTGCTGCGGCGTAAGTAAAGCGATACGAAGAGCGAAGACTAAGAGAAGAGCGAAGAACTATCTGGTTCATTTATCTCAAGTAATATTACGGAGGACTTCTTGTCCAGCAGAAGTTTGATATAACGTGATCGCTCTCTTAAATTATAGCAAAAATACGTGTATGGCGAATTTTGGCAGTATTGATTTATGAAATTCCATTTCGGAATTTAAAGAACGTGAACATTCATATTTATTATCGGAAAAGTATTGATAAAGGGTCAATGCATAAACAACCATTATACATATTTTAAATACGGGTTCTGAGTATCTAATTGTGTAGGTATCTTGCATAGGTGCATTAATAAATACCGAAAATAAACACCATTCTCTTTTTTCATAGCATTAATTTTAAATATATGTAGCTGGGTTACTTATGTTGTATATTAAGTGTTATTCTCAAGTCCTATAGGCTAATGACCCACATATGTATGCTTACGTTTATTGTGTAGGTATACCCAGAAATAATTGATCGATGAGGGAGATATTTGTTGAAACTCCAAGCTACAAAAATTTATTAACAAAAACGAGTAGTGAGTTTCAATTAATTTAATAACAGCACAACAATTGTTTTGCCACACAGTGGCTTCATCAGGTGTATGAAAGTATAATTTAAACTATAGATCGTCTCAACCTCCGAATGCAGTACAGAGCATATGAGAATACGATACACCGTTGCCAAATCGTCGAATCAGCTGTACATTATTACTTCCGGTTCGATTATTTGAGTTTGTGTTAAAATGCATATTTTGAGGAAAGCAGTAATATATAAAAAACTTTTTTTTTATTTAAGAATCAGTGAAAAAGAACATAATTTTATTTATTATTACCCAACATTAACGTAATTTACACTTCCAACATTTATTTAGGAATTGTGGTATAATACAATTTATTAAATTTAAAGTAAAATATATAATCCTTTGACAAATAGTTTCCACTTTTGTAACAAAAATAGCTGGAATCATACAAATCTCCATACAATACAATAACATTTAAGAAAGGTATAGCAATTACACACACACATGTCTTGTTTCAACTTTTAGTCAGTGGATGAACCAGTTTGATCTTCAGATGATGACGAATCTGTTACACGAATAATAGATTCTTCAATGTCATCTTGCAAATTATCCACTATCCACATTTCCTTTTCAATAGTTTTCACATGTTTGATGTAATTTTGCCAATTATCAACTGTTACAGTGCTATATGCTCTTCGAAATAATTCCTCCATATCTTTTACCTTAAATGTGGTATTATTCATCCTTATACAGTTTTTAACTTATGCCCATACCATTTCAATGAGATATAACTCTCAGTGGTAAGGTGGTAATCGAAGAACTTCATGACCTTTTTCTTTTGCAAGTTCGTCAATCCTGCTTTTATGATACTGGGGTTTAATTTGTGACACGCAAAACAGTATTTGTTTCTTATGGAGCCAATCAATGATATTGTCTTTTCTCCATGCTGCCGTTGGAATTCTTTCCAATTTTCTGCAGTGATAGGAAGCATTATCAAGAAAAATCACTGATTCCTGAGGTATATTTGGAAGCAATTTCTTGTATGTGTCTGAATCCATCACATGATGAACATCAGCGTCCTTCTTGCAGGAAAATGTGTATTCAGCACCAGTAACAAATCTGTTATCATCACCATGAACTAATGCAAAACGAGGTCCAAGCCCAGTTGGCGATTTCAAATCAGTACTTAATCCTTGGAAAAAAGCTTGTCGATTATTTTGAATTGTGGTGTCTGTCTATGTTTTATTCACCCACGATTCATCAGTATATTTAGCTGTATGCCTTTTTGTTTTTTTTGGACTTGATAATGAACCAGTTTGTTGCTCCTGTTTTATGTTATATATTGTACGCTCTAAGCAACCCAAATCTTCACTTGCTTCTTGAACGGCAGCACTCACATTCATAGTTTTATTAAAATAATTCAAAACATTTATAATCATACAATTCTCCTTCAGGCTAAATTTTTTCCCTTACGCCGTTTTCTCCCTACAGGCTCAGTAGCGAAAACTGTAATTAAATGTATAGGTTATAATATTTCTAAAAACCAAGAAAAATATCCATATTACCCTGTGCACGCTCGAAAAAGATGGAAGCGTTCTGAAAAGAACGATTTGTACAACTATATATCAACAAATTAACGTGGAATTTAACTAAAAATATTTTAAAACTACGACGATAACAATTGACAGCAGTTGGCGCTAATAGACAGATAAATAGGTACTTTGGCGACGCCGACATATGTAAATAAGTTGCAACATAGCAATCGGAAGCGAAGATAGCGCTAACAACAGCAACTAAGGATAGTAAGTGATAAAAGCTGCAATTATATCCCATACTGTATACGGAGCTTGAGACGATCTATAGTAGGCAACATTGTTATTTATTCGTTTGCACATAGTAAGGGGGCGTGATATAAGTCCTTTTGGTCGTTCAGAGCTAAACCTAATTTCTGTAAATTTCTAAACGATCTAATAAATCTACTTATATTGTTATTATCCAGAACAAAATTTTTAACATAATATATTGATAAATTACGAAAGAGTACGCACTGGGTTTTGTCCGAGTTTATTTCTAAATTAAGCGAAAGCCAGCGAAGTTTTAGTAAGCTTCATTTACTTTTTGAATAAGATCATTAAAACTAGTGCTTCTGAATACAAGAGTAACATCATCCGGATAAAGGGTAATATTACTGGTGTTATTTATAAACGATGGAACATAATTCATAAAAATTAGAAGCATGGTAGGGCCAACAATTGTTCCACGACTGATTTAGAATGATAACGGTTAATAGTACCTTTTTATTTTCTGCTTGATGGGTAACTCTGAAACCATGTTAAGGAAACTACCCTAAAGCCATATGATTCCATCTTAGACAGTAGAATTTCATGATTTACGCTATCAAAAGCCTTAGATAGATCTATAAATAACGCTAACGTGAGATGGCCAACATTAATATCAAGAGAAACCTGATTAATTAATTTAAACAAGGCTGTATTTATAGAACGACTAAACAAAAACCCGTGCTGGCAGATTTAGAACAAATTATGCTTATTAAAAAAGTTAATTAATTTTGCATTCATAATCGATTCGTAAATTTTAGAAAATGTCGGAAGTATACAAATAGTAAGCTAATTATTATTGAATGAAAAGTTGAGCAAATACGATAGCGGTGTTAGAATATGTTTTTGACTAAGAAACTACAGATATAGTCATGACGTACACGTGTCAATCCCATCAATCAATTATCATTGCAATACTGTACTTATTGCGCGCTGTAGTTCTATTAAAGATTTTGCTGTTACTTTCGACTTTAAACTCAATTTTATAGATCACATTGATAACATCTCGTCATCTTCTCTCCGAGTCCTAGGCTTTCTAATTAGGAATGCTAGAAGCTCTACCACTTGATTCTCTCCCGCCTTTATATTATTGTTCGCTCCAAAATGGACAATGCTTCCATTGTGTGGTCTCCATTCTACAAATCCCGTTCTTTGTGCTTGAGAAAATTCGCCAGTTTCTAAAATATCACCAGTTCAAAGCGCACAACATTCCCAGTCGAGGATATGGTCATAATACCTTACTACATCTGTTTCACATAGACTCATCTGCACATCGTCGCAAACCTATTGACATTAAATTTCCGTTTCATCTAACACACTGGAATATGGATCATTTCATGTACCACATGACCCAAAACGCTTCCACAAAACATTGTACGGTAAATTTGCCAAAAACCAATGTATTAATGATATCACCTGTTCATAGGATCTACCATTGTCTCAATAATTGTGTCGACAACTCAGTTGATACCATACCTCATTTGTTGAGCAAATTCCCAGTAGGCGATCATCTATTATAACTTTAGGTTTAAATGTAAGTAATATCTAGTTCATACGTACATAGAATATAAGTATCTTGTTTAGCTATAGTCACTATTCATAGTATTACTCTGTCTTTTTTTGTCCTACCATTGTCCTGTAGTTAGATTCTAATCTCTTTGGTAATAAACAGATATTATGGTATATTTAATGCATTACAATTATGATTACCCCTGGAGTAAGTTTTTTGAAATTGCTGGTATTGATTTGTTTTGTATCTACCTTCCAGTACTGTCTGTCAGGCGTCCTCTTTTAGTATCTCGTAGTAGTTCTATATTCCGTTGCAATAAGCATATACATACTTGTTGAGAGTCTTTATCAGGCAAACGCAGATCCTTCTTCCAGTCTTCATGCTGCTAGAGGCATCTATAGTATAAAGAATGCCCTTACTGTTAGAATATAATGAAGGCAAGATTGACAGTTTCATCAAACAGTTTTAAAGAATTTTCATATTTTCAAACAAAAGCTCATCATCACTGAAAAACCAGAGTTCTAAGTGACCGTAGTTGCTAAAGGACAATTATCGTAGTGCATGTAATTGTTTTTGGTTACATATGTATTTAAAACATTTGGTTTCTTATGTATGTATATATAGTCGTTTCTTGTAGCCTTTGTCTTCGCTTTGCGTCATCCATCTACTAGATTTTTCGATTTTTCCATCCTCCTATTGCTAGGTTTGTGATCTACAAACGCTGAAGAGGTAGTAAAACCACAAAGGGTATGGATGTAAATAAATTTAAGAACACCATTCGTAGTAACAAATGTAGGAAATCATAGTTAACAGAAGACACAGCTAAGCAGTTCGTATATTCCTTTTCGCTCTTTGTTTTGTATTTGAAATGTAGTAAAGACTTCACGTTCACTCAATTGAATGCAATGGTGTGTCGTGTATATTGTATGCAAGACACTCCATTTGGCCAGCCGATGTTATTAATAAAATCAGTGCATAGAATGTGCATATGAATAAATAAAATCTTTAGGAAAACCGTGCACTGGATATTTGTACCACCGTACTGTCTTTACTACAGCGAAGCAGTTACACATAAGTAGATAACGATATATATGTATGCCTATCATTTTCACTGGCATACTATGCGTGCAGTAGTTAATGGTGATTGAAATAACAAAACTTTTCCAATATCATCCCTTTGACAGTATCAAGCATGTTTTTCGAAGCTATTGCAATACATAAAACCCCGGTTTTATATTTTTACTGGATAAAGAACTATTATCTTGTTTTATTATAAGCAACAATTAGAAAGTCTGAGTCTAAGCTATGGGAGATACATAAGTTGTCGTTTTTGACATTGTATAAACTACATAAATAGTATTTTATACTCGGTATTCCAAGAAGTTTGTACATTCACCTTACTACGTGTGTTTTATGTAGCAGTTAAATAAATGTTGGATACTACAGAAACAAAATAACCTCACGATTCATATTGATAGTCCTCCAAGAAAGGTTACTAGAAGATACTTTATATGTATGTGGTAGTATATGATCTCGAATTACTCGTTTTAAATAGTATATTCATTACACATTTAACAATGTACTATATGAACTGCAGTTGTTATTTTCACTTAAACTGGATACCGTCTTACGTTTCAGAGGGATCTTTTTTATTCGTCGATTTCTTATTGCTTCTGGGAATTTAAACACACGAATGCGTGAACTGGGTTCTTCACCAATATCCTTATCAAGCAGAACTATTTTATAATTAACGTATTCCATTAAGTAGTTTGCTATTTCTAGTATGTATGGTTAGGAGATTGTACATGCGAAAGAGCCTGTTATCTAGAATTAATTATAGTAAATTAAGGGAACAAAATGTATACCTTATGAAAAATTTTGTAGAAATTGCAGACTTTCGAGTATAACGAGTCGGTATATTTAAGGTCCAGAAATTAACACATCAACATTATATTGAGATGAAAACGTGCTATATCGAGTGTTTTCATTCATATAATACCCACATTTGATTTTAGATATCCTGACAGAGCATTTTTGCTTATTAATTATTACATTCCATATAATCTTAAGTACATTTGTAAAACGTAAACAAATGTTTAAGTCACAAGGTCAATTTAATATAGTTGGGTAAAGCATTTCTCTTTCATATACGATATCTATCCACTATACCACGGCACAGAATGATTGGCTTATTCATTCAAGGTACGATAAATATTAAGACAACATTTGACACGGCTCAATTTTTTTGTCTGTTACAGGATGGTTTGAATTGAGTTGTCAGAGCTAGCGACTGGTATGCGTGCGTCTGCGTATCTTTATCCATGAAGTAAAGAAGCTGCATGCTGAGATGAACGCAATGTCGTGTATTGAAAGTTGTTTAAATGGGAGTCTTGTCTGATTGTTTTTAGCTGAAAACACCGTAACTGATCGATATTGACCGATAGAATTTATAATTATTTCCGGTCCAGTACGTTTCTTTATAACAACTTCCTGTTAACGCAGTTGGTAGTTAATATTTTGTTTAGCGTTTGTAAATACTGTACAAGGTGTTAAAAAATTGTAACAAACTTTGGGGGAGGATTGCTTGCCTGTTACTTGTTCTGGTTCAGGTTCGATAATTTTACGACGCCTCTTAGATTATATTGTAGAGCGGATGCCATCCTAAAGGTCATCAAACAAGCTCAGGCCCGTAAGGTAGCTCATCTTGTGCAATGAGGTTTCGTCAGATCAACTAGGGAAGTAACCGCCTCCCCAAAGATTGAGCACCTGATTCGTGTGGCCGCAGGGCAGTGCCACATAACATGCTCTACTGGTTCTTCGTCCTCCATACATACACGGCATTACGTTAAATCAGATAGCCCGACTCTGTGTAGGTGCTTTCTGAGTCTGCGGTGACCTGTAAAAACAAAACTAATTATTTTGAACTTTTTACTGTCAAATTCAAGTAATTCTCTGGTTCTGACATGATTCGGCGAAAAACACTCTTGTACCAAACCAGGAAATATGCTTAAACATGAGAGAACTTTCTGTTTTGTTCGCAAACTAATTTCTTGTTTGGCTATCGAAGTTGATACGCCAACTGCAGGTTCTGAACCCTGGAAATATCCTGGGGCTGGTTTGTTTGCCGCCGTTATTGTATTTAGTAGCAGTTCCAGATCAATTTAGAGTTATATTTACCCTCCTCCAGTTCTTTCAATGCAGCCTGACAGCTGTCTTTGCACACATCTCAATGCCGTAGATTTCAGCCTGAAAAACCGTTGCGTAGTGTCCGAAGTTGCAGTGCTTCCCAACTCTCAGTTTGCGACAGACTATTCTTGCGCTATCCCCTGCTGTGTTTTCAATCCGTCTGTAAACCAGCAGGTGTCTACTTGTGTCAATTTGGTTTCGTTACATCTCCATTCCTCTCTATTTAGGAAGGAGGTAGTTAAGAATTCGTCGATCGTTGGTCGTGCGTACATCATGTTGGTTGGCATTCCTAGCGTGCGTTGGAATCATATCCATCAGCTTATTTGTCATGAACATATGAGTACGCGGCGATTGATTCGCCATGTGCCAGAGGCGAAATGTGCTTACTCTGACCTCCTTTTCCAACACGACGTGTGGGGGCGGGAAATCCAGAACCGTTTCGAATGGCAAAGATGAGGTGGAAGTAATTGCTTCCATAATTACCATGCTAGCCCTGCTTTGTATGGATGTGGACTTTGTTGTGACCATGGCTTCTTGCACTTCTCACCATTTCAGCTATTGCTCCATAGGTAATAGCTGGACATATTACCGCCACACCAAACCATTGAACTAGTTTCGGGGATAGCCCCAAGGCTTCCCACATACCCTGCGACAAGATCATAATATTAGTAATAATCGTGTTTGAAACTTTAATGTGCGCAACACCTGTGAATGATCTCGAGGAGCCGCAAGAACGTGTAGGTCAAGGATACCACCGAATCCGCGCCATTGTGGAGGCTTTCGACAGAGTTCGAAGTTCCTTGCGGCAGAGATGTTGTGGCTGCCGTGAAATGGAGGGAGAATACTTTGAAGATCTCATTTGATTTTTTTTGTTTGTTGGTTGTTCATAAATTACATTGTTCGTTTGTAAATCATAAAAAGGTGGTGTAAACGCAAAATGTTTCGTATTTCCGAAACCGTCCATTTGCGAACCATGTGCGTTAAGACTTTTCTACATATTTTGGGCGAATCCCATCGCAAAGTTTATGATACATTTTTTAATAGCCTGTATGTACGCCCTACTTGTCATTGGTATTGTACGGTAACTTTTATGAACAAGAGACGTATAAACGATTCTTTCAAGTATTTTACTGATGTTAAAGAAGTAAAGTAGGTAAAATACTTATCGTACAGGTTGTAAAGGCAATCTACGTGTTGTTTAAACAAAATGGGAAATACTTAGCATTACATATTATTATATTATTATTATTATATTACATAAAGTACATATTTTATAAATTTCAAAATACAAAAAAGAAAATTAGTACTCTTTAGTCATGTTTCCTATATAGTAAAATTTCATCGTCTAAAACAGTCTAATTCTTATCGAATATTTTCTAAATAATTTAGTTTTGTCGTCACAAATGTTTCTACTCGTCTTAAAGTAAATAGCACTGCCAGGAAATGGAATGTAGAAAGTTCTCTGTGAATAAAACCACATTCAAAAATACAACGTATACATCTGTATTTTCCCAAAATATTACTGGCACAATTATAATAATTTGGCAGTTAGGCTATTCGTAGGCAATATTTAGAGAAGTATAGAGTATATTACGTTCAACGTATATAACCGTGTATAATGATGAAAAATAATGTGCGTTGTAGTTGCTCCGTCGAGTATACATTGTTCTTATAATAACAGCAATCATACATAGGCCACACTTCTATAATATTTGAATGATATCCATCTGCATAATTTTGTAAAGTGTATAGTATGATATGAATACAATGGCGTAACATGTAACGGCTTTATTTTTCAATTATGTTTTTAAATGTTATTGTTAGAGTTTCAATCCTAACATTCTTAACTCTAATTGTCATAACTGTAATGTATGATTAGTAAGATTAACTGAGAAACGATGAAAATCTAATTACAATATCGTATGCAAAGAGAATATCGTGTACAAGAATCTTATATGTATTGTACTTATGTATAGTTGTGCGTATATGCGCAAGTACATATATTATCTAACTGTTCGGATTTATTTTGTGTATATACTTATCACACTTTGTTTTTGATGTATGGATGTACCTGTGAGTAGAAGAACATAGAACAAGAAGAAAAAGATAGGATTGCTTTCGAATTAAGAAGTGTGCTGAAGTAGTCCATTCAAGACAATTAAAATAATAACGGTTGTCAAGAAAGATACATAATTTTGAACGATTTTCAGCGGTTTTGCACGGTCAGTTTTAAACAGAGTTGCATGTAGCTTATATCATTATGAGAAACATAAATTAAATTCCTATTTCATTTCATTATGGGTTACGGTGTTAATAATCAGTAATATCTACCTGATCAAACTGATACTTTGTTAATCACCCACTTATTGTGCAGTAGGCAGTTGACAGTAAACAGAAGGATTTCAGATATATAAGTGCTCCATACTTTGTCCACCACAGTATATACTCAAATATATAAGTAAATGTCGAGTGCATATGAAGATAATTAGAATCACAATTCAGTTTAAAACACTGTTAAACAACCTACAAAACTATCCCAGCACTCGGGAGTTTGTGGTTTCCACAGTTGGCACCTTTTTCTAGATATTTTCGAGGTTGTCGGTGGCAATAATCTGGAATTTGGAACACCATTTAAACAATGGTATAATTACTAATTTACACAATATTTATACTACCAATCACTGCAGAAGCTCGATGAGAAACACATAAAATCAAAACTATATCTCAACTGTACTAGTAAGTAAATAGCAGGTATTCAGCACGTAGTACTTACTAGTCAATAGAATTCAAGAGATTCAAGGATATGTTTATGTTTCCTTTCAACAATTTCATTTTAATTCAGTGGACAACCAAATTTGTCTCAATGAAAAATGTTACTTGGTCAATTTTTTGTTTAACAACTTCAGATTGTTAACCCTACAAAATAATATTGAAAGCATTTTTTGGTTATTGAAACCTATTTTTGTTATGTTAAAATTTTCGGTAAAATTAATAAGCCTAATAGTAAGGAAACGATTTTTGTTAATTCAACGCATCTTCTTCTCTCAGTGTAGAATAGGTGCTCCATCATGGTCATTAGCTGTTCGTTTATATAAATTACGGTATCCTTGCCTTTTAATTGGCAGTTTCTACTAGTAATTCCGCTGATCGTCTTTCTAGCCTTTAATATTTTCGTTTTTACTTCTCAATTTTCTAATGCATGGGATTTTTATCTTGATATTCCTTTTTTCGGTAGCATTTAACTGTTCACGACTTCCGCAGTGTTTTCCGTGTTTTATTTGCATTTTATTTTTATTATATGTACACACACACAATGCCAATGTATTACGGGTACAATAAGAAGCACACCGACTGCAATCGTAGAAATCATACTAAACCTACCTTGATACTTATATCAGAGGGGAGGCAGGAATGGGAGCATAATGGCTGGTGTGCAATAGTAGCTGGAAACTTGGGAATAACCTAGGACATACCAAAATAACAAGGGTTGTTGAAAATTCCCCATTAGTCGCGACTCGATGATCTCTAAACGCTTCTGTAACAAACCCCTCCGAGTCATGGCAGACTGGAAGGTATGGAGAGGAAGGCCGAAACAAACATAGGCGCAAACTATCTTATCTGATATCTCCGAGGTTGGTATGATTGTCTGCAAGACCTTCAACACCTGGCGAAACACAATACAATTAGGCTGATGTGGGTGCCGGGGCATAGGCTGTCGCACTCAATGACCAGACAGACCTGCTAGCAGGGAAGGGTTCCGAAATGACCTTCATTGGACCTATGCCAGTTCTCGAGATCACAAAAACTACTGCGTATCGTGCGATGACTGAGTGGGCGACTGAACAACACCAGAAATACTGGCACCATGAAGCAAGCAACACAGTAAACAGAGGTTGGTGAAGCATCACAACATTTGGCAGAAAACAGACGTGGATTACGGTGATTATTTTCTGGACACGGCAACCTAAGGAAACGTCTACACACAATGGGAATCCTTGTGGGAAGAACCTTTGCGTGAATTATGTATTGCAGAGGAGGAAACAGCCTCTGGCATTATTTTTGAATGCCACGCTTTAAGCCGCTGTAGGAGCGCCCTATTAGCTGCACACTACGGAGGACACCGGCAAAGGATTTAAGGCACATACTATTAAACCTTGTTGGATAATTTGGAAAGCAACCGAATGCGGAGTAATACAATAGACTCAAGACCGTAGTGTTAACGGATATAAAAGACATGCCTATACAATTGGGGACACAATCAACCAACCGTCTACATTAAAACTTTTGTATTTCTGCTGATCACATTTTCTGGAAAAAAAGTTTATCGAATGTTTTTTTTTAGTCTTATCCCGATTTATTTTAGGCGATTTTTTCCTATCTGATTTCACAAATTGACTCCACGTTTTTGGCAATAAATAGAGATCGTCCTTTAATCGCTATAAATGCACAACATTCCAAGTACGATGCACATTCCAAGTAAGCACAAACATGATAGAAGTGGCTTCAAGTAATTATATGAATTAAGATAATTCATGTTGGGATCGAATCAAAAGTTTTAGTACCATTAAATCGCAATATGTCAATTTCCTTATCATTATGTCATCTAGCTTATATAAATGATCAGCACATAAATTTATTGCAATTAACTTAGCTAGGTTTTCATGGCTACAATTAGTACTACTACAATCGTCGGGGATTTACCGTGTTTTAGTAGTTTCATTTGACGCTTTGCTACTCACTGGTGTCAAATTCAGTCTTACTTATCCAGGAAAGTTTATTGATACATATCAAATCCTGAAAGATTGTAGTATTGATTGTGGTTTCGACAACTTAAGAAGTTTAGACGTGCCGAATTTAGCTGTATCGAATGCTTCCAATTCATGACTCCAATGCATATGGACGTTGATTGCATCCTACTAACTTGTGAATTAACGCTATTCCCCCGAAAACCTAGCCCCAGATTGAAATTTTATTTGTGAGTTGGTTAGGAAAGTAGGTAAAGAAAACCTATTATTCAATTAATTTGAGAAACTAATTGTTGAACTAAATCAAAATAGATATAGCATTTCAGCGTGGGAATAAGTCTGAATACGTGTTTCGTCACATAAGTGTCAGGAATAGTATCTTTGCCTAAATTAAGACCTTGGAAGATATACCCTTCATTTGATTACCAGAGGAAAGACTTACGGCAACTTATGGTTTGTTGCCGACATACATATATGGAGTTATTTACTCATGTAACTGATAAGGGTATTTTGATATAGTTCTACTATCTTCTATTAGTCCGAGATTGCGCTTCGGTCCTGTGTACTCCACTGTGTTTCATCGTTATACAGCTATTCGCACAAGCACCTTCCCGGAGCTGTGGAAAGCCTGCAAGATTAATCCTATATTTAAGAAAGGCAGTAGAAATGATATTCGAAACTACAGACCGATTGACATTTTATCCACTTGCCCCAAGATTCTCGAACATATGCTTCACAATAAACTTTACAGCAGCATTCGATTCTTTATTTCAATACAGCAACACAGTTTCATGTCTGGACGTTCGACTGTAATTAATCTTGCTCAAATTGCCCAGCAGATAAGCTCCAGTATTGAATCGCAAGAACAGGTTGACGTACAATACGCTGCTGTCGGGATTGCGTAGTGGTAAGAGCGCTAGGCATGTGTAGCAGATGTTGATGGTTCGAATCTCCGTTGCGGCAATCAATTTTTATAAAGATCGGTTGCAGCTAGGGTGGTCGGTACCTCTCCCGGTACCCTTCAGTGTTGAGGATAAATCAACACTGCTTCCCTGTTACTGCGAGGAAAGGCAGTAACAAGCCATGTACCTCACACACACACACAGTACACATTTACACAAACCTAATGTAGAGCAATACAATAAGCCTCAAGGCCGCAGTGTTAAGTCTCTGCATTGACATCAAACAAACAAAACTATACACTGACTTCACCTCACCAAGGCATTTGACACTATCGATCATGGTATTGTGACATCAAAACTGAGCTCACTCGGTTTTTGATTGCCACCTACCTTGACAATCGTTCTTGCTACATCTGTTATAATGGTTTTGAGTCAGATGTATACACCGCCTCTTTCGGAGTACCGCACGGGTCCAACTTAGGATCCTTTCTGTTCAACGTGTGTATATATGATTTTCTATCCAAGGTGGAATGTCATGTGCTGGCATATGCGGACGATCTAAAGATCTTTACGAAGGTGCACTCGGATGATTGATTGGCTCTGCAGAGGGATCTACAGGTTATCAACAGATGGTGCAATGATAATATGATAATGGTCAGTTTGCACAAATGGGCGGTAGTAATATACACTACAATAAGCAATCCCTCGATTTTCCATGGATAATTTTGCTATTCCTCTCCAGACGGAAATAAAGGATTTGGGTGTACTGTTTGATATTCGCCTACAGTGTTCCAACTACATATCTGCCATTTGTGGATAAGTGCCGCAATCAATTTTATAATAAGATCTTGCACGGGATTTTCAAATTTGAATGTCATGAAAGTACTGTATCGGGCCTAGGTGTGTCCTAAACTAGAGTACGCATCGGTTATTTGTCCCGTTTGTATTTATCAAGAACAACAACAGAAAAGATTTTTGAAGTGTTTATGCTTCAAAGCTCACGGTACCGATCCTGAACGGGGAATGGACTACAATATTTTACTATCTGAGCATAACTTCTCCTCTCTTTCCAACCCAAGGAATGTATAAAGTGCTAGGTTCTTGATGAGGTTGATGGATAATAAAATTGATGCGCCACAATTACTGCCGGTTATTGGCATCAATATACCGAAATGTGGCACTAGATTCACCGACACCTTCCACATACCAACGGCTAGAACGAATGAATCAACTAAATCTCTTATAGTACATATGTGCTGGAACGCTAATAAACTCTTTCCCGATCCTTTCAATATTCCTTTATCGCAATCTCAAACAAACAGCTTCTGATTTTAAAACTACCACCTTACTAGGCTAGCATTGTATTATATATATATTTATTTTAATTTTGTCAGCACCTGCATTGCATGTCTTTCTCTATGTATATATGCATTTACACTTGTATTGTCCTGTAAATAGTTTCTGTTGGGCAATAAAGATTATTATTTATTTATTTTTTTTATTAACTTCAATATCTTTTTTGTATTGTACAATGTTACTTGGAACATGTTCAGATTTCAATATCGCATAGGAGCAAGAGCTGAAATAATAAACAAGGAAATAATTACATAGCAATATTGTGTTTTCAAATAAATATATCAAGAAGTATCTTGCGTTCCCATCGACCATCATTTAACTTGGTAATCATTTTAGTAGCTGTTCCTACGAATAAGTTTTAATCTAATCCTTTGCAACTGCACCTTCACCAATAAATACGGACCTGCTTACGGTAAGCGTAATAGTATAAATGGTATTTGAGATTCCTAGAACAAATTAATGCAGCATTTTCCAGATTGCTCGCATTTCGGCGTGTAGGTACCCAATCGTAAGCCGCGAAGCCTATAAATGGTATAATCGGAAACAACAAAACGACCGTTTAATAACTGGAGAGTTTAGTAGACTGACAGACTGGCCCCAACGGGCAAATTCAGAACGTGTATGTATGTGCTATTAGTATGTCCATCACTCCTCTATTGAAACAGTTCATTATGTTTATACCGCATTTAAAATAAATGTAGTGTAGGAAAATAGTTACAGGTACAGACGTATTACGTACAACTACATTTACATTTCTAGAAGTCTGTAAATAGTAGATATTAACCTTTGGTGTACTAATTTATTCTCCTCATGGTTTTGTTTCTCTAATTGGGGATGTTAATTTTGCAACGTAAAGTTCGCCGGAAAAGAAATAACTGCCGTATGCGTAGCGTTTCGGTGCAAAGAACTAGCTAACCAAATAAATTGCTGTGGTTTTTAATGGTAAAATATAAATATTTATTAAGAAACAATCATATACTATTACTCATCGAAGTAATTACTATCATACTCAATGACTTTTTGCCAATGTGACACCAAACTCTATTAATTTTAGTACAGTTGTTATATCAACCCGGGTTTTGAATTGTCTATACTTCATACGGTTGTCAAGAGGCGTGGTAATCGCTTGGCAAGATGTCAGGAGAATACGGAGGGTGTGATAACATTTCCCAGCCAGAATTCTTTCCTACTTACCATTATTTTATTTTAATTGATTGGGAAATCACATAAATACGTAATATACCACAACATCAAATGTGATAAACATTTAATAGCGTGAAGTGTGATTAAACATAATTTATGTATTTAATATCGCGACACCCATAGACCATACACAACAAACACCATTGTGCCATTGACATTTCAAAGACGAATTCTTGGATTTAATTGGTGTACTTTTTCGGAGGCAAACACATAAAATTAATTCAAATACTTTGTAACATAAAATTTGCCATTAAATGAATATTCGATTTCAGTGTAAACAGGTTCGTAAAAAATTGCAAGGCTCCAAAGTTTCCAATATATTTAAATTTAAAAAATCAAGTTTCACCAAATGCTTACTCTCCTCTTACCGTATCTAATGTTGTACATATATTACCGATTTTTTAGGAAGCTACCGTGTTCATTTTCGATTTAAATGGTTCTTACGTTTTCATTTTCACATTATAATACGCGAATGGCAATTTGGCACATAGCAGAAAATTGCATATTCTACTTGCATATTCTCCGCTTTACATTGATAGATTGATTGATTGAGGCCCGAATGCAGGGAAAGGTCTTTCACATCCCTTAACACTGCGGCCTTGAGGCCTATTGTATTACTCTGCATTCGGTTGCTTGCTGATTATCCGAACAGATCTACCCCCCTGAGAAGGATTAGCAGCGTGTGCGTCAAATCCTTTTCCGGTACGCCCCGCAGTGTGTCGATTGCACCTGATAGGGCGTTTCTCCGGTGGCGTAGAATTCAAAAATAATATAAGAGGCAGTCTTCTCCTTCATTGCATAATCTACACAGAGGTTCCTCATTGTAGACTCCCATTCTGCGTAGATGTTGCCGTGTCCAGTAAGTAGACACGCCATCACCTCTAATCTGCGTTCTGCCAAAGGACAGTATGTCAGCTGCCAAATGTTGTGATTGTTTCATCATCATCCGTTTACCTTGTTTCTGTCCTGCTACATGATGTCAGTGTTTCTGTTGTTCAATCACCCACCTAGTTACCGCACCACACGCAGCAGTTTTTGTGATACCGAGAGCTGGCTCAGGTAAAATGAAGGCCAAATCGGAACCCCTCCTTGCAAGCTGGTCCGCCTAGTCATTGCCTGCAATGTCCCTATATCCCGGCACCCACATCAGTTTGACTGTATTGTGTTTCGCCAGGTTTTGAAGGTCTTGCAGAGAGTCCTATACCAGTCTAGAAGATATCCCATAAGATACCAATGCCTTTAAGGCAGCTTGACTGTTCGTGAGAATGTAGAGCGGTTTGCTTTACATACTCTGGAAGAATGAAATCGTCATAGGAGAGACGATTTCATTGCGAAATGTTATTGGGATGAAAAAACCGTATGGCAAATCTTGAAGTATATTATTAAGTTTTATATGTTGATACTAAGCACATATGAGAAAAAAATAATTCCACCTGTATGGAATTAATGCTAACTAACAAAGACCGGCGTAACATAAAACTTTTTCGAGCTGACATGAATGTGTTACGAATCCCAGCAATTGTTGTGGATTAAAGTGGGAATCTCAGCTCTAAAATAGTGAAAGGTCCATTGCAGGCATATACCCATGTTGTAAGCTTTTGTGTGATAAAATTTAAAATTATAGAAAAAATTAAATAAATAAAATTGTCCTATATAAAATTGTTTTTTGAACATTAAAATGTTACAGATAGAAAAATAGACGTATACCGATTATTCAAATTTTGCATGTAAGATAAACAGTTGACGATTCTCCATTTTAATCTTTGACTACCCTGTTCTATATAGTTTTTCAATATACTCTAGCATGATACTTCATAGTACTTACTAACTAAAGCTCTTAAGAATATTTTACAGAATTTGTTTTTATCAAGATAATGTTTTAGTTTTGTAAGAGTCCTATACATATGAACATACAAGATGTTTAGTGAATTCATCGAGTAAGCGCTACCTATATCCGCCTTGATGTAATAAGAATATACATTCATAGTTAGGTTAATCTAAAAAATAAAATAAAAATCCCATGTAAGAACGTTATATTTAGTAATTGTCTTGTTACGGCATTGTACTACGAATGCGTATAAATATGTATGTATTTATATTTTTGTCATCGGCCGGCGCTAGGCTTACGTCGGTATCTCCCGATGAATCCGAAGCACCCACGCGCGCACGTGTCAAGAGCAAGCACCTCTCAGTACCCTACATTCGTAAAGCGCAATGACGGAAATAATGCACTCGCACTCCTGTACGGCACAGATGCTCTTTCCACTCATTTATAACTACCAAAATAAACCGCTGCTGCTATTGCATCGACTTACAAACACACTTATCCGTAGGCATTTCACCGGGGATCCTGGCGTTTCTATTTTACGTGATTTTTTTATCGACTCATTTTAGTTCGGAGCACGCATGTTTAATTAATTTGGAAAGAATTCGTGTAGATAGCCGTGCGTTGTCGTTTCTATTCGATTTAGTGTTGATACACGTTGCATTTTTATACATATCTTCATACCTACAGATTTTCATAGCCAATGGGTTTTTTCCCATTTTGTCTCCCTTATTCGATTAAAAATGGACTTGTATGTTAAGATGGGATATATAATATTGGAAATGTGTTCTTCTAAATTAATGTCCACTTATCAGCATGGTTTTAACACCAAACACGGGAGGTAGCTGAGGCATTGGACGCACGTAGTTATCTGGATATCATTTATAATCTTATACCAGATAATCCAGTGTTGAATGAGAAACTGAAGAATTAAGTTCGCCATATCATTTCTTATGCTTTTTTCAATCTTACTTGAGAAATAGAATAAACTATGTTTACTGTGATTTATAACGGATGCCAGTATATATCGTTTTTTTGGAGTTCAGGTGCACCGCAGGGCTCAAATCTGGGCCATTATTATTTAATATATTTATTAATGATCTAATTACCTCCTTCAACTGTCATGTCCTTGCGTACGTCGATGATTGGTCAATCCCGCGAAAGGGTTCGCATACCATTTCCAAATAGTGTAGGAACAATAAGCTAAGTTTGAATAACGAAAAAATGTATTCTGTTTGTTCTACAAGAGCGCAAATAGAGCAAAAATTACTCAGTCAGCTATGCGATCTCTTGGCATTATAATAAGGACCTGATGTGATTTCTATAAAGTAAATGTCATTAAAACTTTATACTATGCTTATATTACCTTGAACGCAGTATTTACCATAATTACCTTCTGTAAGGGCATGACTTTGAAGCACTATAGATCGTCTAAATCTCCGAATGCAGTACAGAGCTTATGAGAATTCGATACAGGGTTGCCAAGTGGTCGAATCAGCTGTACATTATTACTTCCAGTTCCATTATTTGGGTTTCTGACAGCTAAAATGCATATTTTGACGAAAACAGTAAAATATAAAAACAACATAATTTCTTTATTCAAGAATCAGTTAGAAAGCCCATAATTTTATTTATTATTACTCAACTTTAACGTAATTTACATTTCGAACATTTACATATGTGGGAATTGGGGTATTATACAATCTATTAAATTTAAGGTAAAATACTTATATAAACCTTTAACAAATAATAGTTTCCACTTTTACACACACATATGTCTTGTTTCAACTTTTAGTCAGTCGATGAACCAGTTTGATCTTCAGATGATGACGAATCTGTTACATGAATAATAGATCCTTCAATGTCATCTTGCAAATTATCCACTATCCACATTTCCTTTTCAATAGTTTTCACATGTTTGATGTAATTTTGCCAATTATCAACTGTTACAGTGCTATATGCTCTTCGAAATAATTCCTCCATATCTTTTACCTTAAATGTGGTATTATTCCTTTTTATACAGTTTTTAACTTGTGCCCATACCATTTCACTAGCATTTAACTGGCAGTGGTAAGGTGGTAATCGAGGAACTTCATGACGTTTTTCTTTTGTAAGTTCGTCAATCCTGCTTTTATTATACTGCGGTTCTGTGACACGCAAAACAGCAAGTCCCTTTCTAGCATATCGTCAGTGATTGGTATCTGTTTCTCACGGAGCCAATCAATGTCCTGCTGAAACCAAATGTCAGTTGGTTTCCGCAGGATGAGTGTCCTGCACATAATGCCAGTGCGGGAATCTATAAGTAATATTTTTTTTTATAATCGCTTAATAACCGTGATAATTTGTGTTAATATACTTCCCCCACACTGTTTTCGAGGAGTTCGTTGCTCCAATATACACCAAATGCTCAGGGCCGTCTTAAGTCAAGTGGGGGCCCTGGGCACTGGAATGCCCGAGAAATTCAGAATCGATATTAAACAGGAACGAACAACATTAGCGCCGGTATAATTTATTTTTGAAAATTTTACACAAACATACTTAAAAAATCTATACCGATACAACAGGTACTTTCTTAGACTTTTGAGTGACAAAATCACGAATGACATTTTCAAAGTCTATTTCTTTAAGCACCTCGCTTTCAATAGACATCAGCGATACCAAACGGATCTTATGCCTACACATATCTTTTATTATACAAATAATCGATCCCTAATTAACGGTCTAGTTGACTAAGCAAAGAATTTATTATATCCTAACAATAAACAATTTAGTTGGGCGAAGCGAATAATTTCGAACGTTTTGTTATGTAAAGTAAACAAAACAATTTTTCGCAGATTGCCTAAGACTAAACCAGCAACTAGCTTGTAAATCATGTAATAATAATCGAATCATGTATAATGAATAACAAATTTATTATAGATTCCGCTGCTGTCGCTAAGGTTTGGTGGCCCTATTGATTGCGGAGTCCTGGGCTCTGGTCCAGTGAGCCCATGCGTAAAGATGGGATTGCAAATGCTACCTTACACAGTAAACCTATAATTTTAATGGTTATATTGAGGAATTTCGTAAGCAAATTACATTTACCTCATAACTAGCTTTTCATGCAACTAAAATGTTCCATTATACAAATTTGAACTAACATCTACACAGTCAAAGCTGATTTAAAGTTAAAATGGAAAAATCGTAGAATCTACAAAACTTGACAAACAAACAATAAACAACAAATAAACAATAATAAACAACCAAGATGGCGTATTGATGTAAAAATGTACACATGCTTGAGAAAACATAAATTTTGCACTTGCGCAAACACGTACATGATGCCATCTATGGTTGCGTCAGCGATCTAAGCTTTACCCCAAACTGGAAATCCTAGTGCCATCACCGTGATATATATTACCCCACTGTTCTTGTAATTTTTATTTAATAATAGTAATACAGAATACTATTTGTGCAAGTAGGCGTACATCTACTATGTAGATCTCATTGTATAGAACATTTACAAAAAAGAAAACTTAGGAAGATAAAACTAGGGTAAGATTTATAATCACGTCTGCAGGGACGTATTTCATGTAAATAGGCCGGGGTGCGAGTGAGTTCGTGAAGTATCAAACTTTGACCCAATTAACGAAGTAATTGCCTAATTAGGTTAACATAGACCCACTAGTAAGGTCTCACTCTGCGCCGAATTCGGGAGAGCAAGGCGGCGTGGTACTGTTAGTATTTGATTGTGTTCTGACAATGTCCGTAAATTTCATAGTAATTAGCAACTAAGTTTTGCACGCTTCGAAACTATACCAAGATATGGACAGTTGCCTTTGGAACAGCGGTAATTGTGTTAAGAAAATACACGGGCGTTAGACTATAATTGCATACCACGATATGCTTGCAAAAGTATCAGTCATGCGGTGAAATGAACACTATTGCGGGTAGGTTGTGATAACGCTGACAACGAGGTAGATACAGAGTAAACAATTGTGCTACAAACAAAACATTACGAGCCTATATTTCGCTGTTGGGATAGTGTAATTTGGACGATGCGATTAGCATAATAGTTGCTAAATAAATAATTATTAGCTGTGTTCCCTTAACGCTTTATTTTCAAGTATTTTCGCAGTAACTGAAGTATAATTAGAGACCCTATAGTAATCGCGTCGATTATGTAAGTATACAAAGTAAACAGGTACATTATGTATATAAAAAAAGCGACAGATATGCTTCATATGGTAGTAATACTACTGCTCGACCAAATTCGCGATGACATAATTTTCTTTCTTCTTCGGGGACTGATACCAATAAATTCGTTCTAAATTTCCGTAAGTGGTGTGTCGGTGATATACTTGATAGCTTACTTAAGCAACCAGCTTCCGAAATTGACTGCATATGACGGAAAGAAAAAAGGATATTTTTAGAGTTTTTATTATTTCATTTGTTTATAAACTAAGCTCATTAAGGCAATTACCAAATTAATGATTCTATTGACAAATCATATCTCCATTGGTTACAAAATATTAATTATTTTTATGTACATATTTTTGTTGCTGGACATGATTACCACCAGCGTGATTGCATGAAGCAACTCTTCTCTTCATGTCTTCGAACACGTTGATTAGAATTACTTCCGTTATGGTTTGCATACACAGCATTGGTTACTTTAGTTCATCGACAGTATACAACCCATTTCGGTAAAGCCGGGCTAGTGGCGTGGTCGGTTAGCGACTCGCTGACTACGCTCGGGGTTATGGGTTCGAACCCCGGGTACGGCTCTCAGAGTTAGATTTTCTGTCGTTCTCCAAACTCCTTGGGCAAATGCTGAGGGCCCTAGATCTTTACGGGCGCAGGCGTAATAATAAAAACTCATGCCCCCTTTGATCCTCCGTAATTGGCTTACGCTATTGGAGAGAGGTATGAATTATTAGTATTATTATTATTAATGTATTCTTTGAATATCATAAAAAAGGAAATCTAAAGATGTCAAGTGATATGATTTTTGAGGTCAGCGTTGTAAACCAATCACTTTGTTTGAATAGTTTTGTAGTAAATCATATCCATTTGGAAAATCGAACCTCAAAATAAATATTTTGTTGAAGAAAATACGGTAATTTAAAAATCCTAGAGAAAATCAATAGTAGGAATTTCGTTGTTGAGAATTAACTTTTCAAAACATTATTCCAATCTATAAGTGTCTCGGAAAAGACAGTATCTGTAAGTAAAGCCTAAAACAAATAGCTAAATAACATAATCGAATAAACTCCAACAAAAACCCTGGAACTGCACTGAAAAAATAATAACTATTAGTACTATTACTATTTCACAAAAGTAACCATGGTGCTAAGTTAATTGAGAAAACTATTGATACATATGTACATACATACATCTTTTAAGGACATTAGTGATCGCCGAACTGAATAATGCGTATTTGCTACCACACTTGAAAGTTTTGCATTTGAGAGAAGGAGTTTTATCTCAAAACAATGGGAAGTATAAATAAGTATAGAACAAGACTATTAACTGTAATTTTAAAGCTTTAACTGAAAACACAAAAAAATCTTAAAAATTAAAGCAAACAATAAGGAACCAAAGACAATAGTGCTATATTTCTTGATAACGAAAAAAATATACACAGAAAGCTTAACCGTAAAAAATGCCATTATAGGCGCATGATGTATTGCTGGAATCATCATACTAGCAAAGGCAATGAAGGGGGTACAAGCATTAAAGACGGACTTGAGTTTCTGCCTACCAAGCGTCATCAGTGCCTCCCCGAATGCTAAACCCGCTTTCATTGGCAATGCTTTGCCGAACCTATTGCGAAATCTAGGGGACACCGGTCAAACACATAAGCCACCGAAACAAATGCAATAGGAGCAGTAATGCAGTACACTTCATCTAGCTCGGACTGGCGCAAGCAAGTGGCTAGGTCATTTCGCAATAACTTGGCCGACGCATTAGCGATGAAAGTGGATTTACCATCCGGAGGGACGCTGATGACGCCTGCTAGGCAGAAACTCTACCCACATCTTCATCTTCTGATATAACTGATGGACGATCAGATGATTTGCCTTTACAAACGCTACCAGTTGATCGAAAGCCGGTCATAATCCTGGGAATATGCCGAATCCCGGTACTGTACGGCGAATTCATTTTCGCGCGTCCATTGTCCGTCAGCCCAACGCTTACCGTTTCTAACGTACGCCTCCAGAATAAATTGATCGTTCTCTAATGTAAGCAGCATCTTTCATAAAATCTGTGCAATTAACTATAGTATTGAAAAATACTGATTTTAATCTACAACAGGAAAAACAATATTAATTGAGACAAAGAAAAACATACGACTATAAACAGCAAATGACGATTTTACGACACATTATTTGGTGAAATTCGGTAGAAATGACTGTTTTTAACTTCCGATGTAAACATGGATGAAGGTATTGATATATGCGCTGTGGAAAGTGGTGTAGGATCAGGATAATCATTCTTACTCTCACGATACTAGTTCCGATGTTGCGTCCAAGGCTTCTCCAATATTGCTTTAGATTTGATTTAATATATTCAATTAATATTAGTATTTCCAATAAATAATGCCATTTACGCAGGATTTCGGTTGAAAAATGCTCATATGTACAAAGCCAGTGTAAATAGGAGGAAAAAGTAGAAAAGACTATTCGATGCCCTACTCAGGAATAATAGTCACTAATTGCAAATTATAATGTACGAAAATATCTTCCAAAATAGGAAGTGTTTTAGAAGCAATAGCTTTCCTGGTTGTCAGCGTATTCTTTAGTATCTTTGTTATTTATAGATCCAACCAGAAATACATCTTTAGCACATTCTTGTTTAGAACACTATTGTCTTGCACCTGTAGGAGTTTCTTTAGACGTTAAATTTCTATTAGAAATGTTAATAGTATTATAATTAGGTAATTTATGTACGGTAACTAACCCTGTAACATTTAAAATCTACAAATCTAAAAAATGTTAGTATATTTTATTGAGGATTTCATTTTTTTCTGTTAAAGATCATCAAGTCGCAGTAATTTGTGTAATTTTCCTTTATTTATAATTGCGACATTTGCATTTTGTGAGAAAATACTTAAGATAATCAACCACTTTATATTCCCCATAATAAATTTGAAGTCAATTTTTAATTCTGTCAATTGTATCCACACACATACGCATTTTGTTACCACAGTAGTGTTTATTTAATAGCGCCTGTGTTGATCAAACGAGTTCACATCCTGTGCAGAAATTATTTAGTTAATTAATAACGTGCTACTCGAGAATGAAGTACGTATCGACAGACACTTCCTTGAATATAGTTTTCATATCAGCTACTATTTTCTATCATTTAATTCACAATGCAGTTTATGAATTCATATTAAAATCGGCGTTTGGAAACAATATGAATTATAAATTCAGGAAACCGAAAGGTTATATAAACAAGTATAGCCAAGCAGATGTATTCTTTTCATTCTATAAAATAAAGAGGCGTCATTTCAAACATATATTTTAAAAATAGAATATGGAATGTAACTCATGATTCAAGAGAAAGTTATGAATCATTAGTCCTAAATTGGTACCTACACATCTTCCATATGTTCTATTATTATTTATTCAAGAATAGTAAAAAAAAATTATATCACTATTTGGGTAGTGTGGATTGTAATCTTATTTTTTTAACTAAATTGCGAGGGTAGAGTATTGATAGTAAGTTCTGACAAAAAAAGGTTTAACAATAGTAAAACATGAGGGCAAATATTTAAAAACAGGAGACATACAAAAACCAAAAAATCACATGCAAAACATGAATTATAAACAAATACTGACACACTTGAAGTGGATACTTTTGGAAATAGATTAACTATACAGGGTAATATTTTTTCATTTATTAATTTATTTATTCAGCATGCTCCATTTTACAATATACACATGCTATTAAATTTATATACATTAACATTAACCAAACTTTTTGCGCAAAATTATAACAACTTTTTCATGACAATTTCTCAAATTCAATGTTTTCAATAAACTGGTGAAAACAACTTCTGTGATACCCTACCAATTGTGATTTTGTAACCGATCAAACGTCTTCTTAATTCTAATTAATGCTTCTCTTTCTCTGTCTAACATAAATCAGATCGTCAACAGTTTGAACTCCCAAACCACACTGGCACTCATCGCTGTCTAGTATATCGCTGCCCACTGAGAATGGTTGCAATTTTTGGCGAACACGGTAATATAATTTTTAGTCTTAGTCTAACATGCGGAAAAAATTCTTTTGTTGTATTTGTCCATTCGATCTGCCACTTCTCTAAACTAACTTTTTCCTGTCTCTAATCATTAGGCGTTTTCTTAGTCTGAATTCCTGAACATTACCCACCCTAACTACTTCACCAACATTTTATTTCTCATAGATGTTGGATATCTCTTTTGATTTCAATATTATAGGGGTATTACCCGTAAGTGCACATGATGCATCGTACGATAGAGTCCTAAATCCTTTTAATATCCTTATATTCATTCGCCTTTCTATTCTTTCAATGTTTCTATGGTTTGCTTTCTGCTGTAAATCATTTTATCCATACTGGTATAGCATATGCTAGTACTCAAGGCCTCTTGCCTGATTCCCGACTTAATTTTTGCAGATCTTGCTAAAATGTTGATGAGTGCATTACATTTTTCACTTACACGAGATGTGTAAATTAAGTAATGAGACTGACAACGTAGCGTTTGATATGGCAATACGGGAAACACGGGACATGTAGGGGCGACAAGTGGACATTGTAATACGTCATTTGGTTGTCCGTTGTGGTTTTTTTCCGTGTACCCGTTTTTTTGCAGTGCGTTCTACAAACGAAAAACATTAATTGCGAGCAACGGTGTTTTGTCAGGTTTTGCATCAAACTTGGGCAAAGTCTAACAGAAACCTTTGCAAAACTTCAGCAGGCCTACGGAGACAGTGTTTTGTCAAACGCCCAGATTTTTCGGTGGTCTAAAGCATTTTCAGAAGGAAGAGAGTCGATGGGAGATGAGCCACGCTGCGGAAAGCCTTCAACTGCAAGAACCGATGGCAATGTCGACAAAATCCGCGATCTTGTGCGTTCAGATCGTCGGTTGACGGTCGGGAAACAGTTCCATTTGTCTCACACCGCCGTTCATCAAATTTTGACCAATGAATTGGGAATGAGAAAGATCCGCTCGAAAATGGTTCCAAAAAACCTTTCGCGGGAGCAAAAGGACATCAGGAGTGAAAGGTGCCTTAACTTTTTGAAATCAATTGAAAATAATGAAATTTTTTTGGAACCTGTCATTACTGGTGATGAGAGTTGGGTGTTCGAGTATGACCTGGAAACAAAACGCCAGAGCATGGAATAGCACACTTCAGGCTCTCCAAAGTCCAAGAAACCAAAAAAAGAGCAAATCAAAGATCAAGAGCATGCTGATTTGTTTCTTTGATAGCCAGGGAATCGTTCACAAAGAGTTCGTACCTCAAGGTTAGACAGTTAATCAACATTATTACCAAGTGGTTCTCGAGAAACTTCGAAAAAGGGTCATGCGCGTGAGACCATACATGAAGAACGATTGGGTCCTGAATCATGACAATGCGCCTTGTCACACAGCAATTTCCGTAAATCGTTTTTTGGCCAGTAAAAATATTTCTGTGGCTCCTCAGCCTCCCTATTCACCTGACTTGAGTCCTTGTGACTTTTTCCTCTTCCCAAGATTGAAAATTCATGTGAACGGACATCATTTTTTGGCACTCTAAAGCATTCAAACGGCTGTAACCGACCAGCTATAGGCGATTCCAATATCCAAGTTCCAGCACTGCTATGAGGAATGGGAGAACGTTGTGTGGCTTCCCAAGGGAGTTATTTTGAGGGAGGCAACGTTCAATTGTAATTGTATTCAAATAAAATTACTTAAAAATATCAGTCTCATTACTTAATTTACACACCTCGTATATTAAGTACCCATATTTGTTATTTAGAAGAGTTCTTTAAAAGTAAATATATAAAATATATATACCTTCACTCTCTTTGGCACTAACACAATTTAAAAAATCCACACTCGCTATTGCACGGTATTGCACTACCAATTTGACAAATAATGGCGTAACGCCGTTTAGGAATTAATGGCGGAACAGGTGCGAATGGTACGAAACCGAAAAGTGCCGAAAACGTAGCGATCTCGATAGGGAGTGCACGTGACATGATCGGCCAATAGAAAAGTTGTAGTAGGTCTATCCGAGTTAGAATTGCATATTTCTAAATTCAAATAAATATTTCTTGGAGTAAAAAGATTTTATCAAAAAATGGTCTATTTAAATGAAAAGGGGCATTTTCCTGTTAAAAGTTGTGTTTTAACACAAAAACAATTTCTTTTCTTGAAATAATTTTTTTCCAACAAAATATATTTCTTTGACTCAAGACATTTTTTTTATCTATGTATACAGATTCAGAATCAGTTGTTGATTTGGTTTGGAGTACTTCCACAATATTGAAGTCAAATTTTAAGCATAGATGCATCTAGTGTATGCCATAGTTTCCAGTATGTAGGGAATCATGCGCGTTACGGGGGTGATAGAAAGTCCAACAGCGATAGAAAATGCTCTTTGGTGTGCTATGGAGTATATAATATATGACTCTTTTGTATTAGAAATACGTTAAATATTTTTTTTTCAAATTTTTGGTAGCGATTCTTTTATAAATGTTCACCTGATTTCAAGTTTATGTAAATTACTTTTGCAGTAGCGTGCATTAAGCAATTCAACATGACATCAAGAGATAAAAGGGGTCGATTACTCCTAACGAAACAAAGAAAAACGTAAAGCAGCTGTTTGTCTGCATTAGATGGATCGTTAAATCATTAAAGCCCATTCGGCAATCTGTAATTGGTTGAATGCGATATTAGTAATTGGTAACATATTGTGAACCATCGGCATATGAAATATATGTACGCACACGACGTGCGGAGGAACGCCGGAGGGTCGTCAGAAATTCAATGTAAATGAGAAAGAATTTCCGGTTGCCGACTGGGGCCCGGTCGGCTTTCCTATGCGGCCTGACACGCAACCTCAGATCCCAATTGCAACCGACTCACCGTCGCGTCGCGAAGAATACTATTATCTTAAACGGTCTATCGTCTGAAATAAATCGTAATCACATTGAATATTATTATGCGGGACGCCTAATCGATTAAATTAGAAATTTAAATTAACTCACGGTAGAACTTTACTGAATTCTCAATAAACTGTATATAACACCTTTATAAAAAGTTACAAAAGGAGACATAAAATATTACCGATTGTGGAATATAATTATTTATTTTTGGTTGTAAGTGCAAATTTATTATGCGATTTAAGAAAAAAAGAAACTAAGAACTGCGTAATCCACAAATACGTTAGACCTGATCAAGGTAGAAGCAATAAAATATTGTAAATATGCAGTAATGTACTAATGTATATGTATTTCTTAATAGATATAGTGGCAGTTTAATAACTGTAATATATGTATATTTGAAATTACAAGCTTTGAAGTGCATCTATACTAAAACCAATATCTTTTTTCTAATCAACTAAACGTTAAAATAATAATTTGCTCTACAGGCCGTGAAGGTCTTGGGGCTAATAAAATACTAATATTAGGAACCTTCTTGAAGTGCTGTACCGACTACATTTCTCCATTTTGTTCTACTCCCTACCGTGTCCTTCCAATTACCTATTTTAATTTTTTGTGTATATCATCTTCCACTTTCTTGGTCTGCTCCTTTTCTCTTTCCCTATTGGCTTTCTGGTAAGGGCTAACTCTAGTAAACTGTCTCTGCTCGGTCTTTATATATGCTCCAACCATCTTATTCTTTAGGCTTTGGCAAACGCTACGATATTGGGGCTTTCATATGCTTCTTCTACTTCTAGGTTTGTGCGTCTCCTGCATCCTTCCTCGGGTCTTACTCCTTCATATATAGCACGCAGCATTTTCCTTTCCAATCCATCTGCTCCTCTTCCACCTTATTCAGGACCCACATCTCACAGGTATATGTGCCGGTAGGTCTTATGACTGTTTTATAGATCCCTTCTTTTGCTTTTTTACACATATTTTGATTTCATGAGACTCCTAGAGCTTCCGTATTTTGGGTTTCCTTTTGCAATTCTTGCCTGGATTTCTTGTTCTTCAGGCCAATGTTCTTTAATATTTATTCCCAAGTACACAAATTTACTTACTCTCTCGAAAGCATACTTTTTGTTGTGTTTTGCTCTCACCACCTGGTTATCTTCTCCTCCCAAGGGTTTTCTGTTTTTCGCATAATCATGACGAACGATGGTGTGAGACAAATTCAACTGATTCCTGATGTAGTTTTGTTCTTGTGAAAGGTTTTTTGGAACCATTTTCGAGCGGATCTTTCTCATTCTCAATTCATTGGTCAAAATTTGATGAACGGCGGTGTGAGACAAATTCAACTGTCCCACGACCATTCTGACCGTCAACCGACGATCTGAACGCACAAGATTCCGGATTTTGTAGACATTGCCTTCGTTTCTTGCAGTTGGAGGCCTTCCGCTCCGTGGCTCATTTCCCATCGACTCTCTTCCTTCTGAAAATGCCTTAAACCATCGAAAAACCTGGGCTTTAACAAAACACTATCTCCACAGACCTGCTGAAGTTTTGTAAATGTTTCTGTTGCACTTTGCCCAAGTCTGAAGCAAAACCTGATACCAAACCGTTGCTCGAAATTAATCTTAAAAGGTAAAAGATTTGGCGATCTTCAATGCAATGTGACAAGAGGAGCCAGACAATTTCCAAAATGAACTTCGCAATTTCCAAAATAGACACTCATTCAAATCTTTTACAAAGTTTATAGAATGAACTACCTATCTCCTTGTGTTCCACACTTGAAATAACTCATCTCATAAATGCTATCACATTGGGGTAATCTAGATAAAAAAATTTCGGAGATAGAAATAATGTATCATAGCTGAGCTCGCAATTTTTTAACATCCAAAGTGCTCTGGAGATAGCTGACTTCAAAAGTAGATAGTTGTATTATTTGCTCATTTTGCTGTTCAGAACTATTTCCTATACCCAGAAGGACAGTGGAAAACAAACTGAAGGCTATCAGAAAAAAAAGACTTTACTCGCAGTTTCTAAACCATACCTACGATTCACCAGAAGGGCGTAACTATCAATCGAAACTAATTTGCAAGGCAGCAACGTCTATGATGTTGTCAGTGTTTTTCAATTCTCTCATACATCCGACTTTGTTATCAGTGATTATATATGTATACAGAAATGAGATCAACGAATACCGCAGAAGGCGAGAAATATATGCACAGCAGATTACATATAGGAATATCGCTTTCACAAGTTGCAGCATTGTTTTAAATTATAGGCATATATTAAATACATTCTCCAAACCTTCACAATGTTATTGATTAGATTGTTCACGTTGTTAAACTTTATTCTACTGTTTTTAGCATGCGTCTAACCTATAACCTAAAAATAGAAATTTTAATTGATTATAAACTTTACTGACAAGTTTTTCTCCTCGATTTTGATATATACATCAACTAGATTTGCCAGATTTCAAACTTCTATTTACATATTTAAGCTCACCTATGGATTTTTCTCTCAGTTGAGAGGTTGCAGAGTTATACAGTTCCAGAAAAGAATTTTTTTACATCGAAACATTGAAAATATTTTTGTATATACAACAACGTTTCCTAGCAGTTTTTAATTTATTCTAAATCGTTAAGCTCATTCATAATTCTTGTATCAGTGCTTGAAGTTGAACCAATCAGAGTTTTCGTTTGTTATATATTTTCTGTTTGTTGGAAGCACCTGTACCACTTATTCCCAAATTAGCCTGTATTAGCCAGGTCTTTGGGCTGTTGGTCTATATAGTTTTCTGTGTTAATTTTTGACTTGGTGGCCATTCAGTACACAATGTCCCGTTAAAAAATCTACTACTGTACGAAGATGATTACTACTAATGTTTAGTAGTTCATCAATCTTCTTTATTGATGGCTACTTAATGAAGGGTTTACCACGACTTTCTCCGGTTATATTAGTCCTGTATTCTTTCTATTATCAGTAGTCTGACTTTCGTTTCCCTTTTTGGATTTGTTCTTTTTCCCGTTCTTAGTGGCCCTTCGCCTGCCACCTTAGACTTTTCGAGATCGCGTGTGGAGGTTTTTGCTCCCTACACGTTGTTGCTGCTATTATTGCTTTTGGAGCTAAGTGCCATAAAATAGCTTTTCCTTAAGAGCTTCTGTGCTATCACTGTCTTGTATGGTCGTAACCCCCAAGATAGTTTTATTTCCGTACTCCCAGTAGAAGAGGTGTCTGACTCCCACCATTCCCTCCATTCCAGGGAACTGTGCCCAGTAAGAGGGAAAGGGTGGTCCATGCCTGCAGAGTCCTCTTCACAGGTGTGAGGCTGAATACTTCGATATGTCGCCCAGTACCTCAGAGGCTCCCTTAGCAAGCAGCACATGTCGCATAACACCGCGACTCTATCAGTCATTTGCACCATTTGTAGTTGACTTTTGGATTAACTAATCTTTGTTTAACTTTAACTATGAGTTAAATATACATAGCTCAGACCAATCAATAAGTAATAATTAACAGAGGTTGGTAGCGCGAAATACATAGAGTATTTATATTTTCTGAATTTTATATTGACTGTTCTGAAGTATTACGTGGGTATTACAGGGCTGCTCGGGTAAATTACAGGTGAATTAGCAGCATTTTGAGAATGTGCAAATATACTAAATATTAAATTGAGCTATCTCTTGCCTTAGGTTTATATGTGCAGTAAATAAAAGGAACATCATCAAATATAAGTTAATATTATTCCGCGTTTATAATTTATTTTTTACAGACCTTCTGGAGAGGGTTCCTTGGAGATGCGTACTTGTTTCAAAATTATGTAAATAGCATATGCATACGCAAATGTAAGCGTGTAACTCTTACATATCTGAAGGATATTGTAAATATTGTTCTCTTGGCACAAGAATATTTTGCACAGATTCTTTGGCATCCATTATAATGGATCCTTTCATATATATGTACATTAATAAAAAAAGAAAAAAAAATACCCTTACCACCTCGATGAGTGAAGAACTCCTGGATACGTATTTCGGCAACTAAGTTGCCATCCTCA
>JARFOC010000661.1:206159-217278 GCA_031763485.1 Osmoderma eremita
TGAGGATGGCAACTTAGTTGCCGAAATACGTATCCAGGAGTTCTTCACTCATCGAGGTGGTAGGGGTATTTTTTATTATTTTTTACTATTTTAAGCCACCGTATCCTATTTTGTATTTTAGAGAAATACCATGCTCAATGAAATTTACGAAGTCTATAAAAATATTGTGGAAATCCATAGTTTCTAGTAAATAGTAAACTCTAAACATAATTTCCTCAGTAGAAATACTTAACCACAGAACATTTTACTTAACCTTACTTTGAATTATAAAGTTTTCGTATAGCGTAAGCAGAACAGCGCATGTCCGTTGACTTTAAACCATGCCTCTGCTAGAGATTAAATACCAATTAAAACTTTAAGCTTTAATTAAGGTATTGGTGCAACGAAATTTCTTATTTAACTAAGTTTAAATTTTAAATATAAGTCAGCTATGACTAGTGCAAATGGCCGTATAATAGGTTATTTCGATCCGGGTTAGATGAGACTTGGTTCTTCAAGGAGGTTGTGGAAAAAAGTGAGAATGCGATAAGAGCACTATAATGTATCGAGTTTACGATATGTGGTGTTGTTATGGATTTTGATATATAACTTAATGTTAAAAAGATGTCAATTAATTAATTTGTCAGCAAAAATTCTCTCTTTTTCAAAAATATTGAAATTGTTTATGATCCTGGTTTCAACGAAGCATTATTTGAAAGTGATTTAAAGTTCTTCCCCCTTTTTTATCCTGGCTCGGGAGAGGCATTGGCGGAGCTCTTATATACAGGCTGTTTATGGTTTTGTGATTTTATTTTCAAGGGGTGATTAAACATCTCAAAATAAATACACTGTTCGGATTACTCCTCCCGCACAAGTATTAATTAATTCGGGACGACACGTGTTTCGGGAATACGTGGATTCCCATTCTCAAGTCCGACACCGAGAGGAGGAGTAATCCGAACAGTGTGTTTATCGTGCTGCCCCACAGTCCTTGCTATCTTTACATCTCAAAATAAGGTCATTAACGTAAAATCTTAACAAAGCTGCATAATTAAGGTAAAAAAAAATATTGTAGTTTTTTCTTTTTTAAGTGGTGATTAACCACAATAGAAAAAGGTTTTTAACGCTAAAATGATTGATCAACAACAGACTCAATTGTATCGTTTCCACGTACAAAAAGTACAGGCTTTACAACTTGTAGATCGTCCTTTACGTTTACAGTTTTGCCGATGATTTCTACAAAAAACATGTAGAAATCCCAAACTTTTCTTCCATTTGGCAACTGATTCAGCAACGTTTACACGTAACGGCATAAATAACTGTTGTAATGCCCATATTTGGGCTGTGGAAAATCCACATGCTGTTCGTCGTAATCATTTACACCATAGATTTTCGATAAATGTTTGGGCCGGACTAGTCAATGGACAACTTATTGGTCAATTTATGTTGCAAAATCGAATGAATGGATATGATTATCTCTTGTTTTTGCAAAATCATTTGATGGAACTATTGGAAGAAGTTCCTTTGAATGTACATCGACAAATGTCGTTTCTTCACGATGGCGCACCGCCGCGTTTTAATCGCTTAATTCATTTAGACATTTAGACATTGTGAGATCAAGGTCTAGTAAATTATGCCAATTCATGGATACGTCGAGCGGAATTTTGCGTTCAACAACACGGCGATACCTTTGAACAACTAGTAGGCAGCGGATTCCGCGAAAAACATAAAAAAATTGTTTAAATTAATATGCTTAATCACCGCTTAAAAATAATTTTAAAAAAACTACAATTTTTTTAAATATTAATTTCTCTCTTATTATCCAACTCTCTTAAGATATTTTTAATGACCATATTTAAAGATGTTTAATCACCCCTTGAAAATAAAATCACAAGACCGTAAACACCCTATATAAGCTGTACCTGGTTTTACATCTCCTGCATTCGGCAAGTTAAATGCTTACAATAGGTTTTCGTATAGGCAAAGGTTATTTTCATTCATTCGGTAAAAGCTGATTATATCTGCAGCAGAAAATGATTAACAGTTATAAGATTGATTTAATATATCGCATCACTCCTCACCTCACAATACTTAATTGAACTATACGGTTGACAATGGGAATCCACTTGCTCTCGAAATAAGTGTATCGAATTAATAAATTTAATGTGTGGTGAGGAGTGATCCGATATAGTGTGTTTACTGCCACACAGTCCTTGTAATGTCTATTGATAGTTGATCTAAAAATAAATAAATATTTATTCATGGCACTCCCGCATATTATTTGATTAAGAATATAAGTATGAATATTTCTGTGTTATTGGTAGGTTGCCGTAAAGAACCTTATACCTATTACAATATTTTATGATTCACTCGCAGGCCTAGGTATGCATCAAATGCAAATCACTTCGCTGTAAATGCAAAAAAAAGTGCGCTCACATCGTCCACTCAGCCGTTTATGAAAAACATGTAATTTGATATGCAATTGTAATTGGGTAATGACGTTGTTGTGTCTGCCAGTCAAGGATAAACGAATTAGGGACTATTTCTATTGTTCCGACGAAAACCCCATATTGGCTATATTTTAGGCATTAAACTATTATATAGTCAATCAAAAAAATTGAAACCATATATTAAACGCTACTCTTAAATTAGCATATTTTTTCGAGGATCCGAAATTCTCCTACTAGCAGAAGCAAGTCACGAAAGCTTAAGTTTTATGTTGTATGTTTAGTTTCATACCTTGCAATTTAGAGAAAAAAACTAAGTTTTGAGAACCCGGTTCTCTATACTATTTAACATAAAAGGTTGAAATATATCTAAGAGAAGTTTCCGAAACGCTTTACACAGATACGAATAAACTGTAATATTATGAATCCTGTCTTAAGCTGGGATTTAGTTAGTGTTTACGCAAAATTGCTACATATTCAGTATGATCTTTTATTTTGTTTGTTGCCTTATAAATTGCGAGTAATCTGTCTTATTACTAATGTAATTATTACTATATTGGAAAGAGAAGTTTCAAGTTTATGTACGTGAGCTATTGAACTAACTTACTAAATACTCAGATAAAAATACGAGGGATGTCAGGTTACTAAGGTACATTTGTGAATTATAGACAGAGTACTTTATTCATAGAAATCAAATATGCACTAAGTAAAAGCGTGAACTGTTAGCTACTTTCAATAATCGCCGCGAATGTTAAGGCACTTATCCCAGCAAGGCACAAGCTTCTGTAAACCCTCTTTGCAAAAAGTGCAATCCAAATCTGTAAAATACTGCCGTACTGCCTCTTGTGCTTCGGTGTCGTCTTCAAATCTTTTACCCGACAAATGAGCTTTCAGCGGCCCAAACAAATGAAAATCAGAAGTAACCCGGTCTGGATCTCATCTGTTTTCATTGTTGATGGTTTTTTCTCGCCCACCTTCGGGATCATCGTTTAGAGCTGTGCGTCCAGTTTGGAACTGTTTACACCAAATATTAACATGTTTTCGACTTACAGCGCCTACTCCGTAAGTCTGCAGTGGTTTTTTAAATGAATTTCAGTAGGTGTTTCATTATTTGCATGCAAAAACGAATGACCACTCGCACTTCAAAATTGGTGTGTCGATCAGAACTGACATCGTGCGGCTGTCACTGCAGACGTTGTACTGAACTTAAGGCAATGACACTGATCATCTATGCAGTACATATGCTCATCTAAAATGCGTGCAAGTTTCAACCTGATCGGAGCGGCGTAGGCGGCGTATCGCGCAAACGTACCTTAGTAACCGGACATCCCTCGTAATTAATTCTTATTGTAGAGCTTTTTAAAAGCCGTTCCTGACTAATTTGTGCATGTTTTAAAATCTAAAATAGGGTACATGATTTTTTTCTTCTTTTTACAGGCCCGCAAAAAAGCCTTATCCATATGGGAAGCTTTAATATTAATTGCTTGATTGAAAAAAATGTTTTTGGCATAGCCTCTGCTTCGCCTCCAACTACCAAAAAAGCAAAAAATTATTTCTGTAGCACTCTTGTGCTACTATTAATACAACGTTTGAAATTTTAAGATGAGCCAAAATGGCCTTATTTATTAAAATGGGAAAAGCAAATAATTATAATTAAATAATAATTAATTAAAAGTTAAGTAAATAAAAATTGATATGAAAAATTTAAAATTTCAATTTTGGCCAGAAAAATATCTCATATTTCCAGATGTCTTCCCTCGTTTTCTATGCCCGTAGTAGTTCTGTTGTATAATTCATTTGATACGTTTCTTAGGTATACAGATGCTGTCTGAACAACACAGTTACTAATGGTCTCTTCTAGGTGGCCAATATTTCTAAATGGGCAATATTAGTATATCTGATTTTTCAAATATCCCGAAAGAAAAGTGTCTCAAGGTGTCAGATCCGTGGAACGTGACGGCTACGGATTTTCAGAAAAGCGACTTATCCATTTTGCCGAAACAAGCTCATCTGGGTAACTTCTAACTTGGATGGTACGGCGAGCTCGACAACCATCTACCTGGAAAACATTTTCTTTCTTCTTTCCTTAAACAGGTGATTTTGTAGAAATTTCAAAAGTATGGTCCAAATATTTGGTTATTATAGATTCCACATCACACATTCGTTTCAAAATGGTGTGGATTACGTAATCTATAGGAAAATGTGAAATTTTTCATCGGCTCATAACGGCACTTCTCCTGTTCTGCTGTTGAAACAAAGAGCAAAATTCTAGACGCTGGTCACAGTCCCGTTCTTACAAAGTGTGAATAAATTTTGATTTGTATTGCTTGAGCTTGCTCATCTTTAAAATTCTTCTTACAAAAGTGCCCGAAATATTATTATTTAGTTCAATTCGTGATACAGAAGTTTTAGGACTCTGTATAAATGTTTGCAAAATTTGGAGTTGGTCTGTGATCCAGTGACCATGTAGATATTTATATTTATTAGCGATAGTTCCCGTAGTTTTAAACTTTGAATAAATTCGTGAATATTTTTACCAGGACGTCTTACGTTACGGTTGTGTTACGTAATATACAAATCAGCCTTAACAGCACATAATTCAGAATGGTCGGGCAACGTCCTTCCAGGGTCGGGTATGTAAAATGTGAGCGTGTGTAGATATTGTTTGAATGACTAGAAGAAAAAAAAAGAAGGGGAGGAGGAGGCAACGCCGTAGCCAGGGGAAGGATCACCAGGGCTAGAAATTTTTTAAGCTGTTGTTGATACAGTGGAAGAATTAAGTTTGGTGATGGATACTGAAACATCATCAAAGGCCACATCTTTATTAAAATCTATTTTATCCAGCGATTTTGTAGTAGGTTTGTGTTGCTTGGAAGCATTATTTTTCTACACGTTGACACTCTGTAAAATATTGCAATCGCCACTGTGCGACTTACTGACGGCTTTACAACACGTCGATTTAATTTTGAAGACTTTTGAAGAAATACTAATATTAACTCAAAATTTGACGTAATTTTTAAAGCAGCACACGATTTACTCATAACTGTCAACAAAGAAATAAGAGTTCCACGACTAGGTTCACATCAACGAAACAGAGCAAACTCAATACACAAGATCCCGGAACTTATTTCAGAATTACTATCATGATTCCACTTTTGGATGACTTCACTGAGCAATTTCGCTCCGGATTTGAAAATCATAAAAGTACATTATCGTCTCTTTACATTTTGATCCCATCTGTGTATATTTATAGAAAGTTCCTAGAATTGGACTCCGCAGAAGCGGAATTCCATTTATGGAAAACAAAATGGTAACTGCAGCCACAAGTGGATTGTCCGACATGTGCGACATGTGCTCTTGGAGAATGTAATGAAAGCTTATCTCCAAATATACACAAGCTTCTAAAAATTTTCACGACGTTACCTGTCACAACCTATACCACATTTTCATCTCTGAAACGTTTAAAAACTTATTTAAGGAAATCTACCAGACATGAAAGATTGACGGGGCTGGCCTTAATGTCAATCCATCGATGAATAGATATTAAGACTGAGGAAGTGATAGATTTGTTCGCAGCGAAGGAAGCACGAAGGTTAAATGTACTTTTATCAACAGTTGCTTTCAAATGAGTAACTTTCGACCCAACTTGTAGAAGTCAAACGAATAAATACTTTGTATGTTATAGAATTAAAATGATTTTATTATATTAAGGTGTTAATTTAATTTAGACAAATATAAAAGATACTTCTCACAAAATATTTGGAAGAACAAAGGATAATCCTTATTCTGAATTTGACCCATAAGTAAACTTGTATTAAAATTTATAATAAATAGGCACAAAACTTTTGTCTCAAGTACACTTTTATTTATAAATCTCCCCCGAAGATTTTTTCTAGCTAATACGGCCTTGCGGAGGGGAGTAATGCAGTTAATAGTTATGTTTAAGTTCATTGAGTTGACGATGGTAATTAATCAAGTTATTGTAGGGTGAAGAGTGATCTGATATAGTATGCTTACTATATTGCCCCACAGTCCTTTCAGTCTCAATTTTTACAAAATTCGTAATAGGAAGCCTATAATATTCTGTGTTTTTATTTATATTACTTAGGTCTCTATGGTAGGTGCCTTATATTTATATACATATATTGAACATTAGTTTCAACAATTTCGATTTAATTTGTAATTCAATTTTTAAGGCCCTGGACATTTAAATTGTTCTGACAGAAATAATTATTGGAATTAATTATATTTTATGGCTCTATATGGTTATATGTTACACTACACGCATGTATGACACATGTACCTACGTATGTATGCGTGTAGCTAGCCCACGATATTAGGAGAAGAAATTACTCAAGTACTAATTTGAATACTTGTTACACCTGCTTCAAATTGCGACATAAAATTGTTTACCGTTTCACATAGTATGTGGTTTTTATCTCTAATTCTTAGATATTTGTAATTACCACAACGGATTTCGTGTTTTAATTGGGTTTCTTGACTTACTAAAAGCTGTGAAATCTAATGGATTCATCCAGACGATTGCGCAATTTAATGCGATGCTATGGCGACCAATAGAGCGAGATAAAATTTTGATGAAATATGCGTTGTACGTTACTTTTTAATGGCTGCGTAGAAACCGTAAGAAACACTCCACTATGATAACTCTTACTTGAAAATTGTAGTTCAGTGAATTTTTTTTCCAAAATATGTGAAAATTTTATAATAAATAACGAAAATGGTAGAAAGGTTATTCACAAAAAGGACCAGGAACAGTGCAGCTGAATCTAAACCTTTCTATTAGAATAAAATTCTTTCGGCAGTCAATTTGAAATAATATATAAAAAAAGTATGTGCTTATATTAAAAGCAGCTAAGTAGTCAAAAGGAGAAAGAGATGTGAATTAAGCGGTATCATTTTATGTAAATATATACCAGTAAAACGTTATGGCTCAAGTTTTAAATTTTTACTACGCATTTATTGACGTTTTTAAAACACGAAAAATTTTATTGACGTCGCGAGTAAGTGTAAATATAGTTGGTAACGAGAAATTTCTATGCAAATACCTTATTAAAATATCGGAATACAAATTGTTTTCATTTCAATACACGCCTCGCTTTGGTATTTCAATCGATTTGCCTTGTCTGAAGTATCTTCGTAATAAACGTATCTATCCTTAAAGAACTCATCAACTCATTCTTTCGCTAGAGAAGATGTAAATGATGATTGCTAAAAATACCATGAATAAAACATGTACAAATGTAAGCAGATCATTTAAATTCGCTATTTATGTGCATATCTTTAGGAACGTAATATATCATGTGCAAACACTAAATTATTACTAACTCTATAAAGGTAAATCAATATTTAAACAGCTAGGTAAGAATTGTAGTTCTTCTTGAAATTTGAAGTCAATCTTAAAGTGTAACCTCAACTGTGGGATCTAAAAATACTTCTTCTGTCTTAGCTAAGAACACCCTTTGCCATTGTAGGTTATATAGCATGTTTAACATAAAATCAATACGATAGTTTTAAAAATATTTCTGACAGGTTTTACTGACCAACCTTATTTAAAAGAGAGTAAGTAGTTTAAATGTTGTGAAGTATCCCGTCCAAAAGATAGAAAGAAATCGCAGGAATGGTGAAAGTTCATTTAATAAAAATATATCAATAAGGTATCGAATTCATGCAGTAAATGGAAAATGGGTTTGTAGAAACGCATTTTTAAAAATTTTCAGTATAAAAAAGGATGGGGTTCAAGGGGTTTTTAAAAGATTTATGTTAAATGCAAAACTTCCATCTGAAAGACGTGGAGGAGATCGAATTAAAACGGCAAATGATATAAAAAAGTACAAAATTTCTAAATTTATTGAAAGCATAAAAATTGTAGAATCACACTATTGTAGAAGTCAAACTCAAGTGAGAATAGGTATGTTCTCACTTGACTCACTTTGTGACTTCAACACAAGGAAGCTTTAGAAGAAATACATACTGTCAGTTACTGAAGAATCTCATGTAAAAGAAAGTTATTTCCGAAAATATTTTAAGAGAAACTACAACATAGGCTTTGGCGTAAAACAGACTTGTGTTCTGAATGTTTGTAATTTTCTGAAAGCATTAACATGCGCAAAATTCGAAAATTAAACAAAACTTGATAATGAAACACAGGGTATATAAACTAAAGTCTAAAGCCTTTTTTGAATTTAAAAAAAAACGAACAGACAAATTTTTTCAATAGATTGTCAAAAAAAATTGACTTTACCTGAATTACCCGATCAATGTGCATACTTTAGCCAGCAATACAATCTCTATAATTTTACAATAGTAGGCTGGGTGTTAAAAAAAAAGCTGATAATATAGAATGTAATTTCATTTACATGGAGTGACTTAGATTTGTCAAAAAACTCTAGCGTTATAGCATCTTGTGTTTTTCAACGATTACCTACTCATACTTTCAGCGAGAAGATAACTGAGGTTTTCATTTTTGCAGATGGTTGTGCTGCCCAGAATAAAAATAACACAATTATTGGTATCCTCAACACTTGGCTTCTAAAATGCGCGCCAAGACAAATTGACCGCATTCAGATTACTTTTGCTATCGTTGGTCAGTCTTTCTTGCCCCCCGACCGTATATTTGGTTTTATAGAATGAGAAATGAAAAAAAGAATCATGCATTACGTATTCAAATCAATATGATGCTATAATCGGAGAACATGCAAAAGTAATGGTACTTGATAAAAAAACTGGATGGTTTATGAGTGGAAGAACGCTGTCAATATCTCTTTTTTAAATAACGGCATCAGGGCACTTTCAGATTAATCAAGCTAAACGTTTTATAATCCAGAAGACTGACAATACTAGCACTATCCAGGGAGAAGTGCATTATAGAAGCGATCTAGGTGATAGCAAGCGTAATATCGACCCAGATCTTTTACGTTCTGGTATAATAAGCGATAAAAGAAAAACTGACAAGATAAATAATCTTTTGGAAAAGCATTATGGAGTAAACTGGTGCGTGCTCAAAAACTTGCAATTCCATAAGAAAGCCATCTGTGGTGCACGCAATGCAGTAGATTTAAATGAATTATCAGAAGCCTATGTAGACATGGCATAATGCAGCGAATCCGTTGCTTATGATGCTGGCCTTCGAATTTAAGCGTAAACTTCCTTTTATAATGTTGTATGTTGTTTAATAAAGATTGTTCTGAGTCATTTTTGTTATTTTAATAGCCTTTAAATTTTCAAAATTCCACTCTTCTTTTTTTACTATCAAAACCCAGCTATGTCCATTCTAAAAATACCGGTTTTCATCATTTTCAAGTAATTAGTTGTCATAGTATTCACTAGTATTTGAAGACGTTTATTCGTTATTACCATAGAAATCGATTTGGGTTCATTACATTTTCATTCCTCTCAGTTTGTGAAGGAGGTAGAACATCATATCATTTGGTATTCCCAGGATGCCGTCGTATCTAGCAGCTTATTTGACAGGAACACATGATTACGTTTCGATTAATTCGCTATATACGAAATGTGATTAATCTGCTCGCCCTTTTCAAAGCAACATGCAGGGGCGGGAGATCCAGGAGAGCTTCTAATGGCAAAGACGGGGTGAAAGAAATTGCTGCAATAATTTCCATGCTCTCCATCCTTTGTATCGATGTGAGTTTTGCTGTGACCATAGCTTGTGGCGCTTTCCGCCACCAGACTACCGCCCCGTAAGTGATAGCTGGACGTATTGTCGCCGCATAGACCCAGTGAATCAGTTTTGGGGATAATCACCTAGATTTCCGGCATCCGACAAGACCATAGGTACAACCTTGCCTTTTATGATACTTTTTTCAGATACAAATTCCAGGTTAGTCTCTTGTCAAATAGGACGTCTAGATAATTTACACTATCTTCAGTTTTACACCTTGAATGCAGGATTGTATTAATTTTTCCACTTTCGTCTGCCTGGTGAACGGTACTACCGTAGTTTTGTGTGAATTAATGCATAGGTTCTCCCAGCTACAAATAGCATCAACTACCTGTTGGAGGGGTATGGAGGTTTCAGTCTCACTTAACCCTCTTAGTAGCCAATGTCATCCGTATAGGCCTGTACCTCGGCTTCGAGCTCCTTAATGATGGCCAGAGGGTCGTCAACGAGGTGTGACTATATCGGACACCCTCGGACTGGCCTCGACCTGACCATCTCCCCGCTCAGAGTCGTTATTATGAGCTTGTTTGCAGGCATAGAGGGCAATCCAGCCTGCTATAATCAGTTCTACACAACATGTAGACTGCTTGTAGACATAACTGCTCTGCATAGGAATGAGCGGGTGTTGATTCGTCTTTAAACAGCGAAGGTAGAAAATTGAATTTTGGCTTTGGTTCTAGTTTAGAAAACGTTTCCTCCTTCTCTGCAAAATCATTTTCTTCCCACTTAAGGCAAACTTCGCATTTGCCATCCAACCTTCATTCTCTTCCTTTCCTCTTTCCTTGGAATTTGCGTATCGTTGTCAGATGAATTAGCCATAGGTGATTGGTCATTGTTGCACTTGGGTACTTCGTACGATACTTCATTGGTTTTTTTTTTGTCAGGGGAAAATGCTTTAAGCACTCCAAGTGCTTAGCCGTTAGCAACTTGGTTGTGTGGGACTCTCAATAAAGCCTACCCACTAAAAACCCCTCAAAGCCCTCTCCGGTGTCTG
>JARFOC010000661.1:224814-253508 GCA_031763485.1 Osmoderma eremita
TGAATACAGGGCATGCAGTAAATAAAACTTGAACAGACACTACAATCCAAAATAGTCGACAAGCTTTTATCCAAGGATTAAGTACTGGTTTTAAATCACCAACCGGACTTGGACCTCGTTTTGCATTAGTTCATGCTGGTGATGATAACGGATGTGTTCCTACTGCTGAATATACATTTCTCTGCAGGAAAAACATTGCTGATGTTCATCATGAGATGGATTTAGATACATAGGAGGATTGGTTTATTAAGAAATTGCTTCCAAATATACCGCAGAAGTCAGTGATTGTTCTTGATAATGCGCTTCCTATCACTATAGAAAATTAGAAAAAATTCCAACGACAGCATAGAGAAAATAATTTGTAAATGAATTTGTGTAGTTAAATTGCCATTCGTCAGTTACATTCTTTCGAAAGCTTGTACACCCACGTCGTGAGCTTTGAGTGACTGACTTTCTTATTTAAATTTCTGAATACCGTATGAAAGATGTTAAAACAACACAGAATGTTTAGATTTTACTTCCTTAAGTTTCCACTAATTCAATCTTCTGTTAAATCGTTTTTCGTTTTGACCGCTCATATCGGATATATTTGCCACTATCGAAATACATTTAGAAAGGAAACGGTCATTTTATGTTTTTTATGTTTGTTTCCATCCTGCGTGTACATCTCTTTTCTTACTATACTCCACATTTGCAAAGAAACGTTTCATTAGAAAAGCTGGGTAATCCGAAAAGAGCTATAAAAATTTACTTCTTTCTTGCTTTATATCAAATTCACTATAAGGCATATAAGGCATCTTTTGAATCCATAAAAACCCTGTTAAGTTCCAAACGGTGTTAGCGAAAAAAATGCACCCCCTGGATTTAGCCACTGTGACGCCTATCGGAAAATTATCGTAAACTGCGTAAGTTGACAGAAGCCGGGCAACTTCTGACTGACAATTAACTGACACTTGCTAATGTAATTATACTGACATAATTCATAAATCGTAACCTATTTAAATAATATCGAAAAACCTAAAGATGTGTTTGAAAATACAATTTAGCAATGTTACTATAACGATAATACGAACATATAGTTTTAACGAATGAATTAATATATCAAATACTTTATCTAATACCCTATAAATGTGTATATGACGTGTACTACCAACTTCTGTCTTCCTGCACCCTTGTCACTCGTTCTGCTCCTTCCAAATCTTCCTCAGTCCAATCTTCCCATCACCCCTTCTTTTGCACTCGTTTTCTTAATAGCCTTTTCCTTAATTTCACTAACAGACTTTACTTTTTTCACTCTTTGGACTTTTCAATTTGGTTATTCTTATTTTATTCGTTGGTTCCGCATCTCAAATATCTAAATATTATTATCTACTGTACCGTGACGTAATTGCTATGTCGACGGTTTTCCAAAACTGTTCTAGCAGCACACGGGCTTCTTAATTGTCCTCTGGATTCTATGGTAGCAACTTTAGCTCGGTTAATTTCACTGGCCCGTCGTTCTTCGGCCTGGTAGCCCGGGATGTAATGTATGTGTATTTTGTTGTGTGATGTGTAATTGTTTATATTAATTTACAAGATATAAAAACAATAAGGTATTCTTTAATTGTCGCTGGCTCGACGAATATTACCTTTACTCCCTACAAAACAGAGGCCGTCTTTACCGATTGAGCCTCGGATATTAAGGGAAATTCTAATATTAAATACCAATCGTTTAGGTGGCAGTCCTGTGCGTATTTAATTAACGACAACAAACAATGCTGTATAAGATAATGGCAATATATACAGAGTGAAGTCCTCCCACCTGTGGATAAGCTCAGTAAGGGTAAAAGAAATGAGTAGATGTTTCAGTTTGTTAGAAAGGAATACGCATTACTCTGCTGTGCGGATGCTGGCGAATGTATGGGTTGCTTCATCCTTATCTAATACATCATTGAAATACATTTCTTGTCCGACACATTAGGCTCCTTATGCGCAACACTATGTGTATATCTCTTCATTCCTATTTTATATCATTATATATGTACCTATATCAAGGTCACGAGGCATTTGAGGAAAAGGATTATAAAAATTGTAAAATGTTTTAAAAAGCGCTTTCTACCATTCCAGGTTAATGCTAATTTATATATAAAAAGATAGTAATTAATATCGTTCTACTTTACGAAGCAGAAGAAAAACATTTAACTGCATAGTGTCACATAATTTACAAGTATTTTAAAGCCATTTTATTGATACATTTCTAACGGTAAGCACTAGATTTTACGTATAGTTTCTCTAATTATAGTTTCTCTTCACATGGTCCCATTACAATTTCTCAAATATTAACATCAGAAGTAAAAATTCCACACCTGAGCCTCTAATTTACATTTCATGTCATGCGAATAATCGTTTTATACATTAATCATGAACAGTAACAAGAAAAAATACCTGCCTCTTAGCATTAATATATCGTATTATATGTTATATATGTGTACGTACAGTTTAGCTTCTGCTGTTTATTATACTTGTAGAAACCAGCATTTCTGTGAAATTATGCATTTTCATTAGTCTAAATGGTGAAAATGTAATTATTAATAAATGAACACTTGAAAACATAGACCTTATATCATCGATATAAGAGTACAGACATCATAGGAGATAACTATGCATGCCCCGTTTGTCCTTAGCAATAGCCATTAAACCTTACAACAAATTATCTTACAGCATTAAGCGTCTGAATAATTTTAAAGTACAGGTTAGTAACTTTTTGTTTTCCCATTGTTTCTGTGGTTCGCTAAGAAAAAGGAATTTGCTTGCCAGCGAAAATGGACGTGTTGATCATTTTAAAGTAAACCCTTGAAGTGTGCACTCGCCTTTCCAGCAACATTCTCCTATTGGTTGATTCTTTTTGTAATATTGGGTGGATGACATTCAAATATGTCGGAATTTTCTTTTAAGAATTGGATTAGTCATACAACAAATTAGATATATGTACCTGTGGAAAAATAGTCAAATGGTAAACTCCAATAGTACTTGTTTGTAGTTCTCGTGCGATATTGTTATCATGGGTTAGTCATCTTATAAATATCTTACCTATAACTACTTTGTTTGAAGTGGAAACACAAAAGCTGCGTGTATACTACACGTGCGAATCAAATGTAAGTATAGCTAGTTTGTTTATATTTGAATATTTGAAAAATTAACTAAACTAATACAATCTAATATTACAATTTTTAATTCGAAAAGAATGTTATTTTACATTTTTGGTACAAAAGCTTTTTAACAGGAGAAAACACATTTTAAGTTTCAGCTTGTTTTCTACTTTACTTAAAATAAATGTAAGAACAATAAACGCACTAGATTATAATAATATCATGGTCATATTTTACACAAATTCGTGGATATCCTTTCGATAGCCGATTAGCTGTTTTATGTCAGACAGTTTAAATATTAATTCTGTCGCAGTATTTTCACAATGGAACGTAAATTAAGTGAAAGTGACCAAATCGAAATTGTTTTAATTGTGGGCCTCAATTATAAAACGTTTAGAATTAATTTACTTTATTTAATTTTTAATCATCTTCCACACAACAGTCGGAAGAATTTATTCAAAATTTAAAAGTGCGGGAACTATTAAAAATAAATTTAAACATCCGCATAGTCACTGGATCACTCATGAAGGACACCAGCCCCAAATTCTGCAAAGAATTATACTGCATCCTAAAACTTCTTTGTGATACAGAAGAAGAACTAAATACCTGGCACTTCTATAAGAAGAACTTTGAAGATGAACAATTTCAAGCCCTACAAACCAAAATTTATTCATACTTTGCAAGAACGATACTACGATCAGCGTCTAGACTTCTGTTTTTGGTTTCAATGGAAATTAGAAGAAAAACATTTTGCGAAGTATGTGTTGTTGGTTAGTGACGAGTCCACTTTTTCTGCTGATGGAGTTGTAAGCTGGCAGAATTCCCCTTGGTAGGCCAAAGAAAATCCATATTTTTAATTATAATCGCGTAATCAATGCTATTTTAAAACGTATGTGTGGTGTGCAATTTTCAATTAATAAATATTTGGACTATACTTTTTTTAGAAATAATTTAAATTCAGCAAGACTTTTTACAAAATCATTTTTTTACGAAATTGAAAATGGTACCCTGGAATTAAGAAGGAAAATGTATTTGCAGCAAGATAGTACAACAGAACTACAATATTATGTGCATAAAAAACTAGGAAAGACATGTGAAAATATGAGACATTTTTGTTACCAAAATTTAAGTTTTTATTTTAGCTAATAAATAGCTTTTAAATATTATTTCTTCCTTGATCAATTAAAGTCAATTAAATACCAAAATACACTAAATTTTGTATTGTTTTCGATGTAAAAGTTTTCCTCGCTCCGAAAGATAATTACACACAGCTCGGCAATAATGAGCAGGTGCACCATCGTGTTGGAAGTATTTTAAACTTTGCATCAAATTTAGTGGTATTTCATCTAACATGTCGTCCAATGCCATTATTTGTAAATTTCGTTCCATAAATAAAATTGTATTCTCAAGACACACACTATGACATTAAAAAAAATAAAAGTTTGTATTATAACTCTAAAATAAAGAGTGCCATTGGATTTTTAAATGACATTAGATTCTACATAAAAAACTGTACTAGAAACGGTTTTCGCATTTTTTTTATCTTAAGGGGTTGTGAACCTATTTGACGTAGAAGTTTTCAATTTTTCTTGAATATCTCACAAACCTTGCACTGGATAACAAATGTGACACTAGTATGAACTATTATTCTGAGCAACTTAGTCCGTGTAACCGATTCTGTACCTTTAATATTAAGAAAGTTAGCCACATACGGAGATAGAAAATGGGCAGGTATACGTTTAATGTAAGACTGTCAATATACTTTTACCTAAAGTATACCATGTTTACGCTGAATAAACGTTTATTAAACGCCTGTGTTTCATCAACAAAAATGAAAACATTCATAAGTGCATTCGTTGTGCTTCGCAGTTTTATATGTCACGCAAAGAGGCAGCTGTACATAAGCTCGCCTGGGTAATGCGAATGGTAATATGCAAGTCAATTGTTGGAATTTGCATCTGTTTTCATGCTATTAAAGAACGTAGCAAGAAGAATAAGATTAGGTTTAAAGAACATTCGCCACGAATTTAGAAATTGCTTTTGTCGAGAAGGGCAGTACCGGCTGGCAAGGAGAATATAAACTAAACTAAAACTTGTTATTACTGCAACAATACTAATAAAGGCGTTTTAACATTCACCAATTTCGTTGAAATTATTATTTTTTCATACATTTCCCCATGCTTTATCGTAAGCGTTTCTACTCGTGTAAAGAATATGCACGTAGTTAGGCAAAGAAAATAAATTTCTTGTAAATTTTAATCCAAGAAAAGTTGTTTTGGAAAAATATGCATGGTCGATTGAGGAGTAGATGCGACATTCTTGTTCATACCAGCACAAGATAAATAATAATTTCTACTCTCTTATAGATAGCGCAATAGTTGTATTCATTATGCGATGAGATATTATCCTTAATAACCGTTCCCTTATACACGGACCGGTATGACAATTAGGTGTAGACGACAAATCTGGTATCTCCTTATAAATAAATTTTTTCTTGTGATTAATTGCGATTCACCTCTTATATTAAACGCGGATAAAACTAGCATAATATTTTTACCATTCGGTTTAGTCAAAAACTGCATTATTTTTTAAGGAAAACTCAATCACATCGTTTAAATATCTTCATATTGATTATTTTTGTACTAAGTATAGTTTATTTACTTAACGAAAATAAGCATTTCTTAAAATAAGAGTGTTCTTGGTTAACCTTCGTAAATTTTTCGATCCAAGTAAGATTTTCTTGAATCAAGTTAATAAATTTCTTAAATGAAGAAATACAATTATTTGATTACAACTATAAACTTTTCTTAAGAGGAGCGAAAACACTTAGAAAATAGTTCTTTCCATTTAAAACAGTAATTCTATTGTGAATAATTGAAACGGTAATTGTCTTAAATTAAAGCGGACATTCTTGATACGAGTAAACGTTCCTCTGCATGTAGCGATCAGCTGTGCCATTTCCATATTTCAACTCATTCATTTTCGAAAGGCCATTGGTGCATTATCCGCAAGTTATGAATGTTCTTCGTTACTTCTTCAGCCTAAATTTTTAGTAAGCAGCAATATGTACCATTGCCTTTTTCTCTTATACTTGTCCTTGAAATCGGTCAATTCAATATTCCATGAACATGGTATCTCCTCTACTAAACCTATCAGACTTCTTCCGATATTCATTTCTTCTTAGGATTAACGTTGGTCATTATTTTAATACGTTAGATTCCTATAATTTTTCACGAAATACACGATGTTAACATCACAAATGTGGAAATTTAGCAGAAGTGGGGCTATTTTATTTCCCACTCGTTGTTCACACTCAGTAATTTAAAAATATAGCCAACTTACAAGTGACGATAATTTTTTGCAAGTTCTCAACCAGTCACAGTACACATATCGAAATTACGCCATTCTTTTAGATTGCCCAATACAAAGAGTGTACAATCTGTACAAGTGTGAAAGTACGTACATTTACATAATAATAGGTACATGCGTATTGCCTAGCCACATATTTATAAAGAGGAAAGAAGTTTATGATGGTGGTAGTTGTATTTTACCACTTCACATTCTTTCCAACTAATTAACAGCAAAAACATTTACATCCACGCATATGTTTTTTTTCCCTTTGCATCCGTTTAAGCAATAAACGAATTCGTTAAGTCTGTTATCGCTGTTCCTGTCGTTGGGTCCGCTATAATAAGCGACGGTATAGTGGAGGGTGACCAGCTCGGCTCTTGAGGGTGCAGAAATTAGGTAATATGATCTTTAAGGCACTGCAATACGTTTACCGCCATCTACCATATGTCGCAATAGCTGTTTGGCTGACTTAAAGCGCTTAGTTTTCATGCTTAGTAATGTTTTTCCTTGTCTTTCAATATTTCGGCTCCTTCATTTCAGTTCGTACACTGTAAAATATGCTGTGGTCGGTAAAATAAATTGTTAGGTGTACAATGCTGCTAACACATTTGAATATATAGGTTGATAATACTTTTCCCTTTAACCTTATTTACAGATGCAACATTTGTATTTTTTTATTTCGCTCTAAACTTAAAAGGAATGAAAGGAATGAAAAAAGTAATACCATTTCATACCTAAGAATTTCTTTTATTGTAAAATTAAGTAAAGCATAAAATTGTATAAAGTTCAAATTTTGCTTTCCAGATGCTTCAAGTAACTACAGATTAAAACTATTTCCTATTATAATTTTACTAGTCTTAATACGGTGCATGATAGTGAACTCCGAATTGAATTAAATGAGATTCGACGAATATTTTGTGCTCGCAACGTCTTTCTGAGTTTGTATACTATGTTTAATTCACTACTTTAATTGCTTTGTTTTATATTCCAAGCTTGAATTCCTAATTCAAAAGTTATTTCTGACATACAAATATAAATCAATTAAGGTTTCTTTTTTAAGAAAATTTTATTGAAATGTTATAATCTCTAAACATAAAATATGTGTTTCACTATAATAGAGAGTTGGTGATAGTGTGCAAACATCTTCATACATAAGCTGGATTATGTTTATTATGTTACTGCTATGCTCAAGCTATTTGAAATGATAATACACGAGGAGATATTGATATATAGTTAGCCTGGAATCTTTCCAGTAGAGACATAATTAAATATAGTTGCTATAGTTACAATTATAATGCTAAATAAGTTGTGAAAGTTTGATATCCGTCACCTAAACGGTGATAAAGCCGTGAATTTTTGAAAACGGCATGTCTCAGGAAGGACTAGGCTTTGAAGAAATCGAGCTTCGGTCAGTTATTAAGCATTTATTTTTGAAACCTAACGCTATTAAAAACTGGGTTGAAGAATTTAGCAAAGGAAGATTAAATGGCAAAGGCGAACAGATCAATTTCTGTGTACACCCCGGAAACGCCGGTTTAGCGCAGTGGACGCTGGGATAGCGCAGTAGCAAGAGCGCTAGACATCTGTAGCGGATGTCGATGGTACGAATCTCCGTTGCGGCAATCGATTTTTATAAAGATCGGTTGCAGCAAGGGTGGTAGGTACTTCTCCCGGTGTTGACGATCAATGAACACCGCTGCCCTCTTACGGTGAGGAGAGGCAGTAAGAAGCAATACACTTCACACAAACACACACAATACACATTTACACAAACCTAATGTAGAATGATACAATAGGGCTGAAGGCCGCAGTGTTAAGACTCTGCATTAGGACACAAACAAACAACATTCCGAAAACATTGAGTCTCTCAAATGTATAGTTGAGGCATTGTACATTTCTCATGAAAGTCCATTCCACTATTCCATATCGTTCATTACAATTTGACAAAGCTTTCGATTGATTCCGAAATGCTTGAATGCTGATGAGAAGCACGATCGAGTTACGATATCCAAGGAAATCAGCCGGCGTTTAAAAGAAAACTTTTTGGATCAGGTTGTTACTATGAACGAAACATGGGTCCATCACTATAACCCAGAGACTAAAGAGCAATGCAAAGAGTGTAAGTGTTCTAGTTATTCATGATCCAAAAGATTTCACCTTCAAAATCCAAGCCTTAGTTATGGGACAAAAATCGAGTAATTCTGATAGATTATTTGGGACAGGGTAACAAAGAACAAATTATATTGAACTACGTTTACGATTACGATTATGTCAGAAAACTGTGAAAAATTTCCTGGAAAAACTAGCTAAAAATGTACTCAATTTGCAAGACAACGCTCCTGCTCGCAAGTCGTTGATTGCACTGCAAAATATTGAGGAAATAGGCTTTGAATTTGATTGACCACCCGCCAATTTTCCGGATTTAGCACTGTCAGACTATTTCTTGTTCCCGAAACTTAAAAAGCATTGGAAACGTAACAGATTTTCGGCAAGTGTCGAAGTCATATGTGCCGTTGAGGAGTAGTTTGTTGGCTAAGGCAAATATTTTCTTTAGAGAGCTTCAGTCGAAATGTGTTAGTTTTAAAGGAGACAGTTGAATAAGTAAAATTTTGTATTATAATATTGTGACAATTTAAATGTAAAAATAAAAATTCCCTTTCCACCCTGATGAGTGAAGAACTCCAGGTACGTATTTCTGGCAACTAAGTTGCCATCCTCAGCAGAATCTACAAAGGATGATAATGTTAGGGAGATATGCACCACACGGAACAGCACTTGAATAACACTACCTTCCGGCTTACAATCTATATTCTTATATACTACCAAATCGTTCCGTTTCATTAATCGTACTTCGTCACGCTCACTGGACCCTAACAATCCACTTAATAATAATATGTCAATTATCTAACAAAGCAGGTCAAATTAATTACAATGAGTAAAAACTGTTACAATGGAAGATCAGCAATAAATTGTGGATTATATGAATTGATTTAGAAATTCATGTTTACCGGTAATATGCTAGTCAGATCGGTATATTTGTTTATGCTTGTTATAATCCACAATTTGTTGCTGGTCTTCCATTGTAACAGTTTTTACTCATTGTAATTAATTTGACCTGCTGTGTTAAATAATAGAAATATTATTATTAAGTGGGTTGTTACGGTTCAGTGAGCGTGACGAAGTATGCTTAATGAAACGGAACGATTTGGTAGTATATATATGCATAGATCGTAAGCGGGAAGGTAGTGTTATTCAAGTGGTGTTCTGTGTGGTGCATATCTCCCTAACATTATCTTCCTTAAGGAGAGGACGGCTACTTAATTGCCTAAATTCGTATCTGGAGTCCTTCACTCATCAATGTGGTAAGGGAATTTTAATTTTTACTAGCTTAAGCCACCGTATCCTATTAATACTTTTTTGTACTTTAGGTTATCAGTTTAAGTTTGATTGGTATTTTGGTGGGACTCCTCATATTTAAAAAATAAGTAGGTAACTAACATTACAGATTCGTAGAAAGGGATACATAATTTTCTCAAAACAGAAGCTTTAAAATTTAATATACATTACCTAAGTGCCAAATGTAACAATTTGTACGGAATATAAAATCGCAGAAGAACACTTTCCCATATCTACATCTTTTCATAAAATTTTCAATAACATATACGGCTTGCTACATGAAAACGTTTGTAACAGTGTGGAGGGTAGAGGAATTAAATTTTGGTATAGGTAAGTTAGGAGAGGTGGCGTGTATAATGGCCAAAACAGTCAAATATTGCAATGTATTAGCAGCACATGTTCTTGCATGAAGTGTGGGCAGGAAGTCAAATGTGTTTTTCATATAATAACCGAGCAATACATCTGGCTTGCTCGCAGAGGCACCTAAGCACGCATAATATATTAAAAACCAACGAAAAATCACGTACCTACGCACTGGAATATATTTTCACACACATTGGCTCTCTGGTATTCACACGTCTATTTATTTCGAGGGTGTTACCGTTATTTTACGACTCCGCATCGCCCTCGTTCAACAATATCTATTTGAAATCGTACAAAAATACACAGAAAATATCCAATTAGTATAATTTACTATCATTTCGAAATTTTTTATTCTTTTATGAACTAAGAGAATTGACGATGCCAATTTTTTTTCCTGTAAACAGATCTTAAAATAACCACGTATGCTATGCATGTAAATTACACTATTACTAATAAATAGGTATAAAAACAAAAATAATGCTCCCCGAAAGTCAATCAATCTCCGTTATTGACGTAGGAATTGATATATTGTTTTACAGTACGAAAATGACGGAAGGAAGCTACTATATACACATACGTATATACGTAAGGCGGTATTTTAATGTAAGCAGCCATTTATATTTTGCTTGATATGAATAAATATTTGAAATTTCATTCTTATAAGAGAATGCTGAATGGCTAGAATTAAATATACACAGTGTCACTAGTTTTTCAAACCGCGGTATGCGTATTTGTATAGTAGGTGGCGCAATACGAAGGAGGCTGTGCTTGCTAAACACGCTTTCATTGGTGAATCGTAAATATTTAAATCAGTGATTGTTTATAAGTTGCTTGCTTCATAAATTATGACCGCATCATTATCGGCGTATAAAAATTTACGGTTGATGTGTATTTAAACAACGATTAATTAATTTTGATATATGTGTACGCTAACAGCATCTTTTCTTTGTCACAGAATGATGTGCGGACATACTTACATTTTCTATTTTTTGTAGTTTTATTAATTCCTTTATTGATAATATTTTAAACATAATACTTACGAAAGTTGAAAAAGAATTTTTTTTATATTTAATTATGGTGTTACTTTTAAAGCTATAACAATGTTATTTAAAGGCGTAGAGACATTATTACTTCTTAGTAAAAACGTGCACAACCAAAGTTGTACGCATATTGTGTGATCTAAAACATTCTCAGGTTTTCGACGGAACGCTTGTAATGCAAAATTGTCAAGTCTCGTCAAGTTTGTTTAACAAAAATATGCATTTCATTCAATGACTGTTAAAAACTTGTACAACTTAAGCAGCGTTCGTAAAGACTCCGATGATTATCGAAACGTTGCCATTGCCCTTCGTAAAATCAAGTTACTCCCCGGTAGTTGGTCTTTAGGAACGCTTAGATCCCTGGGATGATCTCCTTTCAACCCAGTCTGGACTGCGGTAATTGGGGGAACGCATGTGCTTATGATTTTGTTCAAAAAGTTGCATACCGTGGAGAGATAATATTTGGTATTATCCGACGAAATAGAAATAATGAATGACAGAAAATAACATAACAATTTTCAGTTATGAAATTATACTTGATCCAAAATTGCCACGGTAAACAATAACGTTCTGGTTCGAAATACAACAATTAAGTACTTACTTTTTTTTACTGTAAATTATTTGTGTGAAATTGCACTTACTTTTTATCCTTATGGTCTTACAGGCCGCAAGAGGAGAAAAAAAAGAGAGTGACATGGCAATAAGACCTAAAGAAAAAAATGCAAATGTTGAGAGATGCAACAATCTTTTGAAAATGTATTTACGAATACCCATTATACGAGGGATGTCTGGTTACTAAGGTACATTTGTGAATTACAGACAGACTACTTTATTTGTAGAAATAAAACATACCCTAAGTAAAAGCGTGAACTGCTAGCTACTTTTCAACATAATGTTAAGGCACTTGTCCCAGTGAGGCACAAGTTTCTGTAAACCGTAAAAGGTGCGCTCCAAATTTGTAAACTACTGCCGTACTTCCTCTTGAACTTCGTCGTCGTCTTCAAACCTCTTACCGACAAATGGGCTTTCAACGGCCCAAGCAAATGAAAATCAGAATGAGTTAGGTCCGGACTATGGGGCGGATGGACAATAACTTCCCAATAACGTTTCTGAAGCCAGGCCTTCGTCTGATTTGAGATGTGCGGTCTTGCATTGTCAGACAACAACTGATTCCCTTCGTCAACCTTCCCCTTCTTTTCTGCATGAATGGCTTTCTGTAGTTTTTCCAGAATTTCACAATAATAATCGTTTTCGGTGGTAATAATTCTATGAGCAAAATGCCTTGCATATCCCAGAACACAATTGCCATTGTCCTTTTTGCAGACTGCTGAACTTTGAATATTTTCGCTGTTGGTCAACTCGGATGCTTCCACGTCATCGAGTCTCTTTTGATTCGGAGGTATGGTGATGTACCCACGTTTCGTCTCCTGTAACTAGAGACTCTGGAAATCCGTTTTCCTGACGATAGCGCGTTAAAAGCTCAATTGCGGCCGCCATTCGTTGCATTTTGTGTTGGTCGGTCAACAGTTTTGGTACTCATCTCGCGGACACTTTTCGATAACGTAATTCAAATACGATTTCACTAACAGAGCTTTTAGGAGTGCCGGTCTGTAGAGCAATTTCCCGCATTTTCAACCCACGATCTTCTCGAATCAGCGTATCGACCTTTAATTGAATCTCCTCCGTTTTCGTTGTTGATGGTTTTTTTCTCATAGCTTCGGGATCATCGTTCAAAGCTGTGCGTTTACTTTTGACTTGTTTGCACCAAGCACTAGCTTGTTTTCGACTAATAACGCCTTCTCCGTAAGTCTTCAATATTTTTTTATGAATTTCGGTGGGTGTTTAGTTATTTGCAAGCAAAAACCGCTCGCACTTCAGTATGTTTCCACGGAACTGACATTGTGCGGCTATATTTTACTGAAAGTCGTACATATGCATTAACGTCTTGCAATAATACATAAATACGCACGCACTGATGGAGTCTACTGTCACATGACTATTATATTTCAACGTAAAATAACAAAATCTAAATATATGTATCTACAAATTTCGGCGTCATCTACCCTACTGTAGTTCAAGCAACCATAACAAAAACATAATGCATAGTGGTGATATCACGTATACGATGCAATCAATCACATTATTTAGATTTTCCAAATATCTGTGCTCTCAAACAAGAAATTCATTTCTTGACTAAAGAAATATTGTAAGAAAAAAGTTTACTATCGCCAAGAGTAACTGTTGTATTACGCCCAGCAAGTATTCTAGACAAAAGAAAAAAATTACTTCTCTTAAGGAAATTAACCCAATAACATCTAATTTCTTGCGATTAGAAAATACTTTTCTCTGTGTGGTATGGAAATATGGTTTGGTATTCCATCTATAAATATGTGTATTGTTAATTAGTTACATATTCCTAAAACCACTTATTTTGTATTATTTGAATTTCGCATGAGTTATTGTATTTCTTGTTGAGGTTAAACCACGGTGCCAAACCTATACGACATTTTTAAATTCAAAAATGCATCGCGGGTATTGTTTGCGGTATCGACAACGGACTTTCTACGAGACTATAAGTATGTATGCCGATAATGGCATTTTTACGGTTATAAGTATCGCTTATAAACGCAGGCATAGCATCGATTGGAAATACATCGTACTGTGATTTTATTCTATTGACGACTTTCTCAACTATAAATTTTAAATCGCTTTCCTTTGGTTGTAAACATAAATTATGATTTAACCAACATTTATTTATAATACTCAAATTTATTTATTATCTATAATACTAATATAACTAATTCAAACTTGTCAAAAAACACGTTCCCCTTTAACAACAAATAAAGACCATATCATGTTACTATCCTTTTGATAAAAGCCGCAGAGTCGCCGTACAACCGTTCGCATCCAAGCGACAGAAACATAGACCCGCGATCCGACGATATTTCTAAGCGGATCTCGTGAAGGAGGTTGTACGATCCCACTCTGTGCTACTGCTCGGCCCGCGCCTCCCACAGCTTCTCCACAGCTAATAACGTGATTCTATTGCCGCTCTCACCTATTAAAAAGCCCACCGCGAGCCGCCAAGCGATGATAAAGATAGGTCGTTGTCACACCACCTCTATTATATTATTGGCATTTGAATGAGTTTATTAATATGCGTACCGTGGTCGTCTACTACTCTCGTATTGATCTAATTGTCAACGCTGAGGAGCGGACGGCTCCTACAAAAGAAAGTGTTAATCAGAAGCATGGGATGGATCACATGTGAAATTGGAGATTTGAATTCCGTTATTTTTTAGTTTTATTTATACATAGATACATAGTGTTTTATAAGCGTAAATAGAACAGGGAAGAACTAACTTAACTAATTAATGATGTCTCTAATACACTTGTTGCTCTTTGTCCATAGTATAAAGTAAGAAATTTTACGATGTTTTGTTTTACAATAACTAATAATTAATAATTAATTGTGAATAGAATCCAATAATATTGTTAGTACCAACCAAGCTCATACCAGAAAGTTTTATTGTCAAAATTCTTTCGAAAAACACTAATTTCATCACACTGCAATAATGTGCAAAATTATATGCTTCTTTGAAAAAACCAAGTTTCTTTTATTAGAAATGAATGACAAAAGTTTAACAATATAAAATTTTTTTGGAAATTAGTAGTCGTTCTTTGTCCTTACTGTATTAGCAGCCAGCACCACCCCGTCATATTATCGTCGATTTTTGATAATTAATGGTCACATGACTGGAAAATCTCCCTAACTTTCACGTCATTGTAATGGCTATACTTAGACGTAATGGTTTGCACGTAATATGGCGCGTAACAAACGTCCACAATTATACAAATTGTGTATAAATATTGAACATTGATTTTACCAATTTCGTAGTGATGTCCGAGAGCATACGGTGCCATTCCTTCCTGCTCTATTTTATTTTTAAGGTCAGTGTATGTGGTGTTTGCGAATCTGATTCTTTAAATGTGCCCACAAATTCTCGTTTGGATTAATATCCGCAGATTATGGGGGTGTATCCATGACCTTAGGGCAATTGTAGAGAAGCCAAACCTGCGGCCGGCGTTGGGAATCTCCATTTTATGGATGGAATTATGGACAAAATGATGTCGATATCTTAAAAAAGAATTTGAAGGAAAGTGCGACGCGTTCGGGCATAGCGGATAGTTTTTTTTTTCTATCAAGACGTGGCACGTGGACGTGGCTTCTCTACAAGAGAATGGCAACACACACCATTACTCGATCAAGAGAACACTATTTGATCCTGCATTCGAAAAGAAAACATCTGTTAGCCAGGTTGTTATTGATTTTGTTTCTGTGACATTTGTAATTATTTATATTTATTCCTTTTCATATAGATTCATTTGAGAATTAGTTTATTTTTTCCGCTTAAATTAAAACAACAAAATAAGCAATTAGTGAAACTATTTGAAGTACCTAACTGCATGAAGTGATTAGTGGTTACTCTCGGCTTGCGTACTGGTCTTGTTTACAATTTGCTTGGAAAATGTGGTGTGTGGTGTGTAGGTTATTTACTTTTTATCTCCTTGGTTATGTGTAGTTAATAATATTTAGTTCTCTATTCATATGTATTGGTTTATTGAATGAATAGCTTGACTCGGTATAGTTTGCGAAAATGTGGTGTTCGCGGTTGTGCTAACAATATGAGAATAAGTTTCTTTTCATTTCCAAAAGGACAGGAATGGCAAGATACATAACATATGTACGCAGCAGATAGTTGTTACAACCAAGTACATAGATTTGTGTGCAGAATATCGCTTGGGGGGATGTAAAGAAAATTTTACACATCCACGAGCTTATAGGGCTTGTGCCCAACATTTAAAAAAAAAGTACGTTCTCAAGCCTATCAAAAAGTGGTCTAAAAATAAACGCAGTTCCTTGAAATTTGTGTGAAAGTACGGATCGGTTGTACCAACTATAGTTAACCTTAAGTTCAACTGAACTATAGATCAAAGATGACGCTACTTCATTACTGTATCCGTGTACTACAAACGCAAGTCAAGGCAGTTAGTTAACTATCCCTTTACATCGGTTGGTAGTAATGCAAAGCGTACATTTACTAGAAAAAGCAGGCACATAGTAGAAAATAAGTATGAAAGATCTACATAAATACATAGTTAAGGGCATAAGTAGGGGTATTCATCGTGGTCTCCTGTTCTGCACATTTTGTTATTGGACATAAAAATAATATACTCATAAAAAGCAAACTATATCTTTGACTAAAATAATACTTATCGTTTATTCAATGTCGCTTTGTAATAAAAATATATACATATAGAGTGTGATAACTTTACAGTATTTTAACAACAAAAATAGATTTGAGAAAAGATTTATTGTTTGCCTCTAAATAAAAATAACCAACATCATCATTGTCTAACAATTGTTGATATTAGGTTCTCATTAAAATGCACTGCCATATATATATATAATATCTAAATAAATATCAAATGATCTATTTCTTATCGAGACTTGGTTGAATATTTGGTGCTAATTTTACAATTACTCTGTTAACTTCATGTATGACACGACCACCTATTGATTTGTCCACAGCTAGCACCTGTCTGTATAAATTCGTTATCACTCCGTATTTCAAATTCATTACGCCTTCCTTTGTAATCTCTGGGCTGCATTACAATGTCAACTACATTTAAAAATCTTCATCGAGTAATATATCTCTTAACATATTCATAAGAAAATCATGCTGGTTGCGTACAATCAAATCGAGTTGTGATCCATTGTGCTGTTTACTATGTACTCGCAAGTAGCCTTACCTAACCTAATACTTGTACGGCTTGTAATATGTTCAAGTACTTGTGCGCTTTGGTGTGCTTGTACCCAGGCCAAACAGTTGAACCTGCCTTGAACGGCCGAAAACAAGCGATCTGTTAACGAAAACTTTGACGCTCACTTTAACCCTGAACTAAGTTGATATAACGCAATTTATTTGTTGAACTGAGATTTACGCTGAACCAGCGGTGAACTTGGTTGATATAACCGGCCCCAAGTATATATATTTATGACACATTACAATAACCTAAAAAAGCAGTAAACTTTGCAACTTAGTTGTGAACCTTTTATTTGTCGAAGAAGTTTCAAACACCAATGTGGATACACCTCTAGAGGTGAATATAAGCGAACAAGAAACAGCTGGTAATTCGAAGCTTAATTTAAAGGCTCATAAATACTAGTTACCATTATTTAGATTTTAGAAGTGGAAGCTGCAAGCCAATCTTTAAATTAAGTCAGCAATTATTACACATGCTACCTATATTTTAGAAAGATTAGCCTGATAGATTATTTAAAAAAATGTCTTAACGAATTAATGTGAAATAAAATATTTGGTTCTTACAATTATCGTTACCATTATCATTTGACCAAGTCATGCCTAGTTACCCCGACAATCATCTGTTAACCCATGTTGTTGGGAAGTATTCTCACATACTGTAGTTTTCGAAAATTTTAGTAATATTTACTTTATACAGGCTGCACCTAAGGTATCGCACCTACTGAAGTAACGTGCAAAAGGTAACATATTTAGATTTGATATTTGGTAGCGTTAAACTGTTTATTATAAACCACTTTTTGACATTCGTCTCACTTGTTTTGAGCAACCGATGTTTGTAGGATGTCGCCATCTTTTCCTTCAATAGGAACTAGCGTTTATCTTTGCATCATTTTAAAGGCATAATTAATGAGGTGAGGAGTGATCCGATACAGTGTGTTTATTATACTGCCCCACGGTCATCTTTACTGAAATTAAACCATGAAAATAAATTCATACTATTTCCTGACAAATGTGTTTTATAAAAAGAATGAATTGTTAAAATTAATAGGAAAGGCATAAGAAAAAGAAAATACGTTCATTTAGTATTGAACAATTTTCCTGCAAAACGATCTTAATTTCATAAAAGCTAGGAAAGAAAATTTTTGCATAGTAGAATATTATTCAAAACTGGTTAAACTAGTTATTGCTTGGTATTTTCTTTTGTTTATCGCTTTCCTATTAATTTTAACAACGTTATTTCTATAAATTTAATATAATTTTATATACAATATATTACAACTGACTGTTAGTTGAAGATTGGTAAATTACTTATTTGAGTTCAGAAATATAATGAATGCGGCAAAGATAATTTTGGAAGATATGTTATTTTGCTAAACTTTTCTCTCAAGTTGGCATCGGAAAGAATTAAGCTATAGTGCTGAATTTTTATGTAGTTTTCACTTATATCAAATGCAAACTTTCGTTTACCTTTGATATAAAATACAAATAATAGGATACGGTGGCATAAAATAGTAAAAATAAAGAATACCCTTACCACCTCGATGAGTGAAGAACTCCTGGATACGTATTTCGGCAACTAAGCGGCCACCCTCAGCAGAATCTACGAAGGTAGATAATGTTAGACGTCGCACTCTGGGAGATTTGCACCACACAGAACACCACTTGAATAGCACTGTGTTGCGTTATCCGGGCGTTTTGTCCTACCGTTTGTGATTGTTGATGTTTAGTGGATTATGTTTGCATTTCGCAGTTTGATTTTCGACACATTTGTCCACCTTCAAATTTAACATCAAATTGTAATTGATTACTCTTGAAAATCTAAATTGCACTCGACGTAGGCAAACGCACAAAGAGCAGGTTTATAGAACAATATACGGGAAATATTCGTTCATTTTTAAACATCCCTTTAAGTATAACTAAATAGATAATAACTACAAACAAAAAGCTCTCTAGTACTTACTATAAACGGATTATCAGGTTTGTTCGATTTGGCCAAAATCTTAAGCAACCAAACGTATGCACTTGACTGCATACCGTTTTGGCCAAGTCGAACAAACCTAATATTCTTCAAGCGTTCTGTGTTTTAATATTATTATAACGTTAGGTATTATCATTTTTTTATCAGAATTTTGTCTTGTTGCTCCTCTTTTGTTCTGCTATAATAACGAAGTTATTCAATCACTTCCGAGTATCTCCAGACGAACTACCTTACAAACAATGCCTGAATCATTTAGTAGAAAGTAACAGGTTCTAATATTTAAATTCTTAGTTTTTCTAAGCTAATAAAAAGCAAAGTACCCATAAAACAATCCTTCATTCGGTTTGTATACGAGAAATACATTTAACGATCAACGATTTGGTAATTGGCACTTCACCGAAGTGTTAATAAAAACAACTTTATAAATATTTTCATTTTACAATTAACTTTTTTAGATTACTAGTCTTGTGTAAATACATTTCACAATGACTTGAAATACACTTACCCCTTGCGTACCTACTATAGCTGCAGTACTAACTAATTGTGTGATAGTGTTTAATATAAACTGTGGATCTATAAAGAATATTATCTAATATTGTTATTGTTAGAGAGTGGATGGTTTTCACACGGGTTTCTTTCTGCAAGGACACATTTTCGGAAACGGAATTTGTGAATAATTTAAGTTACAATGAATTTACTATCATTGTAACTTAAATTATTCACACTACTTATGTATATGAAATACTGTACGCATTATTATGTATAATATAACAACTGTTTTTTTGCAAAGCAGCAATGCACTTCTTTCATACAGTCCAAGTTTATTATCCGTAATTTCAAAAATTTTCGAACGACTCCTATTTCATAGAATAATCCTCATACTGAAGTGTGGATACCTCAACATCAACTTGGCTTTTGCAAAAATCACTGCTCCGCAGACTCATCGTGTGTGTCATGAAATAAATTTAGCACTGGCAAGTAAAGAGTAATAGTTTATTAATATTCCTAGATGTCAGCGAAGCTTATGATAAGGTATGGCACTCTGGTCATTTATAGAAAATCAAACAATTTCTTCGTATAGTCCACTTTCATCTCCTAAAATATTATTTATATGAGAGGGGATTTAATACTAGACAAAAGCATATGTGAAAACCTTCTGGCTTCGACCATTCTACAAACTTAAGGTTGGTCTCGCTTTAGGGACGTATATGGGCCTGAATAATATTGATAATTGAAATTTTGCGTTATAAAGTAGTTAAAGAAACGTTCTCAATTCCGTACGTGATGATTTAAGGGACGTGTTGGTGGCATAGAAGTCGCTACTACAAGTGAAAGAGCCATAAACCACCATCAACAGTTGAGAGATATAAGGTATGGGCCTATTTTATTAAATTGTGGCTCTCCGACTTTTTTTTTTTATTAAGTTTCTTTTCCAGTTGTCTACACCTAAAGAAAATCGAAAACTGGAGTGAAACCGAATTTTAGAATTATTCAAACAATAGCATTCACATATAAGCTTGTAGAATGTTTTATAATTCTGTTCCCTACCTTTTTGGGTACGGAACCTAATCTCATTAATACTAGAGAAATTGCTTTCTTCTATTTTCCAGAAAAAAAAAACACATTTAAACGGTTTTGGTTCTATTATTTTTGTTAGGATTAGGGTATAAATTTTTCGCAAAACCCTTGGAAGGTTAAAGAAACGCGTTACTGTGTGAAGGTATTCTGTGTTAACTTGGTTTTTAAGTAGGCGCATATTAGGTATTCCCATAAAAAGTTCATAGAAATAAAACTTGGGGTGATTATTCTTTGAGTTTATTTAACTTTAAAAATTCTTGTTCATGCATCTGTAGCGATTAACGGAAGTTTAAGACAACGAATAAAAGTCAGTGATGCTCAATGTTTTTTTCAAATGTATTGTATAATATGTACTTACCGAGGCCCTTTTTTAATTACTAGCCCAACAAATGAATATTTTCATTGAGATTTCATTTGCTATATAAAGAAGCTGGAAAACATATTAACCTCTAGTAGAATCTAAGAAGCTTGTGTTGTGGTGTCCTCTTTTGACGTAGAGCGGAACTATCTAGCTGAGCTGAAGATGTAATCTCTACATTACCGGAAAATGAAAAGAGGGTACAACAGAATACTTTAATGATGTGGGCATCAACATTAAATTTATTCTACAAAATTTATGAATAACTAACCAATGCTTTAAATCCACTATAACAGTTACAAATTTATTTTGTTTTTAAAATTAATCTAAGCTTGTTGTGTTTTATATTATTTATAATTTACATTGTGTTGAACAGTTTTATTGTAAAATTCGGTCTCTTATACCTATTCAGTTATTTGAATCAACGCTGTGAAATTATTGATTTTCTTTGCTTGCGGGTATTACAAGCAGTGCAATGAAGTGCAACAAATTGCACATTGTTCCCAGTATTTAAATCCCCCTTACTCACAAGACATATTTTGAACTGCATAAACGCCCAACACTTTAGCACGTTCGGTGCTGATAACGTTTATAGAATGTAATTGCATATAATATACACTAAATGCGTTAATACACAAACTGGTAATTGTGGCTCTTCTAGACAACATAACAGATCTCTTCTTTTTATCGTTTTTCTCATTTAGGGCTCTCATATCCGATATGATTATAAATAACATATGAATTTACAGCACATATATTTGTAAGATGAAGAGAGAGAGAGCATGGGGCCGCCACCTCGTTCTCTGGCCCATGTCGTATGTAGTGCACAATTTGTCGGCTACGTCTACTCCCCTTTCAATCGTATTTCGGTTCTTTTTTCAATATCTGTAGTGCTATCGTGATGCATACTTCATAGCAATAAAACAATTTTGAATTTATTCGATACAGAAGATGACAAAGTTAGCGATGTCGTAAGGCGAGAAGATCTAGACTCCCTGAAGTTTGTTGGGCAAAAACTTGGGAGGAGTCTTTTTTTTATTGTTAGGTAGCGTTCCAACGATTGTTATATTATGTTGGAACAATAAATGGTTGGCAAGTGGAATGCTACTGTACCAGTTATCCCTTATTATATTTCGTTCTGATTTATCTATCGGGTTCAGGAAATAGGTTTCCGATTTCCTCGTCACTGTAGCTAACTTTATATTGTTCTTCAGGTAGTATATCCAAATAAATTTCCTTATCATGTAAATGCTTTTTGCAACATACATGGCAAAAATCTTGATCTAATATTTGTTTGGCTTAGATGGCAAGTGCTTACGAAATCTACAATATTCCGGGAAAGTCACTGCAGCAAATCTATATAGTTACTTACTCTGATTGTGTGAAAAGTTTTTGGAATTTACTGACTGACAACCTAGTTAAATTTGTAATTGGAACAGCTCTGTCATTATAAGGCGTTCTTCAGGTGTTCGGTAGTCTACTTCGCATTTGAACTGCCATGACTTATTTTATAAAGATGATTTTGGTGGAGTTTTCTTCTACAGAGAAATGAGCAATCAAAGATTTTCATTTATTTTACGTTATAATGCTTTTCAAAGCTTATCTCCACATACGATTAGGACACTGTGTATAATGGGATAGTCAAAAGGTATGGAAATCTTTGGAGCTTAAAGGAATTTTGAACGTTTAGTAAATTAATTACATCTACATTGCTGTATCATATTTCATTGGTGTAATTAGTTCTTTTTTTTTGTTTATCTAAATTGCAACACTGACTGGGTTTTTAAAATTGTGTACACTCGTTTTACAGCAATTTCTGTTTCTCTTGATACAGTAGAGCGAAAGTGTCAAGTGTATGTGCTCGTATTCTCGATTGTAAACTCAAAAACAAAATCATTAAACAAAAGGGTAAATATTTCATATAGCGTGCTTTTCTTGTAACGGTACACCTAGGTATTTCCTATAAGTAACGTTAAGCGACACAGTAGGCAACCACGTTATGCGTTAACGCGTCGTCAGTATAGATCTATGTCTAGTGGAATTACGCCACCATAATTAATTAATTATCTCTGGCTAGCACCTTTAAAAGATTTACTATAATTGATTAAGTACAAAATTTCTATTTGGAATGAAGAAATTATTTTATTCTAACGATTAATTAAGACAAACAAAACAACATAACAAAGGTGAAGTGTAATTTTGCAGCAAGTTTTCTAGGTGCCCTCCTTGTCTTTCAAGCCGATTCTGAGTTTATTCCATTACATGCAGTGCGTGTACCGCCTCCCAGTTCGTCCAACTTACGTATTTCCATATTATTATAAACTTTGCTTTTCAGATAACCTCAAAGAAAGCAATCGTTTGGATACAAATCAGCTGATCATTTGAGGGTACTGCATTCGTGTCAGGTTTTGTGCATGAGGATTTGTACGCGATCAATGGATCAATGGAAAGGGAGTTTAGTACTTTTCTATGAATAAATGTAGGGTACAACCCGGAAGTTCTGAGTTGACCTCACCATTTATTATCTACTCTGAAACTGCTAAAATATTACGATATACTAGAATTTGGTTATGTTTTTAATAAAGTGCAAAATTTCAACTTTGAACGAAGAAATTATTTTATTCTAATTGTTAATTTAAGACAAACAAAAGAAAGGTAAATGCAGCTTCGTCAGTAAAAAGTGTTTTATCCAAAAATTCTACGTTTTCAATTAACAAATCAAACATTGTTTCTGAAACATCTGTTCCGTTTATTTTATCTTCCTCGAAAAGCTCTTGATGATTTGTATTTTGTAGGGCTTATAATTGAATTCTTTCCCGGTTCTGTATATCGAACTGTATGATACTTCATAATGTTTGTCTACATCTAAAAGCGATCCTACATACCGTTCCTCTACATAACTTAGGATATTCAGATCGATGTCAGATTCAGGTTCCTATCAGTTGCTCGGTATTCCTTGCTTGGGTACATTTCTTCTATGGTTTGTATTATTGTATTCAATTGCGCTTTGGGGCACTCCACGCACATGTCTTATTAGTGACTAATATATTATGGTATACAAATATTCCCCCATATTGATGTAATGTGGCCTTTTTGGTCATGTACAATGTATTTCCAATATTACAATTTTCAGTGAGTTTAAACTGAAAACAATATATTTTACGTATAGCTGTTGTAGATTATGTAAAGTGATTGTATTTACTTCTGTATTGTAGGAGAGTTCCCTCCTATTTGCTTTACCTGTGCCCCTAATAATTTCTAATAATAATAATAATAATAATAATAATAATTTAATTATTATTGTTTAATTTAAAGTATATTAGAAAATCAGGAAAATAACAATTTGCTAAAAACTAAGCAAGCTATTTCAAACGAATGGTTATATTTGATATAATTTGTTTGGTTGAAAAGAAAAAACATGGCGGGTTACCATGCCAACTGGGTTTTGTGACGACACACTAATGGGGTAAATTGAATTCTAATCTTTGGTGCTTATGTAGTTCTTTGTATTTATATACCACGAGTGCTTAACGAATACATGAAGGGGCAATTACGTAAAGGTGTTAATAGAAAAGATATTTAACAAAAAATCCGCGCGTGCAAATGTACATAAATTAAATAATGAAATAAGGGCTTTTGAAATTTATATTGAGGCTTGTCGTTTTCCCTTAGCGTTCTTGTGCTGGTTTGGTTGCCTGCTGTAAACGGTAGCCAGCTTTGGAAATTGTTACTTAGTTATTTATGTATTAAACTATTATTCGGCATAAACAAATCAATTCAACTTAGGCAAATCCACACACTTTAACAGTGTGTATGCCAGATATTAAACACGTAGGCAAAAAATATTGTATAGTACAATATAGACATCTGTAAGACGTGAATTTATTTTTAGATTAGAGTTCTGGCAGAACATATAACGTCTAATGCGACCGTTCCATTCAGGTTAGATTCTACGCGAAACTGTGATGTGTTTTAAAAGTTATAATTACCTGTGATATCAATAAAATGCCTACGTTTAGAATACTTTCCGTACAAATTAGTGCCTATGCGTAACGTAAACAAAATAAAGGTCTTTACTATCTAAACAATCCGAGTAACTCGTGTTCAGCCTAGCGTGTAATTCGTAATTAAAAATGTCCCATCATCGCCACCACAAAAATCCTTTAAAAAAGCACAAACATCACTACATTCCTTTTGGACGTCACAGAAGGGTATGTCATATAGAAGTTTGAATATAATGTTTAACTAATTCGATGTTTGTGTGAGAAATTGTGAATAATCCTGATAATATTTTCAAGTAATTTATTTTGCTCCACCATACTGAGCCTTCTTATGCAATTAACAATAATGATCTATGTACGTACATATATGTATATGAAATATGAATATCTCATGCTACCCTCTGGTACATTTAAGTGTACAGTACCAAGATGTACATATGTACATAGACGTATGTTAAAAATAAATTAATGAATGGTGTTGGCAATGATTTATATTTTTAGAAACAAGTTCACCATTAATGCGATTGCCAAAATACTTGTGTAGTGTTTCATGTTCCGGTAGTGATTCTCAACTGTTAGTAATACAAACAATAATTTTTTAAGCAATAAATATCATGCCTTTCATTTGTAACCAGTCCGATGAGAGAAATTCTTAGTAGACCATATGCATTGATTGTATATGTAGTAGTCCCAAGTTGAGCGGCATATTAAAATATCTTGGGGATGGAAATGTACAAAAATTCTGAAACTAAGTACACTGCCATAGGTCATAGTGATCTTTCGGGGTAAATTATTTTCACTTTGGGTCAGTTCTGGTTGACCATTAACTTTCTAATTTTAAAAGGAGTGTTATAATTTTTATTGCAAATTCTGATTATAAACGTTATTCTAAATACAAAATGTTAAGGTTTCTCTATACCTAAATGTAACCGATTTTGAGATATCTTCAAACTTATGTAGAAAAATCGTTTTGTCTGCCCTTCATTAAAAAAATCTTAAATTTCAAGATTCAAGTTGCTTATCCTTTGAAGGTATAATCCTTAGGCTTTGAAATCATAGCCTAACTAACCCAGAAAATTTTACAGTCTGGTCGTGATATGGTGTCGAATCTCATTATGTTTAATAGTCCAAAACTCAATTTTTTTTAATGGAACACTGCATATTTCAATCAAATTCTAACGCGATTGGTATTGGATTTTCCTATACCTATTCCTTTTCGTTTTCCTATTATTAATAATTTTATAACTTAATGGCATATTTTGCTAGAAAAATGACAGCATAATATTTATTTATACTAAAAAGTAATTTAAAATACAAATAAAACAAAATAAAGTACATACACCAAATTAATTGTTAATAAACTCATCCATTTTCCATTGTCTTTGCCTTGATTTGAGTATATCATTAATAAAAGTTTCGTACTTATAATGCAGAGCAAAATCAGTGCTTACTGGTTGCAGACCGCGTCGCAGTAATGCTTGTCTCATTTCTACATTTGTTGAAATTTGTGAAGGATCCAATTCAATACCGTATTCGTTAGCAGCATCAGTTTCTCCTTGGCAATTCAATACTAATTTACAAAGATGGTCAGAAGTGAGTGGTTCAGCAACGCTAACGTTAATATCATAATTGCTAGGCAATATCTGATGCCACGACATCATTAATAAAATATGCAGAGCATCAAGGAAAATTATTTTTTCGGAGTTTCAATGCTGCTTTTTGTTGGCTTACATTTACCCATTTATCGTATTGTCCTATTACACTTATCTTTTCTTTAAGCCTCAAATCTTTTGGCTTTCCAGATTTAGAGACTTTTTTTTATAGAAATGGGAGATCTTATTATCACGAATATCTGAACACAGCTGTTGTAAATAAAAATTAAAATGCATGGTCTATCATTGACGAATCAAAAAGGGTACTAAGAGAATTCTTTACACATATTGCTATGATCTTTAACAGCATCTTACTGTTTCATCGTTATCGTTCGTTCGTGAGCCAGGGAGGCTATCGCTACCATCGAATTGTCTATCAACAGTGTTAATTCAATATACGCAGGACCGCCTCCTATACGATTGTTTTTGAATTTAACATTAGAGATTCCATTAATATCCGAGGCTCAACCGGTAAAGACGGTCTCTGTTTGGTAGGGAGTAAGGGTAGGGAATAAGGGAGTCCAACCAGCGACAAGAAATGAGCATAAAAAATGTTACTAAATCAAAAAGATACTTTATTGTTTTTATAACTTGTAAATTAACATAAACAATTGTACATTACATAACACCACACAACAGAAGCTTCACGCACCCCATCGCGGATCTACTAGACGAAGAACAACGCGTCAGTGGAATTCACCGGCCTAAAGTTGTTACCATAGAGTCTTGAGGGCGCTCGGGAAGGCCGTAGCTGCGGGATCGTTTGGCAACAGTCGACAATGCAGTTACAAGGCCAAGGGTACAGTGTATAATAATAGGATGCCGTGGTAATGATGACAGGAATATTTTAGATGGTGACGGGAGCAGCGGATTAAATAAGATATAAACAATAATTGAAAAAGTCGGAAAAGTCATAAAAAGTTAAGTCTGTGAGTGAAATAAGAAAAACTAATGCTAAACAGGACGTGATTGAAAAGTGGAGTGGAGCAAGATTTGGAAGGGGTACAACAAGTGACGGGGGTAGGTTATTGGGAAAAATTGAGTTCTAACAAAATATGCCATTAAAATACACAATTATTAATAATAAGAAAGCGAAAAGAAATAGGTATAGGGAAACCTAGTACTGATCGCTGCAGAACTTGATTCTGTGCATCATGATGTAAAAATATGTAGTGTTCCATTTAAGAAAATTGAGTTTTGGCCAGTTAAACATAATGAGATTCGACACTATATCGCGACCAGACTGTAAAATTTCCAGGAATATCTAGGCTATGATTCCAAAGTCTAAGGGATATACCTTCAAATGATAAGCATCTTGAATCTTGAAATCTAAGAGTGTCGTAAAAACAATTTTTTAAATTTTTTGCGTAAGTTTGAAGATATCTCAAAATCGGTTACATTTAGGTATTTATAATAACGTTTATAATCAGAATTTGCAATAAAAATTATAACCTTCTATTTAAAAATAAGAAAGCTAATGGCGACTTCCGGTCAACCGGATGTGATGCAAAAGTGAAAATAATTTATTCTGAAAGATCACTTTGGTCTATGGCAGTCTACTTATTTTTGTGTGTTTCCCTCCCTAAATTATTTTAATAGGTCACTCAACTTGGAAGAGCCTGTATGACCAGGGCGTGCAATTGTGGTGCCTACTCTTACACCCCCTTTTATAGATCTAGTTTCTGAAGTGGTTTTACTAATCTACCAGAGGAGGTAGATTTATTATTATTTAACACATAAGCTTGCTCGGAGTCTTGTGCTGTTGTAGTCCAAATAGAGCCCTTTGGATGTGTCACCAAACACCAAGTTTTCACTACCACAACACTATTGTTATCGGGATGACTCGCTTCTAGGTTTCACTTACGTTATCATTTTCCACTAGATTTCCCCGAATATTTTCATCATGTATATACATTTTGAACGTACGTGCCATCTATTGCCAGCAATCTTCTTTCTTTGATTTATTTGTCATTCGACGCCGATAAGATCACACGCTAACACGGATCTCAGCTGACTGGTAA
>JARFOC010000661.1:253608-269786 GCA_031763485.1 Osmoderma eremita
TTTACCCCGAATAACATAAATACCTCCCTTGACTTAATATTCCTAGCAAAAACGTGATTACTTCTCTTTTCCTAACAGTAACCGGTGACCGATACCCTTACGGAATTAATATACAAAGCGAGAGCATGTCACGGGACCAATCACAAGGTTGCAGCCACCTAGACCTATATCCACACTTCGGAAGTATAGTGGCAACAATTATTAATTTGTGGAAACTCTCAAGGTCGTAGTTTTTATTTGTACATGTGTTACCCCTTCTTATTAATTATCGTATTTGTTTTGTTAATAACAACGTTTGTAACATATAAAATTGTCATTTAAAAATATAAGCAAATAGATTTAATTTAGTAGAAATTTTATCTGTCATTCTGATAGTAAATTCTTTGATTGATTAGTAATTTTCTCATAAAGCGCTAATATTTTCAAACAAAAGTTTTCATTTTTACATTCAATTTGTATATCATAGTTTTAATCAAGTTATTTTCACTTACGAACTCGACATTTTGCCTATTACCTGTTCTTTTTTATATATTGCTAATCTTATCAGAAAACTCACATTATATTTTCGTAGTTTGTTGCAAATAAATGCCATTCTATCATTTTTCAAATTACGTGGCGCCTATTTAAAAAAAATTATAAACAACCCAGGCTATTCCATTGAGATTATCCGACTGCTTTGGGGATTATATTTGACGGGGTTACAAACAGATATCAATGAATAATAATAATTGATAGGTATTAAGCTTAAACTAATCTAATATACGCAAAGAAAACCCATCGTATTTACGAAATTAATTTATTCATTAAAATTATCTATTCATATTTCTTGTGATACTAACGAAATTGCATTTTCTAATACAACTTTTGTTTTTTGATATTTTAAAGTATTCCGACACTTTTTAGTTGATTTGTTAGTTGTCAAATAATTGTTTGGCAAAAGTTGCCCGGCAACTCGGCATAACTCAGAACCCACATTTGAACTTTACAAATACATTTAGAAAATCACCATTTTGTAACATTGCATAATTTTGGCGCCCAACGTGGGGCAACTTCTGAACATTTAAAATTCATTGATATTTCGTAATATAAATTAAAAATATCCTAGTGGTAGTAGAAGTAGACAGGATGATGGAAATATTGGGAGAATTTGAGAGAGGACTTTAGTTTATTCACAAAGGAGACGTCAGACAAGTTTGAAAATGTATTAGAACGTATCGAAAAACTCACTGAACCGTTCAATAACAGTATTAACAATTTGAAAAATCCAAATCAATGTAAAAAATATTAGTACAGATGAAAATCTTTAACCAAATTTCTAGAACGGTAAAATTTAAGTAGATAATCACTTCAAAACCAGAATCAGCTCCTTTCATTAAAGGCAGGTATAGCACTAAGCACAGATACATAAATCAAATTTTCCCTGGTGTATGATGTTTCCAGTTGCTACCGGGTTTACATCGCAATTCGGAAGAACGGAATTTTCACGGCATAAACACACGGGGTGAGGCGTGCTTCTTCGACATCGAGTATTACACGAAATGCGCACAAAGAAGCGACACATAAAAACATTTTACGACGCGCCAGAAACTTTACACAAATGTTCCCGGGAGTTTCCGGTTGGATTTTTTCCTACACTCATTCGTCGCGCCCATTTACTACATTCGTATAGTCCCGAAAAAACTACATACTACGTATGTACATATATACATACAGAAAATATTTACTATATGGAAAACCCTATCCACATCTGGAGGATCATTTCACGATCTGATGGAGTGCCGGTACGGCTGAAGGTGTTGATCCTTGGGGAGCGCGGGGCGGAGTACTTCCGCCCTATCTCGCAGACTGTTAGGCTTTAATACTTTATCGTCACCGCCTCATGAAAATATAATCGTTTGTTGTGTCATTCATGTCTCTACGTGAAGTTATTTTTTTCACGTGCGGTACCTACATTAAAATGTAATAGCGGTGTAAATATGTACCTACTATTTCCACAAAAAATAAAAGCAACACTAAAAGCTAACTTTAGCAAACTAAACTTATAATTAGTATATCTGGTTGAGATAAAGCCATGGAAGAGATGCTCTTCGACAAATTAATGTGGTAAGGATATTGATTGATTTGGTTCAAATATTTTTGATTCACAAATAGTTCCTAACTTGAGGCAATCTTTAACCATGCCTTTAATCTGTCTAATCATCGCGAGTAAAGGCTTCGTGTTAATTCTATGTACGGTCCTATCGCTATCGTTGCATTGTGGCGCTCATGATATTCTAATTTCCCCAAAGTGACTAGTTGCTATCATCTTTGTCTGCTTTTAGATAAAAGTAGTCTTTGTTTTTCAAAACTTTTAAAAATCTCTAAATTAGTATTGTTTCTATAATTCTTAATATTCTTTTTTGTTTGAATTTTGCACCCGTTTATAATGTTTCTTTTTGTGTTTTTACCCAACGGTTTGATACTTCACTCAATCGACGCTATTATGTTTTCCATGCATCTCTGGGTTTGCATCCTAACCCCGCTCTCGGAGTGAGATCTTCCTGGTATTCCTCAGTTCTTTAGGTGACTGCTGAGAGCGGAATAACTTAAATCGCTCCACGTAATAATTCCCAGTCCCTGTAATTGGCGTAGAGCTGTTGGGATGTCAAGTCACGTCAAGACAAGTAATAGTAATACTTTTATTAAAGGTTTGAGAGGAATGGTTGCAAATCAGTGTGTTTCCTACTGCATCCACTCTATTTGAAGGTTTAGAATATAACTGCCGAAATTTATTGTTTATATTTACCATTTTCAATTTGAATTTCTTACCGCATCTCTCTATCGTGCCTTTGGAAATGGCGGTTCGAATCATTTGGAGATTCCGGGAGGTTCCTGGTGAACATATTAATTAAATTCCCGTTGAACCAAAGGAAATACAAAAAAAAGTCTGTTGATCTTCGTCCGACCAGGACAAAACAACAGTTCCTTCTCGTCCATTCAGCACACACAAGGTTCGTCTTTGTCCCACCAGAACAAGCCTGTTCTTCAAGTTCGCAACTCCTAGGTCAATCAAGATTTACATGCTCACACATGGTCAAACATCTAAGAGTTTTAACTCACGTATCGTTCTAAATCCTTTATATTTTAAGCTTTTTTTTAATATCAACGTCAGAGGTGACCCAACTCGTGCTATCACAAACACGATTAACGTATCACATATGGCAGCGTATCGTAGCATTCGCTCATATCGTTTATCCATTATTTGTTTCAGCTTTTATTCAAATATGTTTTATTAGATTTTAAATATATCTAAATATAGCACTGATGTTGTTTCAGTTTGTTTAGTTACAAAATTCCTTAACCTTTGTTTACCATGCACATTACAGGCGATTATTGTGTTATTATTATGTTAAGCATATTTTATCGCGAAGGCCGAAATTATTAAACAGCCATTACTTTCACCCTAAGGTAATCCTCATAATTTGTAATAGTATAAAGAACATATCACTCACTGTCGATATGGTAGGGCAGATATGTTTAGTATTGTTGAACATATCCAACAAACCGGACATAATATAAATGTAGATAATTTCAAATCAATGAAATCAACGCCCGAACTAGATGACTACGGATATTCATTAAAAATAATAAAGAGCTTCTTAATCGGCAAGAGAGGCCAGTTGGCTACCCCAGTTTGATAACGGTTGGGTGGAACTTGGGAAGAATTTTGCGTTGGGGATGTCTGGACGTTTGTATATGTTGTATGGATGACTAGAGGGAAAAAGAGAAAAGGAGAAAGTATTGCATGTTTTTAAAAATAGTTATATTTACGTTCATTCGGTCATGCGGTGGAAGATGGATATTAATCAATCTATTGTGCGGGAGGAGTGATCCGATACACTATATTTATTATAAGCAACATGTAATCTATGCACCATCAGGGAAGAATAAGTGTAAATAGATTTTGTTCAAATTCATTTATTTTTTCACAATAACGATTCAACTACTTAGACATAGGTAACTGTAATCTTTGGATTTTTCTTCTGGTTCTTCCTCATAAATGAATACCTCCTTTGAAGAGTCCATGTCTGATTGTGAGATAAAGCAGACGGCTGCCTTTGCAGGTGTCCATTATCAATCCAAAAGATATTTTTGGCATTTTTTTTTAATTTTCCACATAGTTTTCTATATAACTTTTACGACAGTAGTGGATTTCCATCCTGAATATAGTTTAACTGCAGTAATATTTGCACCTGAATCTGCTAAGGGTAGTAAAGTTGTAAATTTCCTTCGTTTATCATGAGAAACTGATAGACCGAAGGTCTATCAATAAAGTTTTCGATTTCTTGTAAGGTAAATATATTTTTAATTCTTTAGGTTGATAACCAATATACCTTTTAAAAACGTAATTAATTTAGTGAATTTCTTATGTCGATGTTCTGATTTATGTTAAAAGTTGCTTTGAGCATCTAATAATAATAATAATAATAGTCCCCTTTAACAAGCCTCCTGGCTCATAGGAGAAGGCAGGGTGTGGTCTGGTCTGTCTGCCATGGTTATTAGCCATTTCGGTATGCTAGGACTGTAACGTGGCAAGCGCTACGAGCCGACCGCCTATATTTTTACCCCAGAATTTGACTTCCAGGTACTCCATTTTTTACAGCCTGAGTCGAGCCGTGGCCGTAAAAACGCCATCGATGTTATTTGGCGCCGGTCGGGAATTGAACCCGGGCCGTTCAAGTTTGTAGTCTAGCGACCAACCCACTAGACCACTACGGCACTCGTAATTGAAAGCTTACAAAGATGAAAACGTTTTCTGTATAATTCTTTTTTAATACATAAATCCAAGAACCTCTGTACGCAACGTTTTCGACATTAATGAAATAAGTTTGGCATCTATCACAAGCGACTATTTTGTTTGTGACAACAGAAATCATTTAGTAATGAGTCGCATTTAATACACATTCCACCTTTGCACCTTTGCACACGATTTTGATGCTTTCGCGCACAAAGGTATGCGATGTGTCGCGTTCCCACGATCTATTTGCAAAAGAAAGGAAAAGCTTTTACTGCACCACAAATAGTATATGAATTCTGATTTTTCACTGGCATATCGCAGATATACAGGTAGATTAGGTGTTGCTAATATTCAGATAAACTACAAATTGCTATTCGGACGGTAATATCAGGTTGCGCATAAAATTAATTTATATCCGAAACGAATCTACGCTGACGTGAAAAATTGTTTTAGTGAATAAACAGAGCTTTTAATATTATAGGGCGTTTGTACGTGAGGGAAATTGGTTTTATGCCTTGGGGAAAATTGATTTTAAGGGCACTATCGCGCTCTTTCTTGTATCACGTCAAGGTTATTTATAATTCACAGTCTTCACGTAAAGGGCAAATCATTCAATTTCATCCAACTTTTGTCATATCAGGGCGCACGCATTTCGGAGGCATAAAATGGGGAAAATACTAGAAAAACGAAGATCGGAGGGTAAATTACAAAGAACAATGTTACTTATAATTACTGTGGACGTACTGTAGGCTGGCTAATGTAAGTTATTAACTGTGTATGTACTTGCTATTACCACCTAACATTTCTAGCATTATTAACAAAAGAAAATCCGCTAATTATTGGGTAATTTGATTTATCACAATAGTAACAACTCAATATCATGAAAACATAGGGAACATATTTCTGTTGGTTAATTCATTGCATTCTTTAAAACATAAATATATTTAGTGTATAGTACTCTTTCTTGTTAAATATAATTATTTGTTCCCTAACTATAGAAAACGAAAATCACTGCTGGCTTCCATTTATATCAAAAGCTACCAGAACGGATCATGTGATGTTGATAATTTATTAATTTTATTGACCAAAAATTTGGACATTGTAAATTGATGAACAATCTACATCAAAATCTGTTACAAAAGAGTTTTATGCCATTTCGGGCTTTTCCCAGGTGTCAACGATGTTCCAACCTGTGCAAAAAAAAACAGACCAAGCCAGGCAATGCCAGACCATCATGGTGAAACAAGCTATATGTGTTCTTTCACACAATGTAAATACCCTTCACGTTTCAGGGCCTATTGAAACGAATTCAAAAATACGGTTAGGGTCGGCCACCGGAACAAAGGCATTTCCCAGACTGGTGCCTAGTCAGGAAGGAATAGGCTGTAACTTGTATCACTAAATTCAAATTGCAATTTTAGATGAAAATTAAATTAAATGAAATAAATCTCTTGCTCAGTTTTGAGCAAGCATGCTGAAATTAGTGCAATATCTATTTTGAAATGTGATAGAGGATAAACTAGATTCACTTTGTTTGCTTTTACCGATTGCCTATTCCACTCTATACTATATACTGACATTGTTATATTAAAATTTTTGGTCCGAGGATTCTGCCGAGTAACTCCCTTAACCCTGCGTTGAATGCCCTTGAAAAATTACACCAATGTATGGGTCTATCGAACCCTTATCTATAACTTAGTATCTGTTGATAATTATATGTTCTCGTCTCTAATCTACACAACAAACGAATCATTTATTTGTATAGAAAAAGGAAACACCTTAATTTTTTGTTAGCTATATGATAGGATGCAGATATACTTTTTGCATCCTATTGCATGTTTCTATTTCATATTTACTGTGTCAAAATTATATTTTTTTATAAAATCTCTATGTTTTGCTATATTCCGAAACGCAGCCCCCACAAATAAATTGTGAATGTTCCATACAGATATAAGTGTTACATTTTTCACAAATATATTTAGTTTTTCTATCTTTGCAAAATTTACAGCGACCCCCTTTGTGAGCTTCCATATACACCCGTTGATCTTCAATTGGTGGCAATCCCAAAAAATGTTCTTGCAGCTTCTTTAATTTCTTTAGGAAGTAAGTTATTTTCTACACGACTTATCAATTGTTCTCGCATCAGTTCAAATCCAAGATTTTTCAAAAACAATTTTCGCTATAAATTATTGGCTCGATAAATAACAAATGAATTGATAGTTGCAATATTTAAAATGCCATACAGGATAACCATGGGCCAACTGTGAGAATTTCTGGCTATACTATATGTGCCAGACAGTGGATCCACAGTGTCAACCCGTCCTTTTGAAGAGTTGTAAAATGAAATGATTTCGGGCTTCTTTTGTTTTCCCGTGTACGGATCTATACTTTCATCATGACGAAGAGTCGACAACTTGAGCACACATTTACCTTTTTTTGGAATTAATATCTGAGTAATATCTACACTCGTAAACCAGTTATCCGTGGTGATATTTCGGCTAGCTCCATGTAATGGGGCAGTCATTCGCTGTACTATACCATAGGTATAATCCTCCATAAATTTCCATATTTCATTTTCGAATCAGCTAATGAAATTCTTTTTAAACCATACTTAGCCTGTTTATTCGTAATATACATTCGAAATCCATATCTACCTCGAAATGTCCATAGTATTTCATATTCTCCAATTACGTAACTGCTTTTGCAATCATCTACAAATGTATGGAGGAATAGCCTTACAGCAGCTAATATTGTCTAATTTTATACAAGCTAGAAGAAAACGAAAACTGTTGATTCCCATGGTAACTGTAAAAATCTTACAGCCAGTTCCATCACTCATCTAAAATACTTCTGACTCATTCGTCCTCCATGCAAAACACCTGCAATGTACAGTAAACCGAATACCGCCTTGATTTCTACTGCCGTTGTGTCCTTTGTTTTATAGCTGGCCGGCTCATCTCCGCGCATTTTTAAAATATAAATATTAGTATTCACGACAATCATTTTTATTATATTCTCATCTACTAACCAATACCAGCAATCTAGTGGCGTCTTCACGGTACGAGATTTCCCACTGACACCAGGTAAATGAGAGATAACTTCGGGTCCGAAGGTTATTGGAGGGACAAGCAGCATTCCATTTCATACCGTCTTTTCCTTTGTAAAAGTGAGTTTGTTTTTCACAATTACTTGTATCAATATTGTCAAGCTCTTGTTCAATTTGTTCACTGTCTCTCTCAGGTGCACTCACCCCTGCGTAATCAGGATCAGCATCTGAGTCATCCACGTCACCTGGACACTCATCATCTGTATCCACCTCCTCATAAAGCCGAAGAAGACGCTCTTGCCCCTTAATATATGGGTCAGACGCATCCATGATGATGTTAGACTGAGATTCCAGACAAATAACAACAGAGGCTGTAAATTATTTGCACTAGCAATCGAACCTGTCATGCGTATATACGACCAACGTTATCGAATGCCATGAGTCTGTTGGGCCCAGTGCTGCCTTGCACCGTTCTGGTATAATCAACTATTTCAAATTTTACAGAAATCTGTAGTGCATTCCTACTTAGGAAGGTACCTGTAATATGAATTGCCTATGATTAAGAATAAATAATATTAAATCTACAGCGGTAAGTTGCTTTGGGCTCGTCAGACCCAGGCCATTCAACGCAGGGTTAAGAAAAATAAAAATCAGAATCGGGAATTAAACTGAATTGTGAACAGCTTTTTTTATTTGATTCGCCCCTTTAATGGGCTTTTCTGGACTACACGCACCACTTGTACCTATAAGGCTATTATGGACTGCCTATCAGATGTCTAACTTTTAGCTACTAGCTGAGAATTTTGTCTACCTTTCACCACCGTTAAAAACTCACAAAATTTGTTGTAGCTAATTAGACAAATCTCATAAAGATTTCTGCCGATAGGCGTCAGGTATAGTTAATTACTATGTTAAAAAAAATTTTGGAGGACCTTTGAGATTATTGGTCTTGGGTTTTGTTAGAGAAATTTGTAAACTTAGGGTTCAATACCGCTACACACTGCATTATTATCTGTATCTTTTATTTCTTCCCGTATTAGAGTACAGCCTGTGGATGATATTGATGGGCTTGTCTCCAGTTTTTGATACTTATAACACATGTTGGCAAACTTATTATGTTCATTGAGTTTTCTTGTCGAATATCGCTACTATCAATAACCCTATTGTCAGTTGATAGTGTAAGAACTTTTTTTTTGAGTCTGTCCCAATATCCAAATGGACAAAAGTCCAGTTATTTCCACCATCTGTGTTTTATTATCTGAACACTTATGTGCCAAATGGCCAACTTTTCCTTGGTGAAAACATATAATTTCGTCAGAGCTAAAGAAATTCTGAACTAATTTTCCTTATATTGTAGAAAATATGACTGGCGAAACCAATCTCGGCGCTAGTAAAAATATGTTATTTATTTCTATTCCTCCACGAGTGTTTTAAAAACTTCAACCATTTCAAAACCCAATTTTCTTTTCGCGTCAAATAGACCCAAACAGTACAGCAGCGTTAAAGCAAGCATCAACAATGAATGCACTTATTATTTACAACATGTTAAATCATTCTAGAAAACACAATCGCTTATCCTCAAATCTACGTCGGTCATAGTACAAAACATTATTAATTCTATCTGTGCTTGTGCACATTAACCCTGGTAGTAAATGCGATTATAACTGGCTTGAGTTTATATACAAATAAAACGTGGGTGTTATTACATATGTTGGATATGCCATCGTCAGGCGTATAGAAACAAATGGTGGGTAAGGTAATAATCCCAAAATTGGCAGTGACGTTAATAAACGATGTCTAGAAAGACGGGCGTTAATAATAAAGTTATATTGTACTGGGAACACAACAATACTAAGTATTCTAAATGTAATTAGTTTTGTATTGACTGTTCTAACTCATAATAAGGACTTCAGTCAGCAAAATGCAAATAGTAGCTTCATCTAGTGAAAATAGTGTTGAGTTCAAAGCTGTGAATGCCAGCGGTGGTACATTTAATATAAAATTTTGTGTGAAATATTACCTATAAATAAAATTTGCCTAAAACGTTACAATTCATGGTTGGTAAATTGACGTATGAGAATGTCGACATCACTAACGAATCCAAATAAACACAGTGATGCGACATTGACGTAACGTACCAAATACTCACATATTACGGGAAATAACCACTTACAACGATTGAAATGACGTGGCAAAAAATAGGAAAAGAGGGCGCTAATCCCGGAAGAAAATTTCCATGTAAATCCTATTAATTACGATATACCCTCGTTGAAAATGGGACCAGGATAAAACCTAGCCAGTGCGAAAAACGCGATGTCATTTCGTAAAAACATGGCCAGCACGTGAAATTAGTATTTACGGTGCAGTCGTGCGAGAAAGAAATAAATGGCATCTGGGTATGACGCTTCAAATCGCGTAGCTTACATTTTAATAGTTTCGTGACTGTAATAGCGATGTTATTGCGAGGTATATCATTTCGATTAACACTAAGGATCTTCCAATGATTTCGACCCGATTTTTAATCATAATACAGGGTGGGGCAGCGAAACATCCCTACTTTCAGTAGGCCATTGTGGTGTAAGTTGAGATCGTAGAAAGGTGGGAATAAGCTTAAGTGATGCAGTAGTTCGGGAAGTTGAAATCCATGACCCGTCAGTTGCCAGAATGGTGTGATCTATAAAGTAACGCGCTTTTGCCCTTAAAACTTACTGTTCCCGAAAAAACTCTATTGTCTATGCGTGCTCGCTACCAAATCCCTCCTTGCCCGATCGGAAGTTGATTCTGTCTTGGGTGGATAAATTCAGCGGACATGGGAATGTTGCGTAAAAGAAAGTTAGGGCACAGAGGACCAGTCAAACACCGGAGAACATAGAGCGAATAAGACAGTCCGTTAGACGGTCCTTTAAGCTCTCAGCTAGGAAGCACGCGATCGCCCCCAACCTATCTATCAGTACTGTACGTCGAATTCTTCAGATTTACCTTCATTTCCATGCTTATAAGATGATCGTTACTCAAGAACTGTCACAACAGGATTTTAATAATCATATACAAGCATGAGAAAATTTGATTGAAAATCTGCCTAGCGACGCAGTGATTTTTTTCCTCTGGGGCTACCTCAAAGCTGAGGTGTACAAAATCGCCTTAACAGCATACAAGCCTTAAAAGAAGCAATACCCCTAGAAATACGCTGCATACCGGGAGAGATGCTTCCGAGTGTGAAGCGAAACTTCAATATCCGGCTACAACAATGTATTCATAATGAGGGCCATCATTTGCAAAGATATTTTGTTTAAAACTTAAGGAAACTTAACTTCCAATATTTCTTTTTTGGAAAAAAAGAACCTTTTCTAGTTTCTTTTTTATTCACCTTCAAAGTCAGGGATGTTTCCCCGCCCCACACTGTATATCAAAAAAGTTGATGCACGTACTAATCAATTTCAGGATGACTTTACAACTGACAGTTCACAATCTAATATCTCTTGTGAGATAGGTTCAGGATTTTCTTTAAATTTTTGTTATACAGCAGAATTATAAAGATTCGTGTCATTACTCTCTTTGGTATATGCAAATGTATGAGCAGAAAACCCAGCCACCTGCACCCACCGTATTATCTTTGGTCTCCCTCAAGGTCTTCCTACCATCAGGTTCCAAATCAAAATTACTTACGATATCTTCATGTTCTCTCTTTTGAATGTGTGCGTACCTTCTAATTCTGTTTGACTTACATACCCCTACGATATCAGCAATGGCCTAAATTCTCTCCAACCTGCTCCCTTTTTTGTCACCGAGTGGATCTACGTACTTCTGTTTCGAATACACCTATCTATGGATAATTCATACACATTAAGAATGAAAAATGAAAGGAAATCTTGATGTTCACTTTGAGTGAAATGCAGATGAAAACACAATTTACACTTTTCACTGCGTTTGAATCATCTGTTATGTAAATCCTAAGCTCAAGGTGTAAACTGGCTTTTCCCACTGATGTGAGCTCCCTTGATCTCAATCTTGATGAGGTGTTTAAACTATAAACACTGTAGTCATTTTATGTAGAACGAAATCCTTTATAGCCGAGGTGTATTCCTTATATCACATCCTTCCTTTATTGTGTTCTGTGTGACTTCCAAATATTTAAATATTTCAAACTCTTCAAACTCATAGTTGTCAATTTTGTCAATTCTATTGCAATGCATACATAAAGTTATTTAAAGAAAATAATTTTAAAAGTTTTCTTTGCGTCATTTGTGGAACTGTTATTAATCGGATATAGATGTGCTTTGGCAACACTTTTATTATTATGTATATATTGTACTAACCGCAAATAGTTTGGCTGGACAGTTATGAGATTGATATATTGATATATATTGACATATTTTAAGGAATGCTTACATACTATAGTTGTAACATAAATATTTGGAAATACACTCACATGGTATTGAAACGTTTATAATATCACACTAATACGATGGTAACATCAATTTCGTAGTTTTTTCAGACAAAGCTAGGGTTGTTAAAACGAATAATGATGCACCAAGTGCAGAAAATGGCCCATTTATTTCGTAAGCAAATTCAGTTTAACATTGTAAATACTCTCTCTAGATTTGTAAATTTTTTTGAATGAGCTTTAAAAATATTTGTGGGGCGTTTTACAAGATATAATATACAACTGTTACTTAAGCGAGGACTAGATGAAAGACTACTAACTATACTAATACGTTGTGATTACTAAAAAAAGTTGAAATCGGAAGGAATACGATGTGAATCTAAATACCAAAGCAAACATAACTGCTCCAAATTCTATCATTATCCCCCCAAGATATTAATGTACATATTTTAACATGCCATTACGCCACGTCTTATCGAAGCCATACCAACTAGGAGTTTTTATATAGGGAACACAGGATCATCTGTAGTCCCTTTATGTAAATGTCAGTTATAAATTACACCGGAAGGAGCGTAACGCCGTCTCCATTCGTATATATACACTTTTATCCTCGATAGTCTTCATCTATTCGTCTATTTTTGGCGAGAAATGAGCTGTGAAATATTTGACTTACGGCCCTGAATTGTGCAAGAGGCGTATAGGCGAGGGTAACGGTAGCGCGATACCTCCTTACCCTACTTAAAATTATGTTATCGTCTTTTCGTTCATTTCCCGTCCGGCGACGTTAAGAATTCCAATGGGCTGCTCATCGACACTCTACTGAGCCCAGATTTATTTGTATTAAAATATACGACTATTATTTGAAATGTAGCTTCGACGTGACCGGGATCGGTAATTCACTGATTAGCGAATTACATAAAGTAACACGACAGCCATTATTCATGCCAAGTGGAAACGTGGAACAGAAATTATTGGAGTTTAGCGTTTGATTTTCAATGAACTGTCTACTATTTTAATAAGATTTAAATTTCTATTTGAGAAACTATTATAAAGGTAAGTTCAGTTCAGTGGGTATTATTTTTGCCGATCATGTCTTACAAAAACTATTACCACTTAATGTCATCTAGAATTTCTTTGCACATACTTAATGTAATATTTTGACGAACAATTGATACCCAAATTCCAATACTCAAGAAGATATATATTGTGGAAATCGTGAAAGGTTTTTTAAATCTAAATCCTAAGTAATCTCGACAAAGCTTTTTTATCACTGTAATTAACGCTCTCTCGATTTTTACACCTGTTTGAAGTAATCTTTTCGTTTCGAAATTCAACAAAAACACTGGGACAACTTCTCTAGATTACTGGATTTCGAGCTATATGGGGAACAGAGAAATATATGGAAAATGCTTAAAAACTCAATGAAACCTGTAAATGAGTAACTGACCCTTAACACCTAAAAAAAACTCAGATAGACCACTTCAATACCTTATTTACAGCAGATCTTCTATAAATTATATATGAAACTTCTTAAATACGGAGAAGATACCTTACGAGAAGAATTAACACGTCTCTACAAAAAAGAAGTATACGAAATCCAGTGTTTTCATCCTAATCTTTAGAAAGAGTGTCAAACATTGACCGAAAAACTACCGAAAGATAATATTGCACAGTGATATTCCCAAGCTATTCACAAAAATAGTACCAATACCTTTACAACAGGTACGATTATCATACTACGTTATATAATTAAAGAGTCGGTAGGCGAGCATTCCCATGCTTTGTTGCCCTAAGTCAAGCATTTGACGAAGGGAGATTGAAAGATTCGAAAGCAAAAACAAATCGAGCGCAAGATATGAGCACCAGGAATTCCAAAAGAATGAAAATCGTATCGGAGCTAACCGATATAATTCTAGTAACAACAGGCATCAATCAAAGTTCACCGTAAGTCTACTTTTGCTTAATATCACGAGCGTTAAATTCATCAAAAGACTGTGCTTAGGAAATAATGTTGCGAAAGTACTAACAAGGGAACACCGTCAACCTGTGCACATCCCGATTTCGATGAAACTGCACAGACTGAAAAAGTTCTCTGGTATCAAAATAATAAATAATTTCTAGATAAATATGTATATATTATAACAACAATCAATGACAAATAATGTTTCATTATCGTTTTTTTATATATTTGTTATTAACTGTCTAAATTTGTTATACAGCACCGTTTTCTACATAGAACTGACTTTATTTGGGAAAAATAAAAATAAAGAAATTCAAGAAATTGGGGGTATGGGGTACCAGGTCCTCCGTTACTACTCTTTTCCGAAAATAATTTGCGTCATCCTTGGTACTTAATATAATATACTTCAAAATATATTCTACAAAAAAGAAGAAATCTGTTATGCAGAATCGGGCGGGGATGTATGTAAAGCGGGACTCCGTCATTTTCAAGCAATTTTTTTGTATTTTTAGCACATTTAATAGAGTTTCCCATTTCGTAGTAATTTGAAAAAACGTAAAAAAACAACTAAGTACGGAAGATGACATCTCTAGGTGATGACCGTTTTTAACTATGCTCTCCTACAGACGAGTAGTCAAGTTGTGTTCCCATGGGAGGGAATTTTTCCAGCAAGACGGGGCAACTTGTCATACTTCAAGGGAGTCTATGGCTTTGTTAAAACATCTATTCCCAGGGCGACTCATTTCGCTGCCCGAGGACATCGAGTTGCCTCCTCGATCGCTTGACCTGTCCCTCTGCGACTACTTCCTATGGGGGCACCTCAAGGAACGCGTCTTCATTGAGAGGCCGCGTACCCATGCAGAGCTTTTTGCTGCTATCACACGTGAGATTCGTGCAATTCCGGCCAACATGTTACAAAGATATATGAACAGCTTGACTATTCGCCTAGAGGAGTGCAGAGATGAAGACGATCAACACCTAGAGGACGTCATCTTACGTACTTAATTGCTAACTTTTTCAAATTATTATGAAATGGCAAACTCTAGTAAATCTGTTAAAAAGAAGTTTTGATTTCATAGAAAAATGACTGAGTTCTGATTTTTTTTTAAAACGTCATACATCCCTGCCGGACCCTGTAATTTCGGAGATATTTACAAAAAATTAAAAGTCATTCAAATCTTTGGTGAGGTCTGTTTCCGATTCGGCAGAAAAAGAAAATTGTGTTGTTCTTATACCAAGGAACTCTTTCAGTCTGTGCAGTCTCATCGAAATCAGGATCTGCGGGGTTGCCGGTGTACCATGATAAGTATTAAGTACTATGCTTCCGAAGCGATGATAGCTGATGATGAGGCCAATTTACTGATGCACATATTCTATCAAGTGGCAAGTAGTTACAAGATTGCAATATCAATCTGAATAACAAAATTCATGACCATATCCAACGAGCCAATACATTGCCATCTAACAGTGAATGGTCAAATAATAAAACAAGTTATGACTTTCACCTACCTCGCAGTGACTATATGTTGTAGAAAAACTCTATTGTTGAATCATGGACTAGAATCATTTACGTTTTACGAAAATACCCAATTGATTTGCTAATATGCAAAAATCTGCATAATCGATCTAGGCTTATCTTACCGCAATCTCTTATTGAGCAATAGATCGGTGAGTCAATCCGTTATTCAATCAGTCTATAAGTCAGTGAAACATTCAGTCAACCAGTCATTCAGTTAGTCAGTCACTCGCTCAAGCACTCATTGTGATTGTTCAATAAGAGATTTCTTAAAATCGAACACTGGGTTCGATTCAACAGTCAAGAGTATAGAATTCGAGATACACTGCTCGCCACGACAGAGCTTGAATCCTAGTAGTAATGTAAAATATCGACATTGGATATTTTGGGAAAATGATGTCACCCGCCGGGTTATAGTTAACTCCTTCCACCTCGGCCGCTTGGTCCTATTGTGGAGCGGATGGCATCCTAGAGTTCATCCAACAAGTCCAGGCC
>JARFOC010000661.1:277992-298348 GCA_031763485.1 Osmoderma eremita
AATGAACATATACGCTGACGTTGTTAACGTTTTAAAGAGTGTTGCGTTGTGGTGCGTTCAAGTTATTGTAGTGAAACAGCTAACATTTGATCACCTGTAAAAATGCCAAGGAAATGTGTAAACTACCCAAACTCTTTTTTCTACGGAATTGACAAAAACGGTCTTTCACACCTCTCCTAAAAAGTGCTATGAGCAGTATTTCAAGTGTAAAGTAGGTGATGAAGGCAAAAGCCCATACATACTGTGTTACGTGTGTCAGACTTCTAACAGCGTGAGCAAAAGGTAAACGACATATGCCTTTTCCTATTCCTATAATTTGGAGGGAACCATCAGATCATATTACCGATTGCCATTTTTGTCTAACCAATATAAGTGGTATGACTTCTAAATCTAGACATACTGTAAAATATCCTAATATTCGATCTGCACTGAGACCAGTACCTCGCAGTCCGGAATTACCTGTGCCTAAACCACTACAAAATATGACATTAAGCGATGATGAAAGTGCTGATGATACCAAGGCAAATGGAACCCTGCTATATTGGCAGACTATTGCTGGACGCTGAAGAGAGATGCTTCTGATGAAAAGTACAGCCGAAAGTCATATATCAACACATTTTCCAAGTAAATATATCACTTTGTACGTCTTTTTTCATGATTTATATACATATTATAATATACACTTTCACAAAAATTTCATTGCATTGAAACCCTGCCTGATAGAAAAACTCTGAAAACAGAAATACAGAAATAAGTATAAAAAGTACTACGAAGTTCGCCCATTTTACCTCGTGGGACAAAAAAAATCTGAATTTTTTTTGTTCTTCGCCATGTCCATTCTTTCAGCCCAAATTCATGTCTGATTTCGTAGAAGATTATCTACCCACCTTGTATCGTTCCAAGTTGTCTGCCTTTAATAATATTTTGCAATGATATTGTTTGCCACATCTTCCCTGTTTGTCCTTGTCTCTGTCATCATTACTAAATGTCCGAACCATTTCGATAGCTTCCAATGGAGGTGCCACCTGCAGTACCATTCGCACTTGCTCGTTTCTAATTCTGTTCCTCTTGTGGGGGCTTCGACTGCTCCTAAATAATTCTTTCGCACATTTCTCTTAAGTTTGGTTGTTTGGAACACAGCATGCCCCACACCATATGTTAGAATTCGTAGAAATATAGTACGTTGTACAGTTATTAGTTTGGCTGTGTATTTTAATTTTTTTAAATAAATCTATTGTTCCTCGAGTGATATAGATTGGTTGCGTTTTTTGAACTTGTTTATACGTCTATGTGTACCCCAAATTATCCAAAATTTACCTGCTTTAAAACCTTCTCATCTTTTTGCCCCGAAATAACTTCAATAAGTTTTCCTTTCCAAACTTCTCAAATCCTTTAAGCGGTTAATATTATTAACCACGTTTTGCAATCAAAAATGATAATTATAATGTCGTATCTTCTTTGTTTCACAACAAATATTTCCACCAAACCAGCAAAATCTATATTTCCTTAATAACTGATAATTAGAACGTTGTCTTTTTATTTTCAATTAACTAACTTTCCATAATATTAATTGCATATGCGCTCTCGTATCAAGAACAGATTAAGAGCGACATTCACTTACCATAAGGGGCAATTTACTCTGGAAGTATTATATATCCTACATTAATTTAATTTAGCACGTCGACCGGGCACCAAACTGTTTAAAAATTATTCCTGCCTGCATACGGGGAAATATCGTAGATTATGGGAACGGCGTTAAAGTAACAGTATTTGTAAATCCGTGGGAAATAACTTTCGAGGAAGTTTAAATTACTTTTCGGTCTAGTCCTGTGGGACATCTACCTGGTGGAATAGATGGTTGTAGAACTTTATATAGCCTGCTGGGCGATACCAATTTCTTTCCTATATATAAGGTGACGTCATAATTATCATAATATCTAGATTCCCAAATTACCTGTGGAGCGCTAATTTAGAAAATGAAATGATAAAATAATGATACCTAATATGCTAAGGGCCCGTTTTACGATGACAGTATATACACTGGAATAACTATTCCATGGAATAACTTATACCAACTTATACAACTAACCCTACCTTATTCTACGAATAAAGGTATACCTGGATGGTCCTGTGTTTGTAAAACCGGCCCTAAATAACTCTTTTTCTAGTTTACTGCTATTTAAACCACCGTCTTACAACATCGAAAACGATGCGTATGTAGTCCACAAGCGTACGCTTTGTGTGCAATTTAACTTTTTAAGAATGACCAATTTGAGATATCATATCCAATTCAAACGTCAAAAAACATAAAGTCGAACTATTAAATCCAAATGTATTCGATTAAGCATCAAGTAATCATAAACGGTGAAACAATTTTTATTTTAAATTTACTCATATTATATACCAGACTCTGGAGTCTATTTGTGTAAAATTACCTCTGGATGGGTTTACTTTTCAATCAAAAGCTTTAGTGAAGTGACATCGGCCACCGAGAACGAGAAACGAGGACGGGGGGCAAAATGATGAAGTGTATCTGTTCTTCATTAGAGAATATTGCATCGATTGTTATCGGCTACCAGTTATTTCGGTAACCGTTAATATCGAAAATCGAGTACTTAAATTAAAACTGTTATCGGGCGGAAACTGCTATTAAAAACAGTTATAAATATGTCACCCATCTATAATCTATAGGGAATCTCGACTGTTCGAATCTCAGTTGCGGCAATCGATTGTTATAAAGATCGGTTGCGGCACCCTTGCCTCTCCCAGTACTCTTTAGTGTTGATGATAGATCATCACTCCTGCCCTCTTACGGCGAGGACAGGCAATAACAAGCCATATACTTCACACACACACACACACGACACATACATAAACCTAATGTAGAGTGATACAAAAGGCCTTAGGGCCGCAGTGTTAAATCTCTGTATTAGGGTCAAACAACAACAACCTGATATATGATTAAGTTACATGACATATATTTGCATGAGATCTAAGGCTGCGAAACGCATTATTTCATCGAGTATTTAATCTTGCTAGTAATAAATACATATCCTTTTTTTTCAAAAGATCAAAGAAATTAAAAAAAAATATAGCCGAATAGGAGTAAATCAAAAGCAAATTCCCAAAATTCTTCGTTATCCATTGACGTAATTGTATCAAGAGAAAGTATAAACTATAGTTTCCGCTTTCGGTTTTTAAACATTTATTTTATATATGCATGTAAGCAATTACATTGAAGTAGAAGATTACTCTGGGAAACCAATAACTTCATGGGCCGCTATAACCTTTTCTTACGGTGTATATAATCCCTTGTTATGGCGCTATTTGTAACCCCTTCTGTTTGCACAGGTATATAATTTACTACTGCACATTGTTGTCTAATATCTTCAAACAATTTGGGTATAGTGAAATTACTTCATTATGTACCATCTTCGGTCCTACTATCATTAATTATCATCCATCTATTATCTGTTTATCTTTATCATGATGTGTTTATTTATTTACTATCGTGAATGTTATTTCGTTTCCTGAAATCAACTTGGTTAATATTTAACAATAATTTATTCATCTATAAGATCTTATAATATATTGAGCATATTACATATAATTCATAGTATTATAGGGAATGCGAATACTGTGTGTGAAATCTGCATGTAACCAACACAAACTTTGAAAGTACTGAATTTCCCCATGATGAGCCTATATATTTTAGTAATTTATTATAACAAGATCTGCCTCAGAAATGTCCTAAATTACTTTTTAAACCTTTCCGAACAGTCGAGTCGGTTCAAATTTTACGCTGCGAACTAGAAGTCCGCACATTGAATCACATACTTCTTGCATAGAAAAGCAAATAGAAATTATTGTAAGTAATAAATGACTATAACTAAACATTTGCATTCTAGCATTACTTATCACTTTTTTCATAACCACACGTAGCTTTAACTGAAGTGTGTAATGGAACGCTACAATTAAAAGATTTTAAGTTAACAAATTTAAATACCGTTTAGAAATTTTATTTTGGTTAGCTTGTATTTTGGTTGTATCTTATTTCGAACACTTGCACGTTTTGTCAACGGCAAAATGTGTTTATCTACCTATATAAATAAAAATGTAAATGTTCGTTTGTTAAAAATCTAGAACCCCCGAATGTTCTTCACCGATTGCTTTGAAATTTTGACACAACTGATACTGTTATGTAACAGGCAAAAACATGCTTAAATTCAATTTTCATAGATTTTGATTTCTTTTCATTTTGGTTTAATTATTTGTGATATTGCGTTGGAATTGAGGTGTGTGCTTTACCATAGCGTTAACTTCGTGAGTATAGCTTTTTTTTCCTTTTTTCATTGTTTTTCTTTCATTTTTTATCGGTTTATATATATATATATATATATAAATAAAAATGTAAATGTTCGTGTGTTAAAAATCTAAAATCTTCTTTGAAAGTTGCTTTGAAATTTTGACACAACGTTGCATTCGAACGCCAGTTTGCGCTTATAACACAAAGGGGCGGCTACAGAGACAGAGGCGGTGACAGATAAAAATATGCAATTTCTTCACCCACTGCTTTGAAAGTTTGACAAAACGCTGCATACGAATACGAGCTTGTTTTTATTTGCCTACAGGTGGCTACAGGGGGGCGGTGAAGAGTAAGGGGGTGTGGTGACAGGTAAAGACCTGCTTTTTTCTTTTTAATTTAACCATACTGGACCACAGCAACGCCTGGCCGTCGACAACTAGTAGTTTATAAATACCTTAAGAGAATATATACCGTTTCTGTTTTTTTTTGTTATTTTGTCAGTGCAGTTTTGGAAATGTTTAAAGAACGATTTATTGTGAAACTATCTCTAGTCTATTCTTTGTTCATTGTCTATATGTTCTAAGTCTGGTTTTTGTAACCTCGTGACTATAGATAGTCACTTTGTTACAAGCCTGTTATTAGTTAGTTTTTGAAGTTTATTTTAGTACACGGATGTTTTAAGGTGATAATGTTTGTAATATATTGTAAACAGGAGTTGTGTGGACAGGTGACAAAGTGGAGCAGAAGGGGTAGAAGAGAGAAAGAAGGGGTGAAGGCTATATGAAGAATACAATCTAAGGCGACGAAACTTCATTTTTGACATTACGTGAGATAAATTGAATTAATGCCCGAAAGGGGGAGGGGAGAGTAAAAAGTAGTTACTCGACCAATAGCGGGCTCTGAGTGTAAAATTTTATCTAACAGAGGGCAACAACAATTTTGTGCGCAGGAGTAATCAGAACAGTGTGTTTATGGTATTCCGTCTGGTAAGCAAAAATTTTAATTCCATTTGTGAATAGAGCTTTCAGAAATGCGTTAATCGATACCGTCAATGCGTGTGTTTCGCGCAACTGGTTCGCTCGCTTTCTGAACAGAATTATAGTTGGAAATAAAACATGTGCTACTTAAAAATCTCCACGGCAGAATACATTGACCTTTTGGCACATTTTGTGAATGACATTATGCGAAAAGAAGCTTGTATAGAAGAATGAATAGAATTTTGGTTGGCATTACGCATCCTGTCAAGTTTGAAATATATGAGATTTGGCGCGGTAACCTGTTTAGATGGGTTCGCAGACCACTAGAGGGATACGCACACAATTTTGACGTCAAGTGCCCCATCTCTCCTTACTGTATTATCTCTGAATATCAGCAAGGCGGCATTATTTTACCAGACTCCTAATACTACTTCGGTCGTCATCGACCCCGAAACGAGAAAGAAATCCTTAATCGGGAAAAGTTAGGAGTTAAGCAGTTGTTCGTGATCCGGGGAAATAAACAGTGCAAAGTCCAGCAAGTATTGCACTGATACTTCTAGCAAGCAATCAAACCCCCGGTCATATTTGGTTGAAGTAGCGAATCAGCGGTTTGGAACCCGAAGAACACACACACTATTACATTTATGCACATTGCTGCACTACGTATTTCATTTTCCTATTCATATTAATAATACCAATAATAAATATTAGATAGGCACAGTTTGTGTATTGTACCACCTTTTAAACGGGGCCACCGAATTGATACTTTATCTATTGTTGCTTTTTCTGTGCGTGCCTTTGTTAAGCAATAAACGTGTAGTTAGCACATTCTGTTATATAGTACATAATTTACTTTACTCCAGAACTGCACGACTTGAGTAGCTGAGGAGCTATGTAGAGGAAGAGCACTCATGTCATATTAATTCAATAAAGCATTTTCGAAGTTGATAGAAATTAAATTAATTTTGTATTTTGACTAAATGACAACGTCATAGTGAAAATTATTTGTTGAAATCGTACAATTACAGATGGAACTATTTTCAATTACGACATACTTCCTGTAGCGGGCAAACGTTGAATACAACGCGTGCGTGGCAGCTCGAAAGGCTGGCCTGAAAGTAAAACAGAAATATTATTATTATTTTATGCGGACTGAGAGTCTACGTGTAGAAGGTTAAATATTACAGAATGAAAGCATAAGTGCATTTTTTATGTTGTGATCGTATCTTATTCATGTATTTATTTTACGACTGACCCTTTCACATAAGCATATAAAAACTGCATATCTATTTTCCACAAGACGGTTTGTTTAATTGTAATGAAAACATTAGCTTGTTTGAGCTCACGTGTAAAGGTTTCTGAATTGTGTTAATTCTCCTGAAACATATCAAATTTTTAGACATCAGTATTTTACTGCGACGGTGACAGAGCAGCACAGTGGCGTGTCTGTGGTAGTCGTAGAAACATTACTACGCTACCGACGCTCTGAAAGCGTGTTTTACAATGAACATGCATGACCCTCTATAATTAGCAGGGAATAATAAATGAAAGCCTGCAGTAAATTAGATGTTCTGTGTGTGTATTTGTAACGTACATACACGTAACAGAATACGAACAAATATGAACATCCTGTGGGAACGCGGGCAATATGTCCCGGCATAGACGTGCCCGCATAATAACATTGAGAAGGTCACGAATACGAATCAGATAATGAAACACGTCCACCGGAAGCCGTAAAAGTAACTGCAATAAACGAACTTCTAATAATAGTTGCATTGATCGGCGTTTAAAGCAATATTACTTTGTTATTGTTTATGCGATATGGTTAGTGTCAGTGGGGAATTTGCTACGCTAATGTTTGTAATTCCTTTAGATACGTTTTGATTCTACACGCGCAATGTACACAGATAGTTCTAAATTTATACCTGATCGACTTTTACCATTGAATGCCAAACGATCGTAGAATCGGAACCGACAAGAAATGTTATCCTATGCGACTGTTTGGAATGCCACAAATTTCATTGACGCTTCATTTCTATGTCAATTGACTGTGAATTGAAGGAAGGCATTTGCTTTGAACTAAAATTAAGATCCTACTACATTAATTTCTCTCTCTCACGATGTATCTTATTCATCGCGGGAGAATGTAGAATCTATTTGGCGGTGTTTATAATTGCGTAGCCGGAAATAAAAATTTTGTGTTGCTTTTATACTTACACTTCAAAGTGTTGTTTCAAAGTACCCATAAAATTTATCAACTGGACGGTTGACGTTAGTACCTTTGTAAAAATTTTCGGATGAAGATTTCACGTGCATTAATTATAAAGCATATCTAAAGTGAATTATTTGCATATTGTGATTAGGACGTTCAAACATAATCAAAACCTATGTGAGCTCTTGGTGTCATGGCCTTTGCACTTGCAGGCAAACTAAAACGTCTGGGTCCCCTGTCCATTTTGGTACCATTCCTGTTTTTACTTTTTGTCACCGATATTTCACAGATTGTTGCCTGCTGTGGAATTCTGATGTTCACTAATGATGTTGAGATCTTCACTAGTGTCTCCTTCATAGTGTGACTGTCTGTAACTTCAAAATAATATAGTATCGATGTGCAATTCGTCAGTGCTTAATAGACGTACTAATATTACTAGTATCCAACTACTCCATTGGGGCAGAGATGTTTGTACGTTGTGATGAAGCTAGAGATCTCACTGTGGTCTCTAGCCATGTGACACATATGCAAAAGAAACCTGCAACAAGGATTATGGGCTTTGTTATTAAATGTTGGAGATTGTTTGTCAATATATTAGTCTTTAAAGATGTTATTTTTCTCTCTTGTGCGATCAAAGCTGGAATACACTGCAATAATATGGCGTCCATAAAGCTCGGGAAGCTGGCCTGGTTTACAGACGAGTCAAAGACTGAGCATGGATCTAGAGCTGAAGTATAGAGTGAGGTGGACCACACAAAAATCACCATCTTACTGGAACTACATACCACTGTAGTGCAGCCAGAGGTGTAAGCTATATTGCATTACACAATAGAAAACAATAAGAGGGCTTATAGTAATAAGCGGATCTATATTGCAAATGATAGTCAGGCGACATTTAGGGCACTATGGAGCCCTAAAGTGACATCAAGGCTGGCTTGGGAATGCATATGGGAAGTGAAGGTGCTCGCGGGACGACATTGAGGACCCAAGTTGCAGACTGTGTGAAGGGGCAATAGAGACCGCACACCACATCCTATGTGAATGCAAAGCCTTGGACCCTAGAAGACAGGCAATCTTTGGGAAACCAAAGATGGACCCAGAAGACCATACAGACCATCCGGCCGAGGACTTATACAGGTTTGTACAGTGCACAGGTATATCGGAAGGGGTAGTATAGGGCATGGGTACAAAAATGGGAGATAAATACAAAAAGCCAATGGACTGAAGTGTTCCGGAGGCTTATATTAGACGACTCCCATAAGGAGTCCATACTACAATGGGCACATAAAAACAATCAAGAATGTACAACACATCGTTCCGATTTTGCATGGTATTTAAAAATTAAATTCTTTTGTCTGGTAGCACCAATTAGTCCTATTATCTGCCACTGGCTGGACTTTATTTATTCCCTTGAAGTGTAGATTTCTACATTATCGGCTGAGGGAAATATATAGTTTACTAAACAATTTCTTATTCAACCAATAATACACATTAAATAATGCTAAATCAAAAAGAAGGTAGCCAGGTCGCGTATGCTGCGGAAATACCTCACAAGTTTTTGCTAAAGTTTTAAACTTTTGATAAAGTATTAGTTCACAAAAATCTTTAAAATTCTGCTATATGTTAATTGGTTCTATTCGGGAGGCAATGACAGGCCAGATTAATATCTTTCCCTGGCGAATAAAACACTAATTCAGTTTTCACGAACTTTCCTGGGTACATCAATCATAGTACAAGGCATGCGAAACTCTCATTCTTCCGAAATACAATTTAGCATCATATTCCGCGCGAGCTCGCATTCGCAGCTTCAACTTCCTTTAAAAACTGACAGAAAATCCAATTTTCCCCGTATACTTTCCGATTTAAGTAACTTCCTAGCTATTAGGCGACGAATCGTCTCGTTTAGACTTGCGCGCGGCGTGTCCGATGACGGAGGCAAATTTCGAAATAATTTAAGGGCGAAAGAGTCGGATAGAAACTCGCCTCATTCCGTGGAACAACTGAATTATCGGTAATTTTATTTGGACTTGTCCGTTGTGCGATATTAAACGTAATCACAAGGTACAAATTGAATCACAAACATAAATCAAACTTTAAAATTAAATTCGGGATCCTGTCGCGACTTTATAAAGAACCAGAACTCCAATCTCTCTCACTCTTCAGCTTGTTCGCCCTTACAACTCCCACCCTTTTGCTTCGCTCCCAACTTATCCGAGGAATGGTTTACGGTTTTCGTTTGCGAATTGTTACTTTTATTAGGTCGAGAGAGAATTCCGTTCGCTGACGAACTTCATACCTCGTCGAAGGTCGGTAGTTACCCCCGCACCTACCCTATTAGTTTCCTCTTTTTCCGTGTAATAATACGGCTATTCTCCGGCAAGTTAATCTTGCCACGTACCTTCCTCGCAGTGTCTCACTCTCTTGCATGCCGGGAAGGTTGACTTAATTAAGTTATTAATTCATATTCTGCAGTGCGAACGTGTTTCTTAATTCCATTTTAGTAATTTTCAAGATTAACTCGCCCGAAACTACTACCCGTATAAATTTCTCATGCTAAATTGAAGGTTGCGAGTGCGTTGTAAGTTTCTGGATTCGTACCTTTATATATATATATATATATATATATATATATATATATATATCAGTTAGACAGGCCTTGTGTCCCTAGGCTTCGTACCTTTAGACATTTAAAACGAAAATATATTGGCCCCCACACACGTACTTTACTGTTGATAATAAAGTAAGGAAATTCTAAATTGATTTGGATATTTGCGGTGATAGATTTAGTGCCTTTCCTAAAAGTGTTTAGTCGTTGTGGTGATAAACTTTGTGACTATTTTGCCGACTTTAATAATGCAAACGGGTGTCGTTTTATTACTTTGAAATGAGAATTTGATGGTGAAGAATAAGTTGCATTGATTTGATTTTGCATAGCCCTATGTTATTATCAATGATGTAGCAGCGGCCTTCAGATTATCTGGAAATAACGGAAAATTCACTTTTTCACAGAGACGGTTTCTATCGTCTTTATGTTTGAAAATTACTTTTTAATGCATTTTATGGCGGTTGTAGAATATATTGATAATACCCCTAAAGCTAAGAAGAAATCCAATGACCGAAAAAGAACATGCAGTTATAATTGCACTCCCTACTCTAAAAAAGGGAGGGAAACTTACTATTTTAAAGTAGCTTAATTTTTTATAAAAAATTGGGCAATTTGTAAAATATCACTTTATTAGGTGAAATTTTATACGGTAGACTGTTTGTTGGATTAAAATATATTTAAGTATGGGTAGCAATTCCTGAATCGAAGTAATTTCACCTACACGTGTGGTAAAAAATATCAAAAGAGCCAAAACAATGAACCGGTAAAATGCCCATGCTTTTTATTTCTGGAATCATCATACTAACAAAAGCAGTGAATGGGGTGCAAGCATTAAAGACGAACTCGAATTTCTGCCTATCAGGCGTCGTCAGCATTTCCCCGAATGCTGAACCTACCCTCATTGCTGATGCGTCGCCGAATAATGCGTGCATCAGCATGATTCTAGGCCGAAGATATATTTCCTCCTAACTACCCCACCTGCCCTCCAAGCACAATTTGTTTGCCACCTATTGTTGGTACGACAGCTATTTATCGCACAAGCGTGTTCGTGGCCGGTTATTGTTGGCACGACGCATGTCCGCCCCTAAGACGTGTTCGTTGCCGGCCTTTATTGGAACCACGTCTTATCCGCACGACGTAATTTGCAACAGTGATGCAATTTACCAAGTGAATATTACACTCATATGGTAATGTCATCAGTGAAAATTACATTATGAAAGTAGAATTCACATGCGGGTTCACGTCAAAAAGTAGTTCTCCTGTTGTACGGTTACTTTAAAAATAGGAGGGGTATGCTTACACTTTTACTTTTTTAAGTGCACCAAGAAGATAATTCCATACGCCAAATTGCGCAAAAGATGATAATTAACAATTAATTAAGAGTAGCAGTGAGTGATATGAGGTAACAGATATCGAGATCCCAGTCGATACAAATAAAACCAAAAATATGTTAGGAATAGCAAAAATGAAAAGCAATAAGAGCGATAGCAGGAAAAACTCTTGGAGATAGAGTGAGAGACAGAAAGATATGCGGGGTCGAAGATATAGTCAGATGAGGTAGAAACAAAGAGGTGATATTAGCGGGACCATGTAAAGAGGATGAATAAACATCGATGAGACGAGTCCACATCGCTAATAACGGAAATGTAGAAAGAAGGCATAGTATTAAGAGAACCTCCTAAGAAACTGTAAATGTCAAATCACGACCTAGCCACTGAAATGCTCAGATCTCCCCTCTGTTAAGCTGTTGTGGTTTCAACTCGACAAGATCTATGGAACATTTTGCGGGAACAATGAATGAAATGGTCTACCCGGGTTTTGGCAAAATTGACCGAGCGTATTCCTCAACGGGCAAAGGTCTTTTTTGGATAAGAACGACGTTTAAAGCCATGGTATTTTATAAACACCTGTAAGTAATGGAATAATAAATTTTGTTTTTGTCATTTAATTTAATTCAAATTGTTATTATTTTATACCTTTTTTAGTAAATGTCCCAAATCCACTGAACGGGCATGTATGTGAATTATGTTTTATACACAGAAGTTTCTTGTTGTAACTTACTATAACCATTTCGCTATCTAAGTCGCTACTTCGTAGTTTCTGCTGAGGATGGCAACTTAGTTGCCGAAATACGTATCCAGGAGTTCTTCACTCATCGAGGTGGTAAGGGTATTTTTTTATTGTTTTTTAATATTTTGTATAGAATGGTATAGATCGATGTGGAAATTTAACTGCAAATAAATCACAAGTAACTTTGGTTTTGTTATATATATCTTCTCTTCTACAGTAGTTTTCCATTATAAGTATAAGCATACGTATTCCCTAAAGACTACAAGTGACTAACAAGTACAAACTAACAGGCTAAATCTCTTCTATGTTGCTCTTCCCTTTCCAACGCGCGTGCTGCTGTTTAATTTCTATTTTTACACGGACTTTTTTCAGCTAACGAAGTTCTTATATCAATTTCATGTTGTCACAATAATTCCCATAGCCAGGTCGTTTCCTCCATCCCAGACCCCTACGTTGAACGCTCCAATCGTAATACAGTATTACCCGAAATAAACAGTACTGAAACTAGGTTGGCGATGTCTGTATGCGCGCGCTGTCATATCCATGGTAGATAGTATTGACCTGTCAAGTAAACGTTAAGCAATGGTGTTAAGTACTGAGCGGAAAGTTTTTCTGGTGGAGCAATATTTTCGCTCATACGGAATCGGCCGACTCAACTATGTAAGTCTGCGATAAATTCACACAACAGTTTAATAAACGTTCTCCAAGTAGTGCCGCAATTTTAAAGGTTGTTGAAAAGCTAAGAAATACCGGCAGTGTTTTGTGCCAACGGGTCGGGCTGTCCCAGGACAGTTAACATTAACAATAACCATGAATGCGTTTTTGAATAGATATTAGAAAATCTGAAAGCCAGCCAGCGAACAGCGAAGGATAGCGTTGCGACTCCCTGTAAAGAGAACTTCCTTGCAAAGAATTCTGAAGAGGCTTGGCGCATTTTCGTATGTAATTCAGGTACACCAACAGTTACATCCTCAGGATTATCGCAGTAGAGTGGAATATTGCGCCAGAATTTTCGCGTTACAATATGAAAATCCTGAATTTCATAAAAATATCTGGTTTTCGGAGGAAGCACATTTTCATTTGTAGGGCCATGTGAATCGGCGCACAAATTGGTTTATGAGATTTGCCAGAGTCGATGAGGTTCGAGAAGTTCCTTTACATAGTGCAAAAGTGAGTGTCTCGCGAGTAGTTTCAGGACAGAGTCCGTACTTTATCGAAGAGAATGGTAGACAGTCACACTTAATCAGTAGCACATTCAAATTTTAACACGCTTTATCGCTGATCTACGTCGATTCTGTGGTGCACGTAATTTGGCGTTTGGAGACCAAGTTTCTCAGCAGAACGGGGCAACTGTCATACTGCTGCTGCAGTTCGTCAATTTCGTCAGGAACATTTTCAAACCAAAATCATTTCAATCATTTCACGGGTTGATAGTGGATGCCGCAGGAAGCGGTTTTATCCCAATTGCTGTGGAACCTAACCATGGACGGGCTGATAAGTAAACTGGACCAAGCAGGACACCAAACCTTAGGATATGCCGACGATCTTGTCATCCTAACCCAGGGTAAATTTAACAACGTAGTGTGGAACCTGATGCAGAACACACTACAGGTTATATAAAAATGGATCAAGGAAGAGGGACTAAAAATGAGTTCTTCTAAGACGACCACAATAGCATTCACAAGAAGGCCTAGGGCCGTTAAAGCTCCTGTGTAATGAAATAAAGTTGTCTGGGGAAGTAAAATACCTTGGGGTCATTCTGGATCCAAGGCTTACTTCGAACAGACAACTTCAGAGTCAAAACCCAGGCAGAGACAATACTTATATATTTCACATTCGCCACATCTTACCTCTCCAGACGCGTAAATTTGAGGCATGATCAAAGATGCCGTCTCAAAAGATCACCACAAACCATCGATGAATTAATGGATGCCATTCGAGCCTTCTTCGCACAACTGAGACAACCCTTATTCGATAACATGACGACCAACTTCAAACTTCGTTATGAGGTCTGTCTGGAACCGAGGAGGTCCACGTTTAGAACATGTAATAAAATCTAAATAAAATGTTGAAAACATAAAAGAATTATTATTTTAGTGTAGGCAAAAAATATTTGTTTTCAACTTAAACTTTAATAGAAAGTGGTACTATAGCAATTCCGTTATTGACCACGTATGCGCAACTAAACTAAACTAAATTTGGGTTGTAGTAAACGTTTCCAATAAATTACTTAAATCCTGCAATCAATCTGATACAGCTGTTTGTTTAAACTGAAATGGCTTTTATACATTACTCCCGAGTCAAATATAAAAAGTTGACCCGATAAGCCGATACGTCAACAGAAACTAATGCGAACTCCATTGTGCCGTCGAGCCTCGGGTAAGGAATAAGGACCAGAGATTGAAATTCGAGATAACCCGCTCGATTTCTCCATTTTTAACAAATAGGGACAATTCTCCGAAGAACGGACAAGGTATTGACAGCGGTTGACCCGCTATGCAGCGAACCCGGCGGGCCGTATTGGCCGTCTGCAGGGGTAGCGACAAGTCGTTCATGAATACTGATGTGGTTTCAGCGGCCCTCTTCGTCTCAAACTGCCGCCACGCTACACTATTCTCGTCTCTGACGTTTCGGTGTTCGACGGCCGCCATACCGCGCCTACATCGTTGCGCCCTCGTCATGTCGACCGGCTTACAATCCACTTCCGATTTGTTACGCTGTCGACGCATTGACATATTCAAGCTTCTGTTGAATTTGTAACGGAAATCCCGACGCGTTCAAACGGTCTGCTACCAGAATTGATTTTCTCGCAATGGCCCATCGTAGCTTTATGGCGCCGACGACCGTTAATTGTACTTTGGAATTTAGGAGGGAAAAACTATATCTACAAAAGTCAATCATATTAAATTAACTCATTTGAAATATTTACGGTTGTATCGCATACAGCACAAGACGAACAACATTGCGAACATGATGGTATTTTCCCAAAGTTGCCCATCAAAAAAGCATTGAGGTAAAACAATTTAAACAAAGAAAGGTGCAACGTGAAATTAGAAAACCGAATGTGGTTTATGTTTAAGTTTACTTAAGGACATTCTAGCAAATTATACATGTGTTTTGACAATGGATTACCTTTACTTTTTGAAGTCAATAATTTATTCATTGAAAAGAACGGTTGGAGAGAACCATGCAGTTTCTGTTTTTGGCGAATAACTAAGATGATAATATTTTTAGTGAATTAATTTTTTGGAGTCATTGAAAGAGTTACAAAATTTTCAGTAGATTCCGAAAATAGCAACACCAGATAGTATGCATTTCAGAGGCTGGTATTTGAAGCCATTTAATTCGTAGGCAGACCATGTGTAAAATCGGTATGTAACAAATGTTTGGATAACGAAACAACTGCTGTATCAAAACCAGTGTAATAATATATCTTAAACACAAACGGGGGGCAAACCGGGGGCGCCACCACATTGAAATATTCCCATTCTATTAAGAGAAAATCACGCAATCTCAAAAAATAAGGCGCGCACCGTAAACCGCACCTACTCGGAGATTACCCCGCTGCAAATTTCGTATTAAAGGTAACCATTTTGCCTTCCCGCTCATGGGACGCCTTTTAGTATATATTAGAATGTACATTTCCGCTTACTGTAGAACTAATGCTGAAAAACGTAACCCCCTAAATACCTTGACATCAAAATTCCTATGCACTGGAATTTTTAATGAATACAGTAATAATAATAGTCCCGTTTAACAGGTCTTAAGGCCCGTAGGGAATGACAGGGTGTGGTCTGTCACTGTTCAGTTCCCGGTGCTCTAGGGCTGTAATGTGACAAGCGCTACGAGCCGACCGCCTATTATTGACCCATAATTTGACTTCCAGCCTGAGTCGAGCCGTGGCCTAAAGAACGCCATCGATGTTATTGGCACGGTCGGGGATCGAACCCGGGACCTTCGATTTAGTAGTCTAGTAACCATGGATGTATTATTACCAAAGCAATGCAGGCAATTGACGCCAACATTAGATAGAGAGACCTACAGAAAATATAGGTTGCTGTATGTACTTTAACAATGCCTCCACAGATATGTAATCGCTTATCTGGTGATATTTAAACCATTATGATGGTTGATTGTTTATGTAAACATTTCTATACAAGGATTTTTTGATATTTCTGTTAAGATAATTGTTTTGTATATATTTGAATTTCGTTTGAAATGGAAAATGTATGTGGATTTTAAAAGCTTAAAGATCCAGAAGCTATTACCTTAAATCATGTAACTTTAAAAAAGCAGAACATAATCTTTATTTAAATCCTTTATGGAAAGAAACTTTACTTATATGCATTGCCACATCACTGATGTTTAAATTGCACCATTTTTGTATGCACTTGTGGAATTCTTACTGCCGCTGCATTTGTGCATTTATAGTACTGGTGCAACCTTAATGTGTGGTAATTATGCATTATTAATGTTATTAATTGATAATGATACGAATTCAATGACTGCTGTTCGTAAAAGCGATTTGTAAAGTTTTAAAATAATCTGTTAAATTCAAAACATTTAACGTTTGTAAGATTAATATCTTTACGATGTTATTTTGGGAGTACATTTTCTGTTGCCTAAACACAGAATCAGCAACTTTGCTTAGCAAAACAACATCTTTACTTGCTTTTACTAACTTGTCCCGATTTTTCTTATTTAATAAGAGTGACATAGTCTCACTGTCTGTTAAACTCTGAGCATAAAATTCACATGTAATTGCAGATGTTACTTTTCTAACAACGAAACCTGCTATATATGCCAAAAACAGGCTCTCACTAGCATTCTGGTCAGCGCTAATGTCATCTGATTCTACTATGCAATCAATAACATTCTGTAATGCCGTATTTTGTGTACAATGCAACTTTGATGTTATACTTAAAATGCTCGTGGGATCCTGAGTTAAACAGTTGGCAGTATCAGGTGATTTTAATTCATTGTGTAAAGGCGCTTATAAGCTCCCTCAAATTGCTGTTGGATTATTGCTAATCCACCTCTCGATCTCCTTACTGAAAACAACATTTCGAGATGACCTTGCCTAAGTTTATATGTGAGTAAAAATTCCATTCTCTCTGATTTTAACAGATCAACAAACAAACTTTCAACACTTTTAAGGCAGATAATTAAGCCCAAAAATCCGATGCGCCTTTTAGAATGCAAAATCGACTGGCTTTTGCAAGTTTTTAGGTTTTCTATATAATTGATACTACTATTTACAAAACTATGGAGGATCATTTCGTATCTTTACAATATTGCTTGCTTGAATCTGGTTTTACACAGCAGGTTCCGTGTATTCAAAAAATCCAACATATTATTTAATTGTCCACAAAACGCTGACGTTGCTTCACTATTTTCAAATTGTAATTTAAAATCTTCATTACAAAAGTCCAGAGCATCGGCAACCTTGCAAATTGCCACCTTTCACAAACCGATTTTTACATCCATATGCAGAACGTGAAATAACCTTTTTTTACAAGTAACAACTAACACCTCTGATAAACACAAATAATGATTACTTCTTTAATTTAGTCTGAATTTACTAGACGACGAGAAATTACCAAAATGCTTCGAAAACTGATATCGAACCTCAACACAAGCGCACAACACCAAATAATGGTAAAAATCTAAGCAGAACTCAGGTAGAACAGGTATATAATCCCACCAGTTTGTGTGGGATCACGTATAACTTTAGAGTTTTTGCCATCTCACTTCCTAACCTCTCTCTCAATCGGTAGGAGATATACTCTATCCATATCTATCCATATAGAACCGACCCACTAGCCCACTACGGTCTTGAATAAAGTAATAGAAGACAAAAATATGAATTCCAGGGTGACTTATATTCGAGGGCTTTTCTTTGATAAGATTAATATAACTCAGGTTTTGCTTCATAATTCGAAAGATTTCTAGTCCTGGTTTTTAATGCAGACCCAAATCGAAATTTTAATTTGGACGATCACCACCTATATATTAAAGAACGCTTCTCTAATACAGCAAAATTACCCAAATTGTGAGTGTACGATTTCTCTTACTGATAATTTTCTTAGAATTAAACCTAAAGCCAGTTAGTATTCGCCTTCACTGATAAAAAGTTTTTTTTTTAAAGGTGTTGCTTGAAATCACTTTCCCCTAGTTAAAGTTTGATTTTACTTGAAAAAGTTTTAGTTAAAACTACTTTTAAATTAAATAAATTATTGAAGCAGTAGCGACTCCTACTGATTGCACCGAATCAAATAATTCCAGTAATGCGGATAATCACATTTCGAATTCGTCAAAGAAATTGTTGATATAAGAATCTTCCGGCACAGATGTACCCTTGAGAATAGTTGCGAATAAGCTATTTTAGAAATAGAGCATAGATTTCCATTCGGTCTTTATATCAAAGCTTTAAAATTGTAACAGAATCTTTGCAAAAAGAAACGCAACTCAAAATGCCATGACAGTTTGACTTGCAAATACAATTAAAACATGTGCAGTTATAAATGTGCCATACTAAACCCATTACTATGTTTCTTACTATCACAATAACGCGTTGCATGCCCCCATAATGCCTGCCATTAGTTAAATGGTAACTCTAACTAACATTCAACAAATGCACCACTAAGCGCTAAATCAAAGTGAAAAGAAAATCTGTAGTTAGTAAGTGCAAAAATAATGGCGAACTAAAAAAAGCAACCAAAAGCAATTGTACTTACCTCAACGAGCAATTTTTCAAAATGCAAAAGTAATTGACAAATTTTATAACTAGAATGTAAAAGTAAATAGTCCCATAGATATTATGACTGCTTAAAATGTATATTTGTATTAATATTTCAAGTTAAACTGCTTCTTTTACAGTAGATCTTGAAATACGAGATTAACAAGCAAATATTTGATAAACAGACACCTTTATATACTATACTTCAGTATCTGTATTAATTCTAGTATATGGAATTTTCTTCAGGCGAAAACACGCTTGAGTGGATTCCCTGGTACAATCAGTGAGATAAAGGCTATGAGCTTGCGGATCGCAACCATATTGTTGATGCCTTCCTTAGGACTTTTCTCGCCGCGTTGACTTCAGTAGCGTGAGCTGTGCCTGACTTTAACTCATCATCTTATCGTTCTCAGTAGGTCACTGAGGATAAATTAATAAGGTTCATTGCTACTTCTAGAAACAAAAGTACAGCAGACGAGGATCTTCTGTCCTAGTTACCTTATTCGAGATTGCAGGTTCGCCTTTGTATAGTATAATCATGAACCTCCCCATTTCTTCAAACACTTATCCTAATAGTTGGAAGAACACTAGAATTACTCCACTACATAAAAATGACCATTGTTCTCTATTATCGAACTACAGGCCGATATCTAATTCTTTCACGAGTTTGAAAAAAGTACTGTACCCGTATATCTATATCAAGGAAAATTTAGATATTTGTTCCTTTATCTCACTCCATCATCATGATTTCCTTTTTTTTCTTTGCTCTACTCTTACAAACTAGGTTACCCTGTCATAGTACATACGTGGGTCGGTTAATGTGATATACACGGACATGTCCAAAACCACGATTAAACCATGAAATTCTTCTGCATCAATTGATTTTCTTCGGTCTTATCTTCATATATGGCAGTGGATCCACCTCTGGGGATCTTGTTATGCATTCTGAAGTTTCTCACAGATCTAGCTTGGGACGGTGGTTATCTATTATCTCTATTATCTTGATGGTGTAGTGGTCTTGAAGAATGGTGTTCTTCAAACTGTAGCTTAACACTGATAAATGTTATGTGGTTTGGTATACTTGATCTTCCTCACACTCTGTATAAAGTAAAGAGATCTTTCTACTACATTGAGGGGTTAAGGATCGTATCAGACATCAGGGAACTGGGTGTGCTGTTTGACTCCGATTTTACTATTAAACGACATTTATCTAGTATCCTCTGAAGTATATATTGCAGTGATCTTGTCGTTCCATTGTTATTGATTGTAAAGGTTTGTAAGCCAGGAAGCGGTCGCTACCATCGAACGTTGATCAGCTGGGATAATCGATAAGCGAAAGACTGCTGCCTATACGATTCGCGTTTTAAATTTAACATTGAAGATTCCTTTAATATCCCGTGGCTCAACCGGTAAAGACGGTATCTGTTTGGTAGGGGAGAAGGGTAAT
>JARFOC010000661.1:321785-336484 GCA_031763485.1 Osmoderma eremita
TCCCAAGTGGAAAAAGGATCTAGAAAGCTTCGGCGGCGTGACCCCACATGGGGTGTTCAAGCCATTATATATATATCTGTGTAATTTCTAATATTCGCAAAAACAGAAAAAGAAATAAAAACTGATTCAAAATCTCATTAGGAAAACTAAAACGGTTATATTGAAATACATGTGTACATTGAAATACTGTTTCACACTATACTTTGTTCACCGAAGAGATGGAGTGATGATCATGCATCGTACACGTCCAAAGCCGGTTTTACATTTGGAAACAGAAAAATAGTTATTTCCATCCACCTATGACTATTTGTAATCAATTTCGGAAAATATTCGTCTTTATAATGCAAAGTAAACTTTCATTTTATGTTTCTGCTATCTATTGCAATCAGATTTTCACTCAAAGGTGGAGCAAATAAATAATAATGCATAAGATGGCGCAGGAGGAAAATTAAAATATGGACGTGTGATCGGCCGAAAAGAATATAATTTCTCTTAGTAAAACGATGTTTAATATCTTATTAAAAAAGTATTTGTGCCGTAACTAAAAGGAATCCCAAGTTTTATTTAATTAGTAGATGTTTTAATTATGGATGTGTTTATGCTTATGAAAAAATGGTTAATAAAAATTGCGATTAGCCACCTTTAAAATTCCGACACTACAAAAAAAAACATCACCAAAAAGCGTACTCAACGGAACTGGGTTTAGTTTCTGGCTCTAAATGAAGAGTGGGTACAGCATTTACCCTCAATCGTTTTTTTTTTTAATTTAAAAACATCGATTCTTCGAAGTGTATCTCACATACACGGGCACTCTTCCATAATTTATCTAGTTCTCTACTTAAAAGATCTGGACGTTTGCAATGTTCTGCCCATTGTAGGGCACTGTAAAGAACGGAATAATTTAGGCCCTTTTATACACAACATAAGATTTCTTACCACATTTCATCTCTCGGAAGAAAGAAGAACGAACACCCTTGCCTCGTTTTGGAATTGTTGTTACAATTTGCTACAGCACAATAGCGGTTTGCCTTGTTTACGTTGTCGTTTTCCATTCTTTGGATTTTATATGAACACTTTAAACAGTATAAGCTAGAAACTAAATTACGAAAAGTACCTATCTGTTTCACCTATCTTTAAACTATACACACACTGCACTATATATACAAACAAATATTTATTTTAATAAACAAGTATAGTATATAGATGTGACCGAACACTTCTTTATTAAACAGTTTTGCTGGAGCAGCAGGAATAATGTTTACAAACACTTAATTCAAGTCAAAACATAGACAATCCGCCATAACGTTAAGACGAACTTTTCGATTCTGCGCACAAAAACCGATAACACGAAAATTGACCAAATGTCCATACTGGTTATACCGTGGTAATAGTTTTAAAAAAGGCACAAATATGGAATATGGAGGAAAGAGACGAGATCAAAACTGAAATAAATAAATGCACTACGCCGCAAAGGAATAACAGGGTTGTGTTGTGGTTATGTTTGATTATATATATATAAACATATCCGTCCTTTGTATGCAATGCAGCGATGTATTATACATTTTGTTATACCTTTTAAATGAAGGAATTTAATTTATTATCATCTTTCTGTCCTATTTTAGCAGTGCAATTGTTATGTTTTTAGCAAGAAACAGAAATTTAATCTTAGAACTTATGATGCTAGTTTCACCCTTATTTAAACAGTAGCATCATTCGAATAATCGCTTCTTCAATTTTAAAGGGCACCTTTTATACAATTTTTTTAATTTACAGCCATTTGCAATGGACTCCTCCTGAGTTCTTACCAACCAATACTAAGCTTAGTTTTCGTATCACGCATTGATCACGCATTTTTATACTCCAGCTGTTCGGTGAATAAAGTATAGTCTAATACCTTTTCATCAGTCGCGACACTGAAGTTAACTTGTATTTAGTTTGTTCTAATATTACGAAGGCCAATAGAGAAGAACGCTTGCTTACAAGAGAATACGAGCGATGAGGTTAAGACGCAAAAATGATAGTGGAGATATCACGGTCACCCATTTTAGATTCTAAAATCTTAAAGATTATGCAATCTTTACGGTGTACATAAATAATTGGCTTAATTTATTGAATGCGTGGGGTGCTGTAGGAGTTTTGTCGCACATTAAAACGAATAAATTCTAAGCAATGCGTATCTGAAGATATATATTATTGCGATGACTCAAACGAATTATTACCTATGTACTTGATACTAAAATGTCATCCGCTGGGTAATTACCTATGTAACTCGGGTTCTCGCCAAGATATCGTGAGGTAAAGTTTTCAAGATGTTGTTGTCGTTGATAAGAATAGCGACAAGACTGCCAATAAAGTTCATTTCTAATTTATAAACTATATGGAATCATTGCAAATAAAATATCGAAGAAGTATAGTCACATTTAAAGTGAATATATCTTCGCTGTGATGGCGCATTAATTCTCGTCTATTCTGGCGGGCTCACTTGGAACATTTTGCTAGCAAATTCAGTAGTTGCTATGCAGGTGTTGATAACCAAAGGCAGATAATGCGACTAATTAATGCTGAACTAGTGTTGAATTAGTGTTGAAAGAAGAAATTTCTAAAAACAAATTAAAATCACTAATTCAACCAGGCGAGCAAAGAAGTACAAGACAAGAAGTACAAGACAATGTAGTTAGGTGATGTTGACACGGATGAAGAGAAGACGCAAGTCCCCAGTTACTGTGGTGTGAAGGGAACAGATGTGGATACGCGTGTCGTAAGATGGACACGTGTATCCACGCCGCACGTTGCTCGTAAATCAACAAGTGCCATCCACTTACGTAAGCAGCTGCTGTCACTATGGAAAAAATATTTTAGTAACTAACAAATTGGTGCATTACTAGCCGATATAAATATAGTAAAAAAAATAAGGTAAAGTTCGAATTTTTAAAAGCTTTTGTACTTGTTACAAACAGTTTGATAAGTTGGCTAAGTAAGAAATGAAATTGGATATTTGAGTGAAAGAGATGTAGGAAGATCGAATAATAAGATGTTGGAATAGGATACATTTAAACATAACGAGGGTAGTCTCTCCCTCGTCATATTATTTTTCGAGAGTTGGCTAGTTACATCACCCCTGGTTGAATGGATATGTTCTATAAGCGGCTTATATACAGCGAATTTTGCCATCTATCGCATCCCAATCTCCAAGAACCTCTGTCTCTAAAACCATCTTCCTCCAATCCTCTTTTCTGCATAGCTTCATTAATTCCTTTTTCCCAACTCTTTCTTGGTCTTCCTTCTTCTTCTATTAGCAGGCATCCGTTTCTAACCCTTTGTGGTAGTCTCTTCGTGTGACGACACCACAATAGTTGTTTCCGTTCCATTTTATTGATTAATGTTGTGTCAACTTGTATTACTTCTCTTATTCTTTCGTTCCTTTCGTGGTCCAATAATGTCTTCTCCAATACATCATCTCCGTTGACATTATTTTGCTTTCCGTCTTTTTATTCAACCTCCACACTGAGTGTCGAACATCCGGGTTTTTGTTTTCTTTGAAATATTGTCAGTCCACACCACACGGTGTAGTTGTCTAGTTATAATTTTTCCCTTTGGTTATTCTGTATGTCTATTTCATCTCTAGCCTCGGAAGTGAACGTAACTCCTAGATATTTGTACGCAGTTCTCTTTTCATCACTTCATTTTCTATGGTGATGTAAAACGGTTAAAAAATTTCATTTTGACGAATTTGTAAATTATTAGATCATGCGCAATTCTGGACTATTCTGTGCGTGAAAAATCAACTACAAGACCGACGTTTTGCCAATGGCCTAGTGTTAATAGCTGAGTGGAGCGGAGATTGCGCTTTTCTCTCCCGGCGTAAATGGAAACAGGTTTTCTCACATTGATTTTTGTCGTATGAGGAAATATTTCGCGAAGGACGGAAAATATTTCGAAAATTTTCAATAATATCTAGCACACGATAAAACCTTTCTAGCGCCTTAGGTACAATATCCATACATAATAATCTTTGTTCCATTTCGAAATTAAGTTTAGCCCCAAGATTGTATCAAACAAAGCACCAAAGCTTCTACATGAAATACAATTAAAGCGCGTTGAATACTATTTGTACCGCATAAATGTTTTATTTAAAAACCAAATCATCAAACAGCGACCTACAATAAATTGAAACCAAAACATGGGTCATTATATTTTTATTCAGAAAATGTACAGGACCAAGAGTTTCTCAATTAATTTACGTAATATAATGAAAAAGTAATTTAATACATTCCTGCGGAAACAAAATTACACCTTGCTCGAAATATAACCGAATTATCTCAATTTCAAATAAAGCGACACTCCGGCGCGGTCACAAAATTAAACATTTCCGTGATCCCTTCCAGTCCCGCAATTACTCTATTTATAAAACGAAATTTTACCGCACCCCGGGCTTTTCTCTTCGACTGTAACGCAAATACGACCTCCTGTCGCTCTTCCCCTTTCACGGCGGTCACATAAAGTAAGAACACAAAACAACTTCCCTTCAGAAAGCGTGTCTCTTTCTCGACTTAATTCGCATACCGCTTTTCTTAATTTGATCCAAGTTTAGCATCTCGTCATCCGCTTCGAGCTTTTCGTTAATTTATTTTGGCTGTGGAATTGCGCAAATTTAGATTTTCGCACGCGAACGTTATTTTAATATCGTCTGGCGCTGGCGAGTTTCCGCTCCTCGTTCCTGCACGGAATCAGCATCTGTTTCGTTCAATTTATAAAATGTCAACGCGTTCCTGGCTTTAATTATCCAGAGGATTAATTACAACACCAATTAATGTGCACTCCTTTTTGCCTTCCTTGCTCGCCCAGATGTAAACGTGTTTCAGTTCTACAGCGAGGACGCCGTTGTGAAGGTCTGTGACGTTGGTTTTTCTCGTACCCCGGACTCCTTAGCGATCTGAGAAGTTCCGCCAAAATAAAACCGTAAATATCACGCTTCGCTTCTCATTATGCCCGTAAGTTCTACGGCAATTACATTTAGTAATTACCGCGACGAATGTAAAGAAGGAAAAAGGAAACTTGACGGAAGAAAAGACAGGATGACATATGGTTCGTCCCTGCCATAATTTTTCAGTGCTTGAAGTTGCCATTAAAAAATATGCAAGGGACGAAACGAAAGGCTACTAATAAATGTCCCAAAAAAGACCTTAGTACCAATGAATTTAAAAGAACCGTCCTGATATAGGAAATTTCTTAAATAAATAAATATATTTTTTTAATAACTTAACTACAAAATTATTTGGGTTCGTTATAACTGTGCCTTATATTTTACAAGAAATATCATTCCAAATGTTTTTATACGTTTAATACGTATTCCTTCTAATCAGCGATCTTTGTTTTGAATTGCGCCATCTCGTCTGGCAAAGAGATTAGTGTGAGTTCACTGTATAATATCAACATGTTTAGGAATTATCAAGAGAATGATTGTGTCTTGAGTGAAGAATATTACACACACATACAACGATTCTCAGATTCAATGAAATATTTTAGGAAAAATAAACAAATATAGGATGGAAACAAAAGAGAGACGACAATAAAGAACGATAACAATGATGGTGAAGATTGGCAGATAAACTTAGTGTGGGTCTGGCGATTTGCGATTTTGTCCGAGCAACTGAAGTATAGTTGTAGAAAAGGGGGTAAGAATTAAGATGATGTCATTTACCAACGTGATATTGACTTCGAGCATACAACCAAATTCACCCAACAATGGTTGCAAGAACAGAGACTTAAAGTCCAAAACTGGTTCAGAAAGATGCATGCAACACAAATTTTTCTTAAACATTTAATGGAATCTCTCAGACATTTAGAGGTCCCATGTTTTTCTTTTGTTTGCATTACTTTTCTCAATAATTACACTGATTAACAAGACTTTTGTCCCAGGCACAAAATTCCCTGATTCCCATATACTTTTGCATGCTGAAATCATTTAATTTTTCGGAATTTCTCCATCACCCTTAGTTTTTATGTTCCAGGATATTCGCGTATCCACCTAAAATATGCATGCATAGATATGTAGTGTAAGACAACATGTCTTGACGTTATTTCAGTTGTCGGCTAGAGCTCGGAACTGATCAAGGTTAATGTTTGAATATGTTTTGACGTTTTGACGTGTTAAGACCTGCATTTCCCATTCTTAGATAGCATCTCTTGTTATTTCAGTTGTCGGCTAGAGCTCGGTAAATGAACACGTACGCTGACGTTGTTAACGTTTTAAAGAATGCTACGTTGTCGTGCGTTCAAGCCATTGTAGTGGAACCACGAACATTTGATCATCTGTAAAAATGCCAAGGAAATGTGTAAACCACAGGAACTCTTCTTGCAACATTTGCGGCGAATTGACATTTAAATATCAAAAACGGTCTTTCACACCTCTCCTTAAAGAGTTCTATGAGCAGTATTTCAAGTGTAAAGTACGTGATGAAGACAAAATATAGGATCCCCATATTTGCTGTTAGGTGTGTCAGTCTTCTTACAGCGTGGGCAAAAGCTAAACGACATATGCCTTTTGCTATTCCTACGATTTGAAGGGAATCATTAGATCATATTACCGATTGCTATTTTTGTCTAACAAATATAAGTGGTATAGTTTCTAAATCCAAACACACTGTAAAATATCCTAATATTCCATCCGCACTGAGACCAGTACCTCACAGTACGGAATTACCTTTGTGTAAACCTCCACAAAACATGACACTAAGCGACGGTGAAAGCGCTGATGATACCAAGGCAAATGGAGCCATGCTATGTTGGCAGACTATTGCTGGACGCGAAAAAGAGATGTTTATGATGCAAAGTACAGCCGCAAGTCGTATATCAGCACATTTTCCAAGTAAATATATAACTCTGTACGTCATTTTTTCATGATTTATACACATATTATAATATATACTTTCACAAAATTTCATTGCTTTGTCACTCTGAAACTCTGCCTGATAGAAAAATTCTGAATACAGATATGAAATAAGTTTAAAAAGTACTACCAAGTTCACCCACTTTACCTAGTGGGACAAAATAAATCTGAAATTTTGTTGACCAGTGTTATTAGTCTTTCTATATGCCCGTCCTTTGGATTTCCTTATTTATAAATCGTGAAGAACTTGTAGATTGTTTGATAACGTTTCGGCTGTGTTCCTTTGACATCCTCGCTATTTGATCACTTTGATGTCCTATGTTGTATCCTAATGTGTATAGTACTACTTCTTCTATTATTGACGCCATATTTTCGCTGTTTAAAATATCGGATGTACCTAAGTTGTTTATCAGTAGCTCTAAATTGCAATCTTTAAAGTGACACCTACAATTTACAATTTGAATTGGTATCTGTGTTATTTTTGCTCTTTCTGCTTAGTTTTCAAAATAACGATAGCTTTGTCAATCTTCCTATATATCAATTTTAAGTAGGCCACTGCTTTGCTCAGTGATCTGAAACCTTATTTGTGTTAACTATTCTTTATACTAATACTTGGAAACCTACCAGCCATTAAGAAATGACCAAAATTACAAATACAACTAGAAGTAGTTCGTATACCGATAGTTGCAGTCTGTTAATGTTACCATAATATTACTCTATCGTGTTTAGTTTAAAATAAGCAAACCAATTTTAGGTTCGCTTGCTCCAAATCTACAAGATGGGTTGTTCGGTTTCTTTTTGAAAAGACCAACTCCAACGTAAATAAGGATTTACATTTTGTTTAACTCCCAAGTAATTCACCCTGTTTTTATTAACATATGGAATAGCAGAATTTGTAATCTTTTGTTCCAGTTCCTGAGACGAGTTCACTACAATTATAATACAAAATCGCGTTTCTATTAATAAACTGTATGTGACATGAAAACCTGTTATTTCTAGTAATATTAATTTAAGGGACAGCGTTCAAAGGTAAATTGCCTTTGAATAAGTATCGCTAAATTAATTTCTTTGACTCGTAAAGAATTAAATATCATTTCAAGTCAAACTTAGTCGCTAAGGATATAATGTAATCCTTTCCAAAAAGCAATTACATCTCAATCACACAAAATAAAGACTATTATCAACGCTTCCACTTCAATGTTTAGAAACAGCTTTCCTTTTTCTATTTGCCCTTCTAGTTCGGTTTAACAGCTTTGACAAATTTATTTATCGGATGAAGAACTCGACCGAAACCCATTTTCTTTGTTTGCGAACGGGAAGCGAGACAGTTGTTGCGCCTGAAAAGAATGAAAGGTCCCCAGACCGTACAAGATTGTAAGCGGATATCGGATTTATGGACGGCAACACGTGAGGAAAGAGAAACCGAGCGAAAATTATGAATACTGGAAACCGAATTGGAGGTGTAGAAGTTTACTTACTGTTTGTACAATCCATTATCCTTTCAATATCCTCACTGTCAAGAACAGTGACGTATCAGTCCTGTCCTCATCGTGTGTTCTGCCCCGTTATTATCTTCTTTTTCCAACAGGAAGGGAATACGGAAAAAGTGACCAGAAGCAGCTGCCCTCGGGAATTATATATTGGAATAAATATTTCTGGAATTAGAAGAAAATATTGTTTGACGTTATTAGAGAATAAAATTTAATCAGTGAGTTTCAGAATAATCTGCATGTTTCTCACACACTCTACTTGTAACAATTTTAGAGGCTTACAAACCGAAACTGATTGTAAATATCTGTTACAAATATCCCAAAAAAAAACCCATTAAAGCTAAACTAGCAAATTATACCTGAATTGTACGACCGTAAGGCCAGAAATAATTGAATTGAGAAAATATTCAATTTCGAGGCGGACCTTATTTGATATTCCATTGCATTTCTAAGGCAAACCAAATACCGCTCGCGAATTTCGTCGCGTACGTTCATACGAGAAGACTAATGGAGCGATTTGTTTAAACAAAGGCTTGGCATAGTCTCTAAATTACACAGCTGCCACTACATTTCGCTTTGAAACGTATTTCGGTACTCACTGCCCACTTGGGTTAATGCCCACCGGTTAATCAGATATTGTTGATTTAACTTTGTCAGGAAGGAGCAACGTCAGCCAAGTTCTACAGCAATGACCCCTAATATCAAAAGGTTATAGAATAGAGATGATATACATTGGAATATTTCTTTCTGTCGTCAACCGCAAATCAAAAAGACAGGTATAGAAATAGGAACGAAAACAAATGTACTGTTAAATGCAATGCTTCTACAGCATTCTGGTTTTGGCAAACCAATTTCAATGGGACTTACAATGTAATACTTACTTTAAGAATTTATTTTGCATTTCATCATTTCTTTCTAATCTTAAATAAAAATGATCATCGTTGAAAATTATAGATCGATATCTACTTTATGTGGTTTCTCTAAAATATCTGACACCAACCTGTACAACAACAATTACCACTCAAAACATTTCTTCTGCACACCATGGTTTTGTTAACAACCGTTTCACTATCATTAAAATAAGTTGGTTTACGTAGTGGATATGAATCTATGTTTCTAGATCGCCAAGGTCAAGTAGTCATTATCTACACTGATTTTCCAAAGACTTTTGATTAGATCAATTGCTTGATAAGTTGCAGAGGTCGAAAGTTTGAAAAGGGTTGCTTAATATGTTTTGTAAATCATATCTTATCGATAGAACGCGGTATGTTGCGTTTCGTAATATCAGATCGAGAGTAATAAACCATACGTCGGGTGTACCGCAACGATACAATCTTGAACCTTTTCTGTTTATTATTGATAACTGTCAACCCTTACTTTGCGCTATAAAGAATAGGATACGGTGGCTTAAAACAGTAAAAATAAAAATAACCTTACCACCTTGATGATTGAAGAACTCCAGATACGTATTTCGGCAATTAAGTTGCCATCCTCACCAGAACCTCTGAAGAAATATAATGTTAGACGCAGCACTTCGCGAGATATGCACAACACAGAAAACCACTTGCATAACAGTGTTATTCAAGTGGTGGAAAAACTTGCTGTTGTAATGGTGACGATAATAGGATATTGGAAAAAGGAAACAAATATGGAAAAAGTCAAAAAGTAAAGTTTGTCAGCTGTATAGAAAATAGTAAATACTAAGTATAAAGAAAAGGGTGATTGGTGAAGTGAAGTAAGAAAGAATTCAAGGGGTTGTAAATGTAGCGGAGGCCAGAAGAAAGGAACAGGATGGAACATAACATACACACACATACAAAGGGTAGTTAAGGTATTTTCTTACTTGATTTATTCATTAAAGTTATCTGTACGTATTTATTGTGATAGTAGCTTTGTGAAATTACATTTTTCAATACATCTTTAAGTTTCTTTTGATATTCTAAAAATTACATTAAGTCAAATTGATTGATTTATCAATTGTCAAATAATTGTGTGACAGGAGTTGTCTAGCTTGTCTGAACTTGACATAACCCAGAATCCAAATTTAAATATTACAAATACATTTAGAAAATTACTATTTTATAGCATTGCAATATGTATCCCATAAAAAACATTTAATATGTATTTTAGCATTTTTTTTAATTCAACACTGAAGGGGGTGAACCGGAATATGTAACGGTCCGATTAACTATAAATACCGTATAAAACAAATTATTTAATTGGTATTTTAACGTTTTTTGAAATAATGCTCTTAAATTGGTGAAACGGGATGTCAAGGTTTGCTTAGGTGGTTTGTTGAATTTGCGTAAAAAAATTACGTGTCAAAAGAATTCGCGAAGTGAGTGAAGCCGCGGGTACGTGCTAGTAGCACATAAAATAGAATGGAATAAATAAGAAACAAAATAATAATGAGAAAACGTTTCAAGCTAATATCTCTCCTAAATTTGTAATAGCGGCGAAACGTTAAGTTCCCTCTATTATCATTTTATTGTATGTCGCAGCATATCATGTTACGGCATCATTCAATCCTGGAAACCATCAAAACAGGGGTTCTGTCTGTGATAGTCTTCCACAACAAACAAAGTATGGTATAAGTAAAGGCACTGCACTTGCATTATTTTTTGATATCGCTGCTCTACACAATCAGAAATAATTAAATTGTGTGTGCACCTGCTTTGTACTTAATATCCAAATCTGAAAAGTAAAATTCACAACTAATTAGTGCTTTAATTTGAACAAATGCCAAACAAGCTTTGGCGTCTGTTGAACTATAAAACAGTATTTTAACTATATATCTTGGTACATACAGAAAATATTGAGCTGCATTTATACACATAAGTGAAAGTTGTGGCTCATACTTCTGATTATTAATTTTCCAAATCGTTTTCAATGCCAGAGTAATAATTTCTACTCTGCACTGAAAGCGGAAAGCCGTTCAAACATTTGGAAGTTGATATTTTAACCAAAGCGTCGCGTCATTCGAAATGGCGGTATGCCCACGTGATAATAATTCCAGGTACACACGTCCAAGTAAAATATAGGAGACGCGCAAACTACTACTGCTATAAATAAAGAGAATAGGGAACGTAGACGTAATAACGGTAAATATAACCGTCGCGGAACTATATTTGACACACTAATAATGTTGGCATGTCGCTGTGTCATTTCTGTTGCATCCTGTGGTAATCCTAGGTCGCAGATATTCGAGCCAAATTATCCATAAAGTTTACTTTTGTTTCTATTTCGTGGAATATCGGTGGCATCCCGATGACAGTTTGGTTTAGGTTAGTTTCATTGAAAACTAAAATTGGGGACGCGAATGAATCATTTACTTGGAACTGGATAGAAATTTAAACATTCAAAAGATGTACTTTGCGAGTTCCGGTTTATTTATGCAAAGATATTCGGTCGAATACGATGTAAAAAGTACATGTATTTTTGGGTAGACATCAAAGGAGTGTTTTGACTACCCATTGCGATTAAAGAAAAAAAAACTCTTTGGCCTGCAATCATTAAGAGTTGTTTTAAATTTTAATATATCATTTGAACAGTTCGTTTCCTTCATTTAATATCAAAAAATACTGCACTAAACACTTTAATTACAACAAAAATATACGCTTAATCTGCATAACTAACAGCTGGGTTTTCCAAATCAATTGCATGGTGTTGTACATGAAAATGCTTTTACGTTTAGGAAGCCGTAATTATAAAGCTTTTTTTATAATAGCAGGCAATTTGATATTTCCAGTTTTGATATCAATGGCTCACAGATTAGTATAAGTAAAGGATAGCAGGTTGCTTGGAGTTTTTATCGACGAGAATCTGAGGTTGTTCCAGCATACAGATGACTTGCGCTTAAAATTAACTAGATTGTGCTACGCCCAGTCTCCTTGGTGAAAACTGTAACTTATTTTCATTTAAATCTTTTTGCTACAGCAACTTGGTATGATATTATACGCTTGGGTGTGATACGGATGTAAATCGCATATGTTTGTCGCAAGAGGGAGGAATTAGGACGATTTCAAATTCGAGGCGTCATGAGTCGTGCCAAACGACTCTTAGAACGTATGGTATGTTTACTGTACAACCTAAACATTTTTAAAATTTTGTATTGCGTAATTTTAATGTGTCGCAGGAATAGAATACACGAAATGCAAACCACCTCTTAACTCCCCCACATCGAACCAGCTTATATCAAAAACGCCTGACGTTACATGAGAAATATTGTAGTAACGCCACATATGCTTCATGTATTGAACGTATTAGTTATTATTATTTCCTCGTTGTTGCTAGGTATAATAAATGTGCCAGCAAAGAGTTCAGTTGACATCAAAAAGTGTTCATATAATTGAAAGTAATCTGCAGCATTACCAATGGATACAGAGAATATAATCCATTTATATATCAAAATTAAGCAAAGCAAAAGTAAAACTACCATAATCAGAAAAGGTCAATCATTATTAATATATTATTTTGTTGCTGATAAAATTTTCGGTGTACGAGAAACCCCAGTTATTTCTCATAATTTGAAAATTCATAATTGTCATTACTTGTCAAACAGGACATATCTGATTACGTACAAATATTTATAAAAGTAAATTAGGAACAACTACCTCACGTATTATGAAGAAGTAATCGAGCAGTACTTTCAAAATTTCCTGTTTTAATATGCAAATACATCGAAATGCAATATGAATTCTGTTGTGTTTTATAACTTTATTGAGATGTCCTGGCAACTAGAAATCGTACAACAATTGACTCGAACAAACCATGTTAATAATTAAAAGTTTACTAAAAGTCGTTTTTAGGTTTTAATCATGTGAATAACAAAATCTATGAAATTAATGTGAATTTGTAAATATAAGTAGAAACTCAAATAATAAAATACTAGGTGAAATAAAACTTCAATCTCTCTACTTCATTATCAAGATAATTTCCATCTTCCACGATGATATTGCCAAATAGTATTTTCGGCAGTAATTTACGAGACGACGGAATCATGCTACGCGATGACGGGACGTAGCGCCGAAACAAGCGCAGTACCGGACAGAAGTCGTATTAACATATGCTCTGTGCAATAAACCCGATGCAAAGACTCTAAATCGCGGCTAATCGGGAAAGGATCGGGAAAGAAAATGGACACAAGGTTAAGAAGGCCGACCAGGTAGAACGGGAAGTCGATAGTGGATAGAACGAAGAAGAAGAAGAAGAAGAATCAAGGTCCGTCCAACTTAGTCAACGTACAATATCAATTACGTTGGACTCAAAACAATTTACACAATTTATACATTTTCAGCACATGTTTGAAAAAATATTGTGTTAAGCGTCAAGTATAAGTGTCAATGAATGTTTACAAATCAACTATCGAGAATCAACCAAGAATTAGCCAAATAAGCCATAATCTGACGATAAACGATGATCAACAGAGAAATCGATTCCAGCACAGCTCTTCGTGAAATCATTGTAAATCAAGGAAGCAAATCCAGAATAAACTACAGTGTACTGATAGGTATCGCCTGGTATGTAGTAGAGATAATAACACAGTATAAAATAATAATAGTAATAATAATAATAATAAGTATACGGTTATTACAAGATCCTTTTAGATTATGAAGAGCATAACATATTTGTGACAACTCATTACATAGTTTCTCAATGTGCTCACCAAGTAGTCTACAAGAATTACTTAATTCTAGGGGTTTTCCATTGAGAATAAACTTAGTAATATTATATCTTTGATTGTTCCGAAATAAAATACATTGAGTCTTGTCGGTATTAGGTAATAAGTTATTTCTAATAAGCCACTGGGATAGTTTATTATACTATAAATCAGCCTTCGCAAATAAACTTGGGAGGGTACTGGAGGTAAGAGTAACATTGATATCATCAGCATACAGTGCGATGGCGGGAGTTAATACTCACGGGAAAAATGAGAAAGAGTGTGGGTCCCAAAATGGATCTCTGCGGAACACCCCGTCAACCACGCACACATCCGACGAACACTCTTGAATGACTACTCTTTGCTTGCGATCATGAAGGCAACTTTTGAACCTGAGTGGACTATCTTTACCGTAATTATCCAATTTTTGCAATAATATATTATGATCAACATTGTCAAACGCTTTTGGCAGGTCAATAAACATGGCAAGGCAAAGACGACTTAAGTCTATGTCACGTGATATTTGATTAACAAAAGTGTGCAGCGAGGTATTAACCGAGAGATCCGCAAGGAATCCATGCTGATAATTCGTAAAGAGATGAAATTTATTAAAATAAGAAAGCAGCATTTCATTCATTAATGTTTCGAATAATTTAGAAAA
>JARFOC010000661.1:349471-382456 GCA_031763485.1 Osmoderma eremita
CTTTTCCAAATTTAAACCTACCCTCTATCTCCAATAATAAGCGAGATCCCCATGGTGAGGGTCGAAAATGAATCAGCATGTATATGAAAATGTTAAGTTGAAGACTGTCTACAATTTCCGTAAATGATTTTTTTTGATATCTTATGATAACGGATATAGCTTTGCCACACTAATGCATCAGCTTGTATAGAAATTCATTAGATTTTTATAAAATTCCCAAATTCTAAAATTCTATACATCAACATCAATATTAAAAGAGTTATGGAATAATTTGGTGTAAACAGAAAATAGGATATCACTTAAACAGTTAAGTTACATCACCTTGAAATTAAAGAAATTTTCATCAGTACAATGATTAGCTGAACTAAATTATGTTCATGGAGGTTCCACTGTTGCATTAGACTAATGTAAGTGTGTCTTTATACCATTTCGAATATGAATAACCAAGAGAAATGCAGGACGAAATTTTTATAGAAATCAAACAACAATATAAAATAAATTTAGATATTTGTTTTAATAAACACCATAGTTCATTTCCCGATTGTTTAATGCCACGTATTTATTTACAGAATGAAGACGACCTCCCTTCTTCCGAAACGATAAACTGGGCAGATGGTATTCTTTTAGTGTACGCTATAACTGATAGAAGATCCTTTGTGTATATTAAGAAACTTAGCACGTTATTGTCCGACGTTGATACAGCTCTATATCTAGTAGCTAACAAGAGCGATATGGTTCATTTGAGGCAAGTTAGTGCTGACGAAGGCACCATTTTAGCCAGAGATATGGAGTGTGGCTTTTCCGAAGTTGCAGCTGCAGAACAGGTGGCGCCTGTGGCCTCTATTTTTCATGACCTATGTAGAGCGGTATTAACTGCCCGTAGAAAGTCAAAACAGTCCCTATTAGAACGCATGCTAGGAACAAAACCTAGTAATATTAAATTATATGCCAGAGGTAAAAGCGATAGTGCTTTACCAAAGGATTGATATCAACTTACACAAGAGAAGGAAAGCAAAACTGTATGAAACACAAATTTGTAAAGGGAGACTAGTCAGATTTATGTATAACACCAGATGAAATTTGATATGTGAAAACCTTGGACATATAATATCTGCAAATTCAATTGTTAGAGTAATATTATTAAGCACTTAGTTATGACAGGATAATATGCCTGTATGTAGAGAATATTAATGTATGCGTATATTAAACAACAAAACTAAAATAGTGGAATTTAAAAATCCAATTATATAAATCAATTTTTCTTCTCTAATTGCTGTACTATATGCTCATTGCACTATTGGTAGTATCAGCTTTTTCAGGTAACTGCTTTGATCATTATAAAATTTAAAAAAAGACTAGCAAAGTTAGTTTTTAATATTCAGAAAATTGTTTGAAGATTGATGTTACATAATTTACATAAAAAGTTAATGCAAAACATAGGATTTAATCTGTTGGTCAATGTTAACTGCAGTTATAAATTACTTTTGTAAAATGCTCAACGTTAAACCTATTGAAATTAGTAAAAATGTCAAATGATTCGCCAATTAATGCTTTTATAAATTGATATGTTAATTATTATACATTCATTTTATTGTAAAATGTTAATATAAAACATTCTCACGCCCCTGCAAACCAAAGAAAAGTGTTTTTCTAACAAAAGAGCTCCAAAAATCTCATTTGCTATTTGTGCGTTTCTGACAAACACCGACTGCCATAGATAATTGCATATATCACGGTTAATTAGGTATGCAATGTAATAGTCACCTTACAACAATTATTTCTTTATAGCAATTGCTGGATTACATTGTCGTAGCGCAATAGTTGCATTCTTAAAATAGGTAATATTAACTTTTCCAGGAGGTGCCGTTGTTGAATAATAAGCTTTTCTTAATTGTTAATCTTACGAAGGATGTTGAAAAAATATAAATCACTTTTGATAGATTTACTTTGCCCAAAACATTCTTTAACTAACCCAAAATTCAGCATTCAAATCATATATATTCTTGAAGTTCATGCTTCAGAGTAGTAGCAGACAATTGTCCAGATAATCGCCTGCAATAAAATTGCTATGGAAACTAAAGCCAAGGCATATTAACGTATTGGTGAGGAGGCCGAAATCAGGCGATCTACAAAACATTATCTACAGGAAGAGCACAGAAACTATTTGAATAAATAGAACTTATAAAAGTTTTTATTAGAAAAATACCTTTTTAAAAGCTAGTGCAATCTGCTATGCAGACGGAAACGAGAAAACAGATGATAACAGCGCAGAAGAGAAACAGGTACACCGACAAGGACATTAGAAAATTGATGAGAGATCGGAGGAGATCCCAGAAAAAGATATAGCGCTCGCGTGAGTCCATAGGTCCACTTTGAACGCGAAGCCGGCGCAGCGACAATCCTTATGCCAAGGCGGTCATTGACACCCAAAATTGACCATCCCCAAAGATAACAGTGAAGCTGAAATCATCGCTGTGGTTCAGTAAGCGGTACAACGGCCCCCTCGTAAATATGATTTTAAGATGTTTAAAGGATGACTTAAATGGGAAAAAAGTTTAAATTTTACTGTGTTGTTATTGCTGTACCCTATTTTCCTATTACATATATCTGAGCGTGATCACAGACCTTAGATTAAAGGGTTACGAGTCTCAGGTTCGTACCCTTGTTACGATGCGATTTCCATGTCAATTATAGCAACAAACAACTCCCAGAGAATACGTATTAGATTAACAATGAAGATGGAGAAACGCAGGATTCTCAGTTAACTCAATGAAACTGCTGAACTCATCTTGGAACACTTGGTTGCATCAGATCACCATGGTCAATGGACCGGAATATTTACGCACAAATGGAATTATCGATACCATTTTAATGCACTTTTTAATCCCTTACAGCAAATGTTACAAAAATAATATGCGTTTTCCCACCCACCGTAGAATTATATAAATGGTGCGTACGTTTTATTTTATGTGTTGCCGAATAAACCATCTACAATGACATAACTATGTTTCTTTAATCGTTTTTGCACGTTTTTGGAACTTGGAAAATATACAAAACCATTTTTAAAAATATTTATGACTTTCTGACAAAGTAAATACACTACAAAATGTAATATACTACTACATTGTTATTCCAATATGATTAAACCCTTTTCTTTATCTATTACATTATTTTCAAGATTTATAAATAACTACCTGTCGATATTTTCAATGTAGCGGATAATTTATACATATAACAATGAGATTATGGGACTACACATTACTAATACTAAGTATATAGTAATTACAATGGAATATATTTAGTTTAGTGCTGATTTTTGGCGATAATGTAAAGTGCAATTGTATTTGTATTAAAATTAACCTGAAATTGATGAAACTCAAAATTGTTTATGCTTCATTTTAGGCTATTAGTTTATAGTAATCTAGGAAAATTCTACCAAATAGCAGCAGATATCCCTCCTATTTGAAATTATTATTAAATATTATTATTGTAATATAAGAAAATGTATAGTGAATCACATCAAGGAAGTCATTTCGAAAACAGATTACATTGCTGTAATGTGTTACAATTCAAAATCCCACAGTGATTTTCTGATAGCTATTCAAATTTATGTAAATATTTATTTTTGTTTTGATCTAGTTTAGAGGTGGTCCTAACTAACAAACATCGAAACTATCGCACATGACGTTTCAAGTTCAAATCATTACATTCCTCGCTATATATAAGTTCTTACATCTATCTAAAAAAAAATAGGATCAACGAAGTACTGAATCTCTGAATGTAAAAAATACGTTATTATCCAAACGGCTAGAGTTTATCTTTCTACAAAATAAACACATAAATATTAAACTATGTAGTTGTTTTATATTCATCCTTATTTAATTCCCACAGCAATTATACAGGGTGTTAAAGAAATGTGTCACAAATGTTGAGCAATGCTATATAGCCCAAAACATGCAGAAAATCCTTAATGAACATGCGTCCGTATATGGATGGTTTCGTAAATACAAAACATTTTGCGTTTTATTATGTACAAGTACACAAACAAACAATGTAATTTATGAACAAACATTAAAAAGTTAAGTGAGATGTTCAACTTCACCTTCCCCTATTTCACGGTAGCCACGACATTTCTGCCGGAAGAAAATTCTTTCGGCGACCCCCACATTTGTTCGGATTCGGTACCATCCTAGATTAACTAGTTCATGCAGTATACGATATATAACATACATGGTATCCGATATTCAATTACTTTTCTGACTTGTAACCCGAGGTAAATACAAAAGCATACCGACAATTTTGAAATGGACTGCATATTATATATAAACTGAAAATTTGTATACGATGTGTAATTAAACTTTTACTCAAGCATTTATGTATTTATGTTTTGTGTGCGAAAGTTTCATAAAAAAGGGACTTATGGTGCCACATATAAACATTTGTACGACTTGAAATTGAGCCAAGCTATTTACTTTCGCAGCTTCAATGTCATGTACATTTTTATTTCATTGGCATTCGGTGTCGATTACATTCCTTTCAAAATATAAAAGTACACGAGTGCGAACTTGCCATTACGTTTATAGGCATGCGATGGCTTTATGTTCTATTTTGCAAATAGAAAATTTTATGATTATTGGCGTATATCATTTTCATATGCATGAAATAAACCAATGTATGAAATAAATATTTACCATGAATTATTATTTATGCTTAATATTATTGCCCGCGAATACATTATTACTTTAACTGGATACTGATACTACTTTAGACTAATTAGAGATGTATGTATTTTGTATGGCTTTTACGGTATAGATACATCATAAATACGGTTCGACATAACTCATCTCTACTCTATATTGCTTGCGCAGTGACAAAATCTGAATCCTGATGTGGAAAACTACGAGGGATGTCCGATTACTAAGGTAAACCGCGCGACACCGCGGCGTAGGTGGTGCACCGCCTACGTTGCTCCGATCAGATTGAAACTTGCACGCATTTTAGATGTGTATATATACTGCATAGCGGTTATTGTCATTACCTTAGGTTCAGTACGTGTGCAGTGACAGCCGCACAATGTCAGTTCCGATCGAAACATACTCCAAGTTTGAAGTGCGTGCGGTCATTCGTTTTCTCCATACAAATAATAAAACACCTACCAAAGTAGCTTCTTTTTAAACAAAAGTTTGGTTGGAAAATGCATTTTTGATGAAGATAAAATGTTATTAGTTATGTATAGTAATTTCTATATTGTTTATCTCATTTTTAGGTTTTTTTTAAATTTTATGCCTTATTAAGAAAATATCCCTTTTTAAACCTTCTTTTGTCAAAATTTTATGCCTTTTTAAGTGCTTTTTTCTGTTTTTTTTTGTGCCTTTGGTCCCCAATTATAAAATGTGCATCCATATTGATACTGGAAAGTTGTTCTACAATGACAAGGTGCAGGAATTTATTTTAATTTAAAAAAACATGTGATAAATTCTAATGGTACATTTTCTATTGATATATTTAATACTTCTAAGTGTTAACATGTTTTATAAATATAAACTACATGACCAAATTGATAATATTGATTCTTTTTAGGTTGTTGTTATTATTATAAATATATATACTTGCCCTGAAAAAAATTAGTAGGAATCGCATTTTTCTTGAGACGATTCCTTGATGAGCCTGCGCACATATCTTCTTCAATTCTATAAGCTTGGTCACATTTGTTCCACTGATTATGTTTTTAAATCATCACCAACAACATTCTTCATCCATAACGCGCATCTTAAACACATATTAAAACATACTTGATTGCAACAATTGCGTATAAAATCATATGTTAGGTATATTAACGCACATCGAGCTAAAAATGATTCATAGCTAGGTACCTGGACCTGACTGTACTTTTTAGTGTAATTATATTCGTAATGACTATGTTTTTGTTCAGTATGGTAGATTAATGTTAGAGCGAATTGTTTTCCTTCAGAGTCTTTAGTCTGTAAGTTGATATTGTAGAAGTCAGTACGTGAATAAAATTATTTTTAAATTTCGAAGAATAACTGTAGTGGGAACTATAGCTAGCGCAATCAAAACACAGCTTTATCGTTTGGCTCGAGCTTTCAGTTCTATTTTAAACCTTTTTCAAGAGTAACAAACTAAAAAGACATTTGATTGATGGTGGAACAATAGATACGGAACAACATTACTTACATGTTGTGTAATAAAATTGTTTCTGACACCGTGATAGGTGTAATACTCACAATAACATGTTAAAATTATTAAAATAGAAGATCATCGACACACTATGCAAACAAACAAATTAAAAGCGACATTTCTCCAGAATTCTGATCATTTTGCCGGACAAAAACCGTAGCATTGACAGTCAGGCAGAACTCGCCATATTTATACGTCACAACGCGGGGATCACAAGTTATCACGTCATCAGTGCCAACTTCAAAAAGATTAACACATCTTGAGGATATGTGTTGGCGGTACATTCAAACAGGCAATATACAGAGTGGATATCAGTACTATACCAAACCGGGAATTTATTCCCATATAAGCGGAGTTATTAGCACAACAATACCGCGCTTTTGCTATATAAACGTAAAAAGAACGCCAAAAATTCATCAAAAGCGATAAACATATAGAGCCCAGATTATCACTAATAATGATATAGACAAAAGCACGCAAAAGGAAATAACCCATAGCCTATAAGTGACACGCTCAGTCACAGATGTAATGACAGAGCCATTGCGCCAAAACCGCTGGGCATTCCAAAAAAAAAATTTTGACCAAGATGGTGGCTCCGTTGGGATATCTGTATGATCTGTGATCTTGATACAAGGTTCGCCTGTGGGTCGAATGTTTGTAATATCTACGCGGTTAGCGCGGTCATACAGGTCTCCCACTGCTATGTCCATTTAAGTGTATTCGCGCACTATGCTGTGTAATACTGTATACTGCTAATGCAATAAACAGGCTTTCAGAAACTCGGCTATATTGACTATACCATTGTTTAATTTTGTTATAAAACGATACATTTTTGCAAGATAATAACAGTTTTCTAACCGGTAAATCTTTGCTCAGATTAGCTATATAGCGACCTTATAAAGCAGGTGGCTGTTCGAAAATAAACTGTTAACCGTCAAAAAATATAGGAGGTTGTAGAACAACCATCAGGACATGTCATCTAAAGTAGTATATTTTGCCTTAATAGTAATAATATACTTTATTCACCATTGGATCATATGATATCGGTTTCGTCAAATTAAAAATTATCACATACATATAAAAGAATACAGTATGGATATTAATTATATATCTAACTGTTGCAGTTACTATCCCGCGACGTCTATTGAACCAAAGTAGTCAGAAATGCTGTAGAAGCAATGCTCAGTAAAAAACTTTCTAGCTTCCTTCTTATACCGCCGAAAGTCCAAAGCTCGCAAGTATCGGGGTAATTCGTTAAAAACTTTCACGCAGCTGAACCTGGGACTTTTTTCATACCGGGCTGATTTATGACCCGGTACGGAATAGTTGAGTCTACCTCTCGTGTCGTAGGTCCGGTTAAATTCAGTATTGCGATCAAAATACCCATCATATTTTCTTGCGTATACAGCACACTCATAAAAAGAGAGAAGGGAGGGACATGATGTCAAGTTCTCTAAATACTGGTCGACAAGAATCGGTCCTCCGCATTGATAACATTGTTGTTATTAAGCACTGTGAAAAATCAGCGGTGTGGCCCCAAAACAGAAGACCATAACGCAGGCGAGAAGAAACGTGAGCATGGTAAAACATCAACAGCGCGTCGATATCAGCGCAGTCTCTAAGTTTGAGTAATGCGTAGTTCAGTGATGATAGTTTCGAGCACAGTTCGGAAACATGGTGATTCCACGATAGTGATGAATCAACTCAGAAACCCAAGAACTTAGCATCCACCGACAGAGGCACCGTCCTACCGCGCGGACAAACAAGCGGAGAACTATCCGCAACGCTTCTAAAGGAATTAAAGTTCACCAAAGCAGTCTTTGCTTCATTTAGTTTCAGACCGTTGCTATCGCACCACGAAGACATTCTACCGCAGTAAACACTATCAACGGAGGAAATATCCCCGCCATTACGGCCCGAAAACACCAAAGTGGTGTCATCCGCGAACTGATAAAGGACTTTATCAGGAAAACAGTTGTTCAAGTCATTGACAAAGAAGATGAACAGAAGTGGGCCCAAAACCGACCCCTGAGGCACGCCCTGAGATACCTGCATATATCTATCTCAAAGCGTTTTAGAGATACAAATTATTTTCCTTTCTTTGAAAATTCGACCCTTTCAAAGGTACGGATATCTTTGCTATTTGATATAACTAAAAGTACAAGCGAAATATCGCGATTATCGCCTGTGTGAGAAAGAGGGTGATTGAAAACACAGCAAAATATTTGCTATATATAGGGGAGAGGAATAAGGAACACTTCATGGCATTATGTGTATCCTGACATTACCACCAGAAGATTTTCCCTCAACCAATGGAATGGAAGATCACAGTCACCTAAACAAATACTGAAATGCAAGGCATTCTTTAAATAATATACAACATGCTGCACTAGAGATGGTGTATCCACAAGCGAAGCTTCAACAAGAAAATAACTAAGTACAACAACAAATAGAAACAACAAGCGATGTTTGAGCTAGCAAAAGCAATAATTTTAAAAACCAATGGCCCCAGTTTTCTTCAAAGGGCTCCATGAAACGCCAATCGTGTTACAAATGCTAAGAGAGTCATTTCTTAAAACCAGCAAATATGCTTATTTTTAATTTATATAACATAACCTATAGTTAACAAACCGCGAAACAATATTTCCACCAATTCACTATACTTGCCGATTGAAACTTCCAGACAAGACTTGACTAATCCACTATCCGATTACCTCTCGCAAATGTTTTATTGACATATCGCCGAAAACCTAGTCTAATATACGCCACCTGGAATATATGAAAATATTTGTAGAAGTGCAATTCTTGCTTGTTCGGCAAAAACATGCAAAAACATACTAACCATGCGTACACAAGTTGTCCACAGAGTCACAGAGCCAGGCAACAGTATTTCAATATAATTTGCTTAATCAATTCAATATACCAACACTAAATACACTGCCGGGATAGCACAGTAGTAAGAGTGCTAGGCATCCGTGGGGGATGTCAACGGTTCGAATCTTCGTTGTGACTATCGATTTTTATAAAGATCGGTTGAAGCAAGAGTAGTCGGTACCTCTCCCGGTACCCATCAGTGCTGAGGATCCACCAACACTGCTACCCTCTTGCGGCGATTAGAGGCAGTAACAAGTCATACAGTTCACGCACACATACATACACGATACACACTTACATAAACCTAACGTAAGGTGATACAATAGGCCTCAAGACCTCAGTGTTAATTCTCTGCATTATGAAACAAACAACAACAACACTAACTACTTTCTTTCTTTTCTCATCCGTTCGTTTTGGAACTGCGATTAACTGGTCCCAGAATCCCATGAGGTTGTTAGTATTCTCCTTAATTTTTTTCAATAATTTTGGGATCCTTTTATGTTGGTCTAAATACCACGAGAAGCGTCTTGCCTTTACCCTCTGAGTTTCTCTCATCAATTTGTTTTAAATTAAATTTGACGAGAAAGCTCGTCAAGTTCTCGTTAGTTCTGCTTTTTTATAGTTCCATGACTCGCCAGATTCGAACGTTTCAAGTTATTGCCGCTAAGAAGAATTAGTTCGGATGGCAGAATCAACTGGGCTTGTCAGTACAGTTGGTGTCAGAGGTAGTGCGCTAAAATGGTTCATTTCCCACCTATCTGGAAGAAAACAATAGCGGGACTGACATGCACTGTCCATGTATTGTCATCGGTCCTATTTTCAATGTTCATTAATGATCTTACTATCTTTTTGAACAAATATAAATTGGTAACGTATGTAGACGATTCCACTATAGTGGTTAATAGCTCCACAGATAAAATTGAAATGGAATCTAATGCAATCCTAAATCTTTTAAGTACTTTCTAATAAACCCTTTTGCAAATAGAACAAATACAAAATACATCACTTTTAATCTAAGTACCTCACGTACTATACCACAATTTAATCTAATTTAATCTAGGAAGACCAGTAGCTATTCGTAAACAAAATCTATTAAATCCTTAGGAATTCATTTCTCTTCAAGTTCAAGCTGAGTGTACCAGCTTGAACCTTTGTAAACTTGTATTTCAAACTTGGATGCCCTAGAGATACGATTAATACAAACATTTTAAGAACAGTTTATATCTCTGATATTGAATCACAATTATTGCAATATGGCATACTGATCTCGAACTTTAGTGCAACGTTAAACCAGATACTATTATGTAAAAAAAGTGCTGTTTGATCAGTTTCCGGTGTTCCGCCTATTACCTTTTGTTCAAGGATCTCCCAAATATTAACAGTCCTTTTCCTATACATATGAAAAATGACTCTCTACGTTCGTAAAAATGAAAAACAATTGCTTAACGAAAAGAATCCTATCTTATATAATACAAGAAACACTGATATACAACTGCCAGAGCCATAACTTAAACTTAACATCTAATAGCTTGTAATAATCTCGGTTCGACCATGCGCAACCTTACCTTATATAATTTTAAAAATAATCTTCCGAATTTACCCTACTATAAGCTAAATGAATAAGGAGGCACCATTATAGTAATCCATACTGCAATTAGCTGTTTTTTACTTTCCCACTTGTTATGTTAACTTTGTTTGTTTTATTTACATTTTCTATGACTATCTCATGTATATCCCAGGTATATATGGATACATTTGTACTGATCCTATTGTAAAGTATACATTATTGTTATAAGTCATATCAAACGGTACTTCCTCAATAACTCCTCTTCTATAGCTCTGAATATCAAGGGACGCGTCTTGTTTTTGTCCTTGGATTTTAAAGATTTTAAAGCTACTTCATCACTACTTTATTACTTTTTCCTCGTTACTGTATAACTTTATTTCTTTCTTATGGGGATTTTCGAATCCCCCACCCCACTATATACTCCAGCTGCAGATTCCTGCTCGGTTTTTGACCTGTCTGTAAACCAACCCAGTTTCTCGAGCTTGCCCCGGTATGCTACTTCTTTGTAGCTTTTCCGATCTGTGATTTCCACTTCGAAATTCCTGTTAAATATATATACGGGAATCATGTGGTCTCTTTTCATTCCAAATAAGTTTCCTCCCACATGATTTTCAATTTTGTTGTTGCCCAATTCTGCATATCTGCTGCTCGGGGATTTTAGCAATCGGAAATACCCCATTCTTGCCTCGCCCTGAATACACATAACTCGTACTTCAAAAACTATTGATGGTGAATGGCAGTTATCCTTACTCTTACACCCAATTAATTGTACAATCTCTAATGCAAAATCTTCGCATGAGGTTTGTATGGCACGTTCTGGAGTTTCATATATTTAATTTACGTCGTTAATCGCTTAGGTATGACAACTTCTTGCTCTTCTATAGCTTGGTCATTCTCAAAATATCATTAAAACTACTAAAATATTGCTTATTATAAGGAAAATGGGACACTAAAAGCAAAAGATGTACTGTTTTTGTGTCTACAGCATCTCTAATAGGAAAACTTTTCATTGTCTAATTAAAAATATGCTGCATAGAATCTGAATGTTTGCAATAGCTCTAAGTTGCGAAACCTTTGCTCTATTTAACCACTATTGATTCTGATTTTATTATTATCATCTGACGTGCGGGTAGGACATTTCATAATTTTATATATTTTTCAATAGGGATGACATAATTTCTTCAATAAACATAATATTTACTCCAAAAGCTATTGATGATATTCGGAAAGTATCCTTACTCCTACTCCCGGTTAATTGCTGAATGAGACGCTGGGTAGGTGGGAAACCAATTCATACCGTCGCCGAGCGCAACGTGCGGCAAATTACACGAACTAAATCCCCAAAGGAACAAAATTTACGGATTCATTTCCAAAAAAGAAAAGCCATTTTTGCGAAATCCTTACAAGGATCCGCCGGATCCCTGATTAAACTAACAAAATCGACTTATGCGCGGGCTCTATTTTATTTTTTTCCGTTTGTCTTCGCTCATAATTTAATAAGTCTCTTTATACAAAGGAACGCAATCTCGTTCTGTACGTATGCTGCAAGATTACTTTTTTCTTTGCTTATGTTTTACGCCTCTCACCACGGCTACTTCTATCTCCTCACAAACCTACCTCCTCTTTACCTCTCCCAGACAGAAATCTTATTACGGTTTCCGTATGTTTTCTTTGGTCCACTTTTTCTTCACTTTCTCGTTCCGTCTCGCGTAATATCCTCAAAGAAGAGCGAAACAAACATACTTAGCGCGATTATAATTTCCGTCGGGTAAATACTCCATGTCAAACACAGGCGCGGATAATTATCGTATTACCTTTAAGCGGAGCCGAGTTGAAGACGGTGCTTTAATTTAACTGTTTAAACAGAATGTTCTTTTGTTTGAATATTTTCAAGGTTTACTTTTAATCTTTGAGTAACGCCAACATGCCACGCGCGCAGTATCCTTGAAAAAGCTCGCCTTGCACTCTTAAGTTTCCAGATTAAAAGGTCCGCTTATATAGTTTTCTGTCTTGTTACACTGATTCACCAAACTTATTTTACGAGAAATCCGCATTCGGGAAATCTTACTATAGAAACCTTCTAATATTATCTTCTAAGTTTTGTAGGAATCTAGCATTACCCAAATAATTTCTTATTGTATACATACAGGATGACGCACTACTATGGCAAAGCGCGATATATCCGTTATCACATAAGATATCAAAAAAAAGTTATTTACGAAAATTGTTCCATATCACCAGGGTGAACCAAACATACATTTTCTTAAATGGAACACCGTATATATTATTTCAGATTTAGATTAAGCTCGTGCCTCACACCTCCAATATACAATTTCATTGCATTATACAGTGTGTTTCAGAAGTTATGACCAATTTTATATGCAAATCACTGAGTTCGAGGTGTTGTGTACTGCAAAAGACAGTCTGAAATTCTTCTTTTACAAGCATAGATTTTTTACATTGGCCCACTTTTATCAAAATCAATTTTTTCAAAATTGTCAAAACTGGATACAGAGTGAGTCAAAACTCAAATACATTATTTCTCAATTATTTTGAATGGATCAGCCCGTATTTTATATCACAAAAAGAAAGAAGAGTTTAGGTACTTTTATTTTTATTAAGCACTCTCTACATCTAAAGTCATTAATTTCTAAGATATTTTGAAGTCTTTTTAAAAAGTGAAATTTTTTCTTTAACTCCTCTTTCTTCTACCTGGTTAGTTTCATTTCTGACTTGGGGTATACGTTGAGTTACCGTGCTAACTCAGGTCGCCTTCTTCTTCTTTCTCTCTTTCATCTGCTTGGTTTCGTCCCTGGCGATGTTTCCACGTTCACTTACCGTGCCAACTTGGGTTTCTCTCACTTCTTTTTTCCTTCTCTCTTCACGTGAAGAAGCAGCTTATGATTGTGGGTGAAACATTGACATCCTCCATCTTTAATATGACACGGTCCAAGCCCGGAATTAGTTTATCTTACATTGACTCTGGCCGTGGGTTTTCAGCTTTGATAGAACTCCATACTGAAATGAACATTGTTGCGAATTGATAAGGAAAATGTCTGTCAAAAGGTTTGCTTTTGGATGCCTAGAATCTCAATTATCAGAATCGTACCGCATTTCATTGTATTATGACGATATACTCTCGAAAGCTTTATGGGATACTGATATAGAGATCGTCCCAACGATATCCAACGATTTTCTTAGCTCAAGAATCAGTGATGCTGTGCGTGGTTGGTGCTCGTCGTAAGGATCTATGCAGACCATATTGAGAAAAATTACATCTTACCATTACCATGCATACTTTACAGTTTTTAGAAGCCTGTTCCTACATTTACAAAATCAAAGACAAAATAACCCCGTAGTAGATGGGTACCTTCATTTACCTGAGTATATTCTGACAATGACACATTCCGGACACCTCCTTACAAGTTTGAAATTGTATTTTTCAATCGTCTGACGGCCGTCATAAGAGAGTGTAATAGAATAGAAGATTTAGAGGGAATTTAAAAATATTTTTGTACGAAAAAATATTTTATTCCTTTAATGAACTTTAGTATTTTTGCTTTTAGTTATAATTTTATACGCTATGAGCTTTCACTTTATAACCTATAAAACTATTTAATTATGCTTTATAGATTTAACCATCTTGCATGATTTAAAAAATAAAAAATTTAAATGGAATCCATTCTTGCCGAGCCATAATTGAATACTCATTTTCGTAATTTTAATAACAATAATAATTCTTCCTAACTAAAATTGGCAACGGGGAAAAGTTAATATGGATGAAAACTATTAAAAGGTGTACATATCGTAGAAGGTGATTGCAACAAAATGCTGGTTTTTTGTACTTTGGGAAGAAGCCTTCTATTCCTCTACTTCCATGAAATAATATAACAAATGTAACCTCATATAACAACTTACAACTAGATGCGCTTATGTGAGAGTGCAAGATGTTTTAAACACCATCCAAGAATAATCATACAGACCTGGTTTATTTCTCAGCTCTAGTGCCTTTCTCTACAAGAATGATGCCCATAATAATACAAAAAATTACAATGGTTTAGGTTTGCTTCTAGGTAAGCAACTTCGAACTAGCATTTCCGAAGTAGATAATACATTTTCAATAATCAGTAACTACTCATTCCAGTATGTGGGGGGATTAAGTACCAGTAAGCGAAGCATATCGACAAATGCCACTTGCCATAGTTTCTATGTCATCCTTAATATCGGTTTTCCGCGATAGAACTCAACTAGAGGTAAACGCAGTTGTTTTAAATGTTTTCATGATAAACTAGAAGTCCTGTGGTAACGATGTAATTTTATTCCCTTCATACAAAACGTCATGGCAAACAGTCGTTAATTTAAAATTAAACGTATTTTTCAGCTCTACTTCTTATTGTAGAGTGAAAATGTTCATTGCTTTTTAATGTGTTATTGATCGGAAAGCATGCATTTCGTTATTACAAATGTTTTACAGAAAGTTTAATTTAAATCGTTTAAGCCAATGTCATTGTAAGTAAAAACAGGCTGCATAAAACCGATGGAATCTACCATAGCTCTATATTTTCAATGTAAAGGAAAGGAAGCCAACGAAAAATTGTATAAACATAATTCTATAACGTACTTTGGAATTTCTTCATTAGAAATAGGTACATTTATCAGGAAAAGCTAATAACGAACCAATAGCATATAAAATGGACAATACATTACACAAACTGAGTAAAAATAACAAGGACCAAACGAGTGAAGGGTTGTACTCGGGTGTTTATAAGTTGACTTGTGGGGTAGTGTACATAGGATAAGGAAGGATATTCAACAAAAGAATAAAAGAACACCGGAGCAGCTATAGAAAAAGAATACGTACTGAACTTTCGCAAATCATTGTTTAGAATTTAATCACAGGTTTACTTGGAAAATAATTACTTTAGATATAGGGAATGCTTAGTAAAAATTGTACCTATACCATTTTATAATATAAAATACAGGATGATTCATTCAAATTATTGAAAAACCAATGCATAATTTTGGTAGTTATCATCCACTTGATGAAGTCATAGTATGGTGAAACAATATTGTGGTGCTAAAATACTAATATTAATTTGAAATTTTTAACATTCGTTAAATTTATTCACATATTACGCGCAAATTCACTTAATTAAAATGTCATACTAGCGAAAACCTGCAGATGTAGACTACTGATTTTGGGTAGGTTAAATACCACATATTTTCATGTTGTTTTGTTCTCCAAAAATATGTAATTGTCAGCTGTCTTTACAGATAGAGATATGGAAAATCTCGTCAAAGCAAAACAATCAAATGACAGCAACTATTACTCTATGTTATTATATCTTCAACACAAAAATCCTCTGAAATAGGGAATTTTATGATATCACGGTACTTCTCTTGAAATAAATCATAAAGTGTGAAGATGCAGTATATAAAAAACCATTTGTATGTACTTGAGTAAGTACTCAAGCACATTTGTAAGTACAAATGACCTGTCCCAGTGACTAAATAGATGAAATTGAATGTACATGGGCGCGTATGTTTATTCAATTAGAATTTCGACAGCATCTCGACTGCCATACTGCTCGAGCTACTGGTTTCGGTAGGCGGCAGAAGAGTGACGCCGCGCAAGAAGTAGCACAAAGGGTCCAGTACAGAAGACCCAAGAGTGCGTGGAAGCTTGTCATCCTGCCCGCTTTACCAAACTTAAACCACGGGAGCACTTGTAAACCTACCACTTATGACAAGTTTCAGAGCAAAATCTTGCATACCTTGAGAATTCTTTAGGTAGTTTGCCTTTTGTGGACATAAAATCACTGCTTTCCCTGCTGATTTAGAACTCACTTCGCTGTTAAAATATGAAGCCCTTGGCAACCAAGTGTAACCAATTGTTACAAAATTGGTTATAAGATTTATGTGATACTATAACTACATTAATACTATTGTATTGGTTACCGCTTTTTTACCATCTAAAAGTTGGTGGCGATATCTACTATATATGTAACCCATTCGACAACAAGTGAAGTTATTTACTCGTCGAAGGGTATTTTAATTTACTGCAATTACCACAGCTGTGGTAATAATTTCGTTGTTTATAACTCGTACCTTTTTCTCATCGTCAAAGTCTTCTTCAGTCAGTCCCATTCGAGGTTGAGTCATTGATTCTTGAATACAATATTTTTATCCCAGGCAGGTTGTTAGCTTCACCAAAGAACCCTCCTCCTTCGTTTGGACACGAGACCATCAACGAGAGCCACTCAGCTACCCAAGTTACACAGACGGAGAACTTTTGAAAACTGTACACATGTTTTTATATTTTCTATTCAATTCGTTGACAAAATGATCAAAGTTTCTAGTTAGCAATTTCAGATTATACTCTCTACTGCTTCGCATTTTAGCATTTGATAATGTGTCCTGGAAGCATAGCAATTGTCCATTTTGTTCCTAGTGTCTTTCAAAATCTCGTGTCCCTTTATTTCCAAATTATTGCATATCTCTTGAAGTTCATCTCTGGCGTTTAACGTAGCCGATCTGTAACTTAGAGATGTATAATATTTAGGAAAACCTTATTCCTTAAAGTATATGCAATTCAAATCATGTCCCAGAAGATTGCTTTTCAACCCCTTGCAAACCGGAACATTTCAATTATGTATTCGATACAAATTTCGGTTACAGGAAACTGTTAAACTTTTGCTACTGACGCGACGTCGACTGACAGGCAGCGACCGCGACGCAAGCATCATTTGTATTCTTAATGCAAATCTTGACGACATACCAGGAAACGAAATTATTATATCGCAGACGCATTTACATTCGAAATACAAAAGTACTTTATCTGCACGAACGATTCTAACTCGATCCGACTCTTATAGTGATCCACTTTGCAAGTGTTTCCGAACAAAAGATGCGCCGAGCTGGTTGGTATGTTCACGTCCGCATGTTTGATTTGTACATTCAATTTCCTCCACCGTTAAGCCGGCAGGTTCGTTCTGGATACTTCCGTTCCTTCATTCGTTCGTTTCTCGCTAATCTAAAGTTAAATGGTCGTGCTTTGTGTATTGATACTTTAGGCGCGTGCAAGACTATTTCAGTTTTTGTTCGAGTGTTTTTATATAGCAGTTATTGACAAAAACTAAATTCTAAATCTATTTTGTTTACTCGGAATAGTTATTTCATTTGTGGTAATACCTGTTTTTGAAGTGGAATGGATAGTGAATCAGTTTTTGGCCGCCCTTGTTTGACGAAAACATGTCCCAAAAAATATCAGCCGCTCAAAAATATTTGTGCCATTATTCTAGCTACCACAAACCAATTGCATCATTTACAAAAATTCATTCTGTTACTTTGCGAATCTAATATTAAAATGTAATTATATAAATTGGACATATCATAAATAACCATAATTTTGTAGACATAAATAATGGTTTAAGAAAATAAAAAAAACTTAAGTTTTTTTAAGTCGGTGTAATTAATTCTTATTTTGTTAAAATGGAAACAATTTTCATCACATCATCAAAGTTGATCCACAGAATCTATTTAATTAGAACTAAATTCTATTGTTTCAGATGTTAACATGGTCGCCGAACCGAAACCACATCAGACGGGCAGAAAACGTCAGAACGTAGCAAAAACAGGCAACGATTGGTAAGTCAAGTAATACTATTAGTTCGTCAATTCGTGGCAAGTGGTCATTACTTTTCGTCATTATTATACAATGAAGCACTAAAGCCCTCTGTGAAGTATTGGATTATTTCGATTGTTTTCCTGATACGTTCGGCTATTACAAATGGAATTCAATATAGCCATATTTTATAATCAACAAATGCGCTTTGATCTCGCCGAATCGTTCAAAGGAAAAGAAGAGTAGGATGTCGTTTCCGCTGTAATACGTTTACTATAGAGACCTCACAAGGATACGATATCGGTAAACAAGAGAATCTAAATGACGTCAAACGACTTGAGAGAAATCAAGTCACATACACACAACTAAAAAATAATTATTGTTATAATATAAGTTTGAATTCTTATTGCCAGTGTTAGAAAAGTTATAAATTATCTGGGAAATTAATAAATAAAGAGTAGAAAATACCAACACAAATAACAATAAACTATATTCGCCCAACAGGAAACTGACTTAAAAACAATACAATAATATGTAAATAAAAATATCATTCGTTATGAAAAACATTCACTATAGTTGAATCGCCCAACAGATGCAGTAGAGAACTATATGGCAACTATATAAGAGTAATTTCGCTTGTTCTGATGTGACATGGAACGTACTATCATTTATGCACACCTTGTATAGTAAAGCAAATGAAATGAAAGTAATTTAACTAAATATTAATTTATCACTTAGAGGAGGGAATAACACTTACTTATAGGGTCATATAAAGTACCAAAGTTCCATTTTGATTAAGATTAAAATTAAATAAAACTCTTTAAGAGAGAAATGTGAATAGAACACTCAAAACCGAGGGATATTTAACAATGTTTAGGAGATATAAAGTACAAAAATAGACTATGTATGTGTGTAAACAGTGGAAGTGAACCTTTAGGAACAATATTAAATTATTATGAACAACTAACATGTAGAATTTAAGATAGAAAACTTCAAGATATGAAATATGGTCAAAAATCCTGGGTGAACATGTAAATGACTTATTGAAAAGAATATTAAGCTTGTTTATAAAGTAGAAATTCTATAATATGTTTCTAGAATAAGGTTTATAAATGTTGATCATGTTTAATTTAAGCTTAAGTAATATTATTTAAGAAAAATAGAAGAAAAAGTGACAGGTTAAAATTATAATGTTGATGTAAAAAGGAATGGATAGATGAAGTGTTGTGCTGGCTGTACGAGTTCAAACTGCTCTTCATGTGGAAGGCAGGAACACAATCACTTCAGGTCCAGATGAGTAAATAACTTCGTATTTCTTGAATTCATATGGTGCCTGACAGTTCTGGGACCGGGGCGAACTAAGGTTATTTAAAACAGAAAAAGGATGTTAATAGATAAAGCAAAAATCAGGAAATCATGATAAAATTAAGAATTCAAAATTTAAAAATAAAATAAGGAAATAAACATGTATATTAAAAGTTTATTTATACATTATTGTTAGATTGGTAGTATTAAAAACAATGATTGTCGTCCTTTTTGACGAGTTTATAAATAGGGGTACCGGAAAACAAACAAAACACTTACGATTAAACCGCCAAGTAAGAAGCACGTCAGGTGTATCTCTGTGAATCAACAAGATAAAATTTCTATCGCTTCGTGTAGTTGAAAATGACTTCATGGTACCCGTATAACTCCGAATAGACGACAAATACGACTGAAAATGAGTGTTTAAATCAAAACTATGAATAAAATGGCAATTTGAACCTACCTGCATGAAAACAAACATCCCTTTTGGCGTATCTTGAATGATCCTATGTTCCTGTGGACCCGTAGCCGAAGGTTTGTGTCCGGATCGTCGTTCCTAGTCCGATATTAGCTGCTCAAAATCCCAGTTATTCGTGGTTACACCGGCGGAGAAGACAAGTTATCTGGCCGGTTTGCATCCGTCTTAACCTATAACACAACACATGTAGGAAGAAAGGTATTTGTAGTTTAAGGGTAATATCAATAAGTACTTGCTTAAGCAGGATAATTTCCAAAGATCGTAGCAGCAATCACCTGTTAACTATATAAGTTCGCTGTTATTTGTATAAGTCTACAATCTATGTTTAAAACGATCGGCTTAGATTCGATAAACGAACGTGGTAATAGGATAAAATGAATATGCAAATTGCTATACAGAGATGTATGGGGGGTTGTTTCTAGTAAAAACTGTTTAGGTGTGACGCGAAATCTGTAATATTGTTGTTTATTGGTGTTAAATTTTATTGGTCTCTATTATATTTGTTATATTTATAAACATGTCTTTAATTTCTTGCGAACAGTCAAAGAGATAAGTATAGTTGCCCGAATATCGGTGGAAATCCACAAGGACCTACGTCATAAGATGAACAATAAGTAAGTGTGGGGATTAAAATAAAGGAGTTAAATGTTGAGCTAGCCGGAACCACAACAGATGTGTGTCAATTTGTATTTAAATTAATTCATTTGCCAGGTTTTAATAAAAATTATCTATTGCGATGGCGTGGGTGGAACAAGATAGTGCGTACCATTGATAAATTATCTCAAATTATTATTGTTGTTACCACTATTTAAGTGAATACAAGTAATTTTGAAGGGGGGGGGGGGGGGAGAGGATAAGTTACAATATATATTTTGTATGTGGGAGCACACTTTTAATATGTTAATTACATTGGGTAAATTTGAGTTTTTAATATATTCTATTTGTCTTTCAGAAGATTACCCTGTATCTGGCAAGAGCACACAACATTGTGTCTTCACAATTTTGCTCACTGTTAACACATTTCTCACAATGAGCTTCCTGATTAGAATGTACCGTAACCTCCTTTTAAATAAACTTACTAATGAGTTCCTGAAATTTAAAGATTAAACAATGGTATCTGAGTAACCATTGAGACAACATTCAAGTAGATAATTTCATGAGAAATAGGATAAAATATCCAAAATATTTATTTGAGCAACATTGTATAGGTATTCCTCACTGTCTTAGGAATACCTGTACAGGCTGTCTGAGGAATGAATCGAGAAAGTAGTATGTAGAAGCTGTAACGATATACTGTCGAAAGGTCATGATACATAACACAAAAAGTACTTTACGTGGATTAAATAGGATTTGTACGTTAAATTTTAGATTTTCTATTTCGTTTAAATAGTCGCTTCTGACAGTTTTCTACTTTCTATAAGTGTGGTTATATTTCCTATCAATTTTTTACTTGTCATACCAGACTCAGCCTGTACATCACTAGTGACGTTTTTATTTATCTTAACTCTTAACAGTACCTTAATACCATCCTGTCCTTTGTTCGCTATTTTTCTGTTTTGTTATATGTTTTGTGATAACAAACTGAAATAACTGATACTGCTGGTGGTTGCTGGTATATGGCTGTCTACTAATTTAAATTTAGATATCAAGAGACAAATCTGATTGATAAAAGAGAAAATTATTGAGAATTGGGAAAACCGCACTTCGAATTATTTCGCTCTAGGACACGTTCTCGGTGAATAATTAGGAAAATAGTTTCTCCCACATCCGAAGGAAACGCTGATATATTGCATACCGTAAAACCTCTCTCATCCACGTATACATTCGCGCTTGTTAGCAAATCGCATGCCGTTCGGACAGCAGGTTTCCGATTACAAGTTCTCAACGGAACCCAATGTTCACTCCGCACGTCGCTGACCTCGATTCCGAAAAGCTTACACGGTACACATGACTCCGATAATCCCGGTCACTCTCCGTCCAGTAATTGATCCCGATCCCGAAATCGTCCACCTCTAAATACGTTCGAGTCTGTAATGAATCGCGGACGTGAGCGTAAACGACTTCACGGAAAGGAAAAGATCAGACCGCCGTCAACTCCATCTATAGTGAGATTCAACAATGACATTGCCTGAATTCCCCTTGATATATATCTTGCTTGATCTCGGAAGAACAATAAATTCGTAGTAACTGTTAGCATTAAAAGTGGTTAGATGCCGAATTACCGACAACCGTGGCCGATAGATGCTAGATATGCATGTAGAAGAAATAATCTATGTGAATAAAAATGTAAATGTTGTTGAAAATCTCCGTTTTTCACCGATTGCTTTGAAAATTTGGCAACGATGCATTCAAATATTGGTGTGTTTTATACTTAGATGTCAGACTTATAACAGGTAAAAACATGTTTTTTTTTCCTTTTCAATTTAACCAGAACAGGCCACAGCAACGCGTGGCCGGGTACAGCTAATACAGTATAAATATCTAGCACATTTTAACATTGAAAAGATGCCTTAATTAAAAGTGTCTTCTCTATTAAATACATACTTTTCCATTGTTATTCATGGGCTTAATCAACCAATCAAAAAAAAATTCCTGCCAATCCCAGAAGTGATCCCAGAAGTACATTTATATCGGAAAGGTTGTGGAAATGAGCTTCATAAATTTTTGGTTTTAATTGTAAAAAAGTTTTGGTACTAACGATTGTGTTGGCCATGAAACGACTTCCCTGCTATGTTTCCCGAAATAGCTCTGTTGGGTTAGGACATGTTAATGTATAACTTCGACTAGGTATAAAACAATAACAGACCTGCCGACATGTATGCTGCCATATTTGGTAGAAACTCCAAAGGAACAAAGTGTTAGATGTAGCAACTGTATTCCCGAAATATGTATCTAGATTTATTTACTCATTATAGTGTTAAGGGTATTCTGTTTTGTTTGATTTGGTAGCTTTCATTTCAAGACGGATCCAAGGCTAGTAATCCCTCAATGTAGAAAGTCAACATTTTAATCACTTTACTTGTGGGTGGGGCTGGTTGAAGGAGACTTTATTTGATTCGCTGCATGCGTTAGGACAAGTCTACAAGATATATAAAATATTGGTATATTTTACCTATCTTATCTAATCTACCAGTCCAGTAATCATTAACGTGATGAGTTTCAAACTGGTGCAAACATATTTACAATTTAAAATTACTATAAAGTCATGATTTGGGTCTACCTTTATATACTATGTACACCTCTGATTTTTTGGATAATGGCAATAATTTGTCTACTTTTTCTGTATTGACATCCCAATTTTATTACAATCTGCCTAAAATATTCTCAAAAGCGCGTAAGCATTAAGTAATATTTATAACAATATACACTATTGACATGTTGCAAACATATACATGGATATGTCTCTCTTCGTATTCGTCAATTCGACCATTTTTGGTATAGGAAAAGAACAGATTGCAGTTTGCGCATTTGTTATTTCTTATTGTTTTTTTAGTTACACTAAATCACTATACACTTTTCGTTTTAACATACGCCCTGTACGCATCTGCTGCATCAAATTTCTTGCGAGATGATGTGGATACAATCCCAGTCGATGTTTGTAAACGTCTGAATGTCTCATGAATTTAAAAATCTGTATACTTGTGTTTCTTCGTAGGCAACACAATAGTACATGAATTCATGTACTGTTATTACAAATAATTATTTGTTACAAAAATTTCTAATTTCTAATGGAAGCGCCTGAGTAGAAAACTTACCCTCAGTATACAGCTTCCTCCCACGCGCTAAATTACCGGTATTGTATTGTTTACATTGAGTAAACATGGTTTTGAGAAGATTGATAATATTTTTTTAATGTTTGAACAGCATTACCACCTACAGACTAGCATTTCTTGAAGCAGTAAATATATACTTTGAAAGCACGTATTGGTTTTCTTATTATTGATCAACAGAGACATTATAAGCTCTACAATTTGGGTTCGTACGGAGATTATATCAGAAACTCGTCAAAAAACGAAATGAATAAACAACAAAATAGTGCAATGTGCATGAAGAATCAGAAGTAATTCCCATTACGGAAGAAATCAGGATTCGTATAAATTGAACGTATATTTTTAAACAATTGAAGAAAAAACTATATATAACGCACCAAAATGGATAAAACAGGTTTTATTCTTAACTTTTTGTAAAGCTTAGGTTTTTTCCTAGCCCTATTGGTTTGCTTCGCACTAAGGATAATTTCTTTTCGCACCATTTTAAAAAGCTTAAGTTTCTTTCTTATTGTTAGGGTGGGGAGAACTAGTAGCGTTAAGAAACAAAACAACTTAAGCTTTATAAAACATAACGAAAAAATAACTTGTTTTATCCAATAGGGCTAAGAAAAAATCGTATGCCTATGAATATCGCAGAGCAATATCCCAGATCCTAATGTATTCGATTCACAACTCGACGTAGTTACTTGCTGCTTTGTAGAATGTTGATGCGTAAATCCTGTTTTCGGAATTGCCAAAATTGCTATATTGAAAAGAAAATACGTATTTTATCAAAGAAAGTTTTGAACGTCTGTTAGATATCAAACATTCTTTTTTCCATTCTTTACTACTACCAGATACACACTTTGCTCAAAAATAGTTTCGATGCCTAAATAAATAGCTTTAGTTATTGTTAAAAACTTAAAAAGGAAGCTATAAATATTTAAGCGTATAATTTCTTCGTATGTGAGATTATCTTTAGCATTATTCATGAGGTTAATTTATTGAAAATTAAATTTTTTTTGTCGGCGAAGTACTTTAGTTAAAATGTATTACTTTCGCCAACAAAAGCTTATGATAAATCTTTCCTTAAATTTTCCAGGCACCTTTTTTACTACGAAGAAACACTTTAACGGCTTAATAGTTTCAATTCTAACAAAATAAGCCCTCACTACCTATTGCCATATCGTTCTATCAAACCTAAACAATCCTTCCATTTAATGGTCTAACCCTTCCAAAATTGACGCCAGCTAAAAATAGGGCCATCGACGAGTTGCTAAATTATTTTTGAATATAGTCCCGATGAAACATTAATGTATTCCCGTAGGAGGGGTAGAGCGTCGCGACATTTCGTGCAATCCGTTTCGGCGTTGTATCTATCCCCAGGTAATGGTGATATAATATACGTGGGGGTGAATATTCATTGGTAAATCTGAGGGTGGAGTTTCCCCCATAAACCGGCTCATATATCTTTCCACTCGACGGAGGTCTTAAATTATTCATTTCATTATAAAACTCTTAAGCTCGGATTTAATATAAGTCTTTACGTGAACCCGCTCTCGGTCTGCACCACTGCAACTTGTTCCGTAATTGGCATCAGTTCTGATCTCAGACAATTTTCCGCCGACCAAGATTGCCTTTTGAATTACAGTACGTTTGCTGTGTGAGGTGTATAAGAACGCTCGTTCCTTCGAGAATAAATCCTGGCAATGTCAACTAAGCACCCGGATTGTAATTGTTTTAATTTTGACATTGTAACAATTTAGTTTTAAAAATCGGATATAACGCTTGATCATTAAGTTGTCCAGAAAATAGAAGTAGTTGAGCTACACTAGATTTCCATTAGAAAACCCAAAATGGGATAAAATATTATCATATCATAGGTAAAATATAGAAATGGAGATGTCGAAAGCGCAGCGATATGTTCAACTAGCTTTTGGAAGATCGCGAATGCCATTTGTAGCGGAATTGCGCATGGTTCTATGCTGTGATCCCTACTGTTTGTTTTGTATATAAATTAATTTAAAAGTAAATAATACGCTGTCTATCTGCAAATAATACTTCAGTGGTTGTAACATAACAGAATAAGCGGAAGTGGCGGAAAAATCCGTGGTAGTCAACGTAGAAAGTAGATTAGTTTTCTTCAAATAAACTCAAGAAATACATACATAGCGCATTGATTTTTCATTAAATAGAAAATAAAAACCTCAGTTGTGGCATCATTTTGAGTGACGAGTTAGGATTCATGGAAATAGAGAAAACTTTATCCAAAGTACCTATACAGGGTAAGTTTTTTCAAAGCATAGCATGGGGATCTCGGAAACCAGGGGAGATAGGAAGACGATCAAATGGCGAGAGAATTGCAGCTTTACGATTTCAATAGAATAAGCATTTATTTCGTTTGTACCTGTAGCTCTATTATTATTGAATTTTGAAAAATGGTGCTAAGAAAAAAAAATTAAGGTAAATATGTGCTGAATAAGATAGTCTAACCCAATTTTTTATTCAAGCCATAATTTTGGAGATATCACAAAAGAATTTTGTATTTTAATGAAAACCATAGCCGGCTATGGCTTCATAAAAAAGACATTTTTTCACTGCTTTCAACCATATAGCACTTGACATAATTCTCTTTACAAAAATAAATAAATTACGGCCATTCTTCTCCTTCAATTCCTGAACTGTTCACGTAGTACGCTTTGGAATAGATAGATGCAAACTACAATTATTGACAAGTGCAAATAACCTTTGTCTCCATTTAGTGTTGATTAAGATTTCGTAAATTAGCAACATGAATTTTTCTAATCAAGAAAAGCGTGATATGATTGAGTTTTTCATTTTGTGTCATAGAAATGCCGTACAAGCTGGCCAACAGTATACATCCCTATGATTACAATAAGCGTATTGAATTTCGTACTTGGCTTACTAACATCTGTGAAGAAGTTTAAAGTTAAAGTTTTGTCGACGGATGAAATACGATTTATAAACTGCGGCACGTTTAATAGGCATAAGAAACATCTACGCATCCAAGAAAAATCACATCATGTTGAACATATGCGACCCCAAGTTAAATTAGGATTCAATGTTTGGTCATCACAAATGCACGGACCAAGAATTGGAGCACTGACTCCAATTCTTGGTCCGTGCATTTGTGATAGTACATTAACTGCTGGTGATCGTTATCCTCACTTTCTGCAGAACCTTTTTAATTATGGGGAATTATGGGGAACGATAGAAGATCGAGAACATACGATACAGTAGATGATCTTAGATAAGCTGCACTAGAAGCTCTCGCGAATATTGATAGACGGTTCATTAGAAGGGCAACAAATTCAGTTTTAAATAGACGTAACTTGTGCGCTAATTATAATAGTAGACTTTTTGTTTAGTCTTAAATTCATTACTTACTTTAATTACGTTGTTTAAGTACTACTTTAGTTGTGTTCTAATTTTCTTTATTGTTTCTTAATTCATGGTTTGTCATATTCATTATCGTTGATTATTTTCTCAGAAATTACTTTTATGAAAAACCGTACGGTAACGCAATAAACATTTCGCAGCAAAATAATTATGATTATAATTTTGAAATTAAAAGAAATTTTTTTAATAACCATCTTGTATTTAATTAGCAAACACGATGTCACCTACCAATTGTTTTCATAGCTTACTACGTGACCAATTCAGGAATTAAAAGAGAAAAATGACCGTAATTTATTTGTTAGCAAAAAGAATTATGTCAAGTGCTATGTCGTTGCTATCATTGAAAAAATGCCTTTTTTATGAAGTCATAGCCGACTATGGTTTCCATTAAAAAAACACAAAGTTTTTGTCATATTTCACAAATTATAGCTTAAGTAAAAAAGCACATAGTTACCTTAAACTTTTTCCCTTTCACCTTTTTTCTAGAGTCAATAATAATAGAGCTACAGGCACATAACGAAATAATAAGAAAATAGTTTTTTCGAAATATCTAGTTCTCCAAAAAATAAAAAGCTTTTTCAATTAATCCTCTGGTCTCCGAGATCCCCATGCTATGCATATGAAAAAACTCAGCCTGTGTATGCTCCAAAGAAAACACTGTAGATGCTTATTGCAGCATAAAATTCTTCAACAATCTTTCTGATGATGTAAAATACCTATCACGCTATCAATTTAGGAGTCGGTTAAAGTTATTGTTACTATAAAATGCGTTCTATACCGTTGACGAATTGTTCAATAATTATATTTAGTTTATAATTATTATAATTTCCATTGCCTTGCGATTCATCGGGTATTTATTAAATATACGGAAAAAATTGAAGCTGTCATTATTTTGGTGATTTTAAGAACATTTTGTCCTTTACTGATTTTCGGAAAATACAGGGCCATAAACGACAAACAATACAACATGCCCATCACTAAAAACAGCTACCTTGTGCACTCAAACCAAGTAGTAGGTTGTTGGATAGTTCTCTTAAATTGACTTTCTCGCTTTGACAGTATTTTCTTTCTTTGATAGTTACAGCTTTGTCAAGTTCTCTATCATGAACGCCGAGATGATTGGAATCCATTTCATGTATGGACTTGCCGATGGAAATTCGTTAGTGGCTAGGCGGGCAACATTTTCGAAACCGTCCTACTTCTAGTAGAAAAACATCTCAAAGTATTCATAACCGTTTTTGGTAAACAGCCACATTTTAACGTAATGGTGGACCAAGAAGGCCAGTGACGATAAGTACGGTACAATTGGAAGCGACTCTGCTAAATATAGTAGGAGCAGATCCAAGTAGTTCTACAAGAAAAAATGCAAAAACTTTGAATTCAAGTAATGAGACTGCGTGAAAATTTTTGAAACAGCAGAACCCCCATAACACATTCAATGCGTTCAGGCACTTATTCCTGCTGACTTTCCTCCGCGTATTAGGCACATTTTGTCAATTGGTTCTACAAAGATTGGTTCAAATCCTTCAACTACTGGCGCTGATGTTTCTTACCAACGAAGCAGATTCCCCAAGAAATACAATAAATAACTTTCACTGTAACCATATGTGGGCTGAAGACTCTTTTCTGCAAAAACACTGTGATCTGTATCTATCACATTCCATGCGAGTCTGACCGCGACATAGGAATTTGAGATGTATTATATCTTTTTTAGAATTTTGCAAACCTTGCAGACATGCTACTTGTAAGACGTAAGCAAAGACCTAGCTCCGTATGGAAGGCACAGTAACCCGGCCCCTGCCTGTAAAGGCATGTTCTATTTGGTAAGACGAAAGATAAGGTAAGAATGTAACTGCAAACTATTCGACAAAAGCAAATAAACAGGCAAGAGTACGTAAGTTATAATTGTGCAACGAACCATGTACGATTACCAGCGATTACCCTACACCGTGCCGCCTACAAGTTCGTAACAATCGCGACGCGAGCCGAACGAACCGGATAGTTCCCTCCAGCTTGGGGAAACTAACATAAAATTATAGATTTAGGAGTCCGCAGCAATTTGGATGCAAGCCTCCACTAATTGTGGCTTGTTCTCTAATCTTATCCTGCAGGCGCGTCTAATAGGAGCCTCAGTAGACGCGGTGCCGCCAGTAGTACGGGTTCACAGATTCCTGTTCCTTCTATAATCGCCTCAGACGCTGAAGCTAAACCTGCGTAATCCCACCTTATTTGGATGCATGGGGTCCTTTGTACTCGAAACAAAAAAATCATAATGGAAGAGACAGCGAGACACTTCCTAACCTCGACCTGGTTTTAGTACTAAGTATTTTTCACTGACACTTCTCAATCTCATGTATGAAGTGAGATAGTTTACTTAAACAAGCTTCAATATTATCACCTGATTATTATAAAAATAAAATAGTTATCCCTAGGGAAGAGAAAACTTTGGTATTTGTTACAGTAATAAGAAGAATTGGCAACGAAGGAAACTAATAACTACTATTTTACCAAAAAATAACTCTTTGTTCCAATTTTAGCACTAACTGTCGCTGATAATACCATAGGATGTATAAACATCTATTAAAAATAGTCGTCAATTAATCCATTAACGGTTCATATCTATCGTTTTAATTCGTTTGTGTACTGTCCTGTTGGTTACCTATGCTTTTTTTTCGTATTCCGTTCCATGCACTATGCACTTGTATGCAGAATCATATGTATTTTTATTATGTTTATACTTTGTGATGATGTTTGTAAGGATTTAATTACAAGCATATATCGAGGTCATTAACAGATATATGGATGGAATTGTGGACATGTACTAACTGATGTGCACTTGATGGAGGAAAGATAAGAGGCAAAATACATCTAGAATATACAATTATAGAAAAGAAACTACAGCATTTGTGTTATTAAAAATGATTTGGGGGGATCTTCTGAGGCGGAATAAAAAATCAGTGTTTAAGTAAAAAGAAACTTCGATTCAAATTATTATTTGTGTGTGAAATAAACTGCAAACGCGATAAAATATGCCTAACATCAAATAATCGTTTATAATGTAATTGATAAGCAAAGGTTGAGGAATCTGGTAACTAAATAAAATCAAACAAAAGAAGTGGCCCTATAGTATATTTATTTAAAATTAAAAACCTAATGGATTAAAAATTAAAATAAATAACGAATAAACCGGAATTAGTGATTACTGTATCGCCCAAGTTAGTCGCGACTGTGACAGTACCAGTTAGATCACACAGAGAAAATTAAAATAAAATAGAATTTATAATAAATGTGATTTCTAACGATACGATTTGAAATACTTAGATGTTAGACCATGGGTGAGTAAGTGACCCTTGGATGGGCGACTTACGGATTCCTAACTTGAAGAATGTGCTTCGAAGCGGTGAAGGTAACACGTAACACGTATCAGATGGTACTTATAACAACAAACAACACTGTCCTGTAGTGATCAGACTTAGATGAACGGTTTGTTGCGTCCGCGACGAACGGAGAGGAAGAGCTCCGGGTCTTGTTCTGGTCGGATGAAGACGAGATGTTGTCTTGTCGCGGTCGGACGGAGACGAACATTGTCCTGGGCGGACGGAAAGAAAAGAATTTTTGTCTTGGTCGTTTCCCCGCCCTGGTCGGACGAAGATCACTTGTTGTTAGACGACTGGCCGAAACGAACTTGAAAACGAACTTGCTTTGAGAATTTTCTCGCGAAGAAGGGTTGGAAAATTACCTTGACTGGCGAAGGATTCAACCAATCGCAGGCAAACAAATATTCCGTTAATATGTTATAAGAAAGCAAAGCTTTACTGTATTTGAATCGTGATTCAACCACGTATTCATTCGTTCAGAAAATTAGCAACGTAGTACGGATGAATATGATACCTATAAATACCCAACTATATTTAATATGAGAGGATTAAATATAATTTAGAATTCGAATAATTAAGTGCATATCTTTGGTACCTTCGAAAATAAATGTAAATCGGTTTATTGCTTATGTCATGGAAAAATGTATGCAGGCATCGCAGATGTTGACGAAAATCTAAAGGAACACAATTTTTAAACTTATCCTAAATAAATAGTTACGAAACATAATAAAATAATATTTTAGAAAAAAGAACTGTTTTCGGTTACAAGGTGAGTGTAATGTATGAATTTTTATGGAACAACACACTGGATCATTGTGCTCTGGCGGAAGATGCCGCCAAATATCTTAATGTTTTTTTTTATACTAATTAATGAACTGCAGTTGTATGTTAAACAATAGAATAATACTGGAAAAAACCTTTACTCTCCACTAAATTCATTATGTGACAGAAATAAAATATTAAAATGTAAGAAAGTGATCGATAAATACCACATTTAATGTAATGTATTCAAAACCTTACAGTCATAAAGATTAATATTATTAATAAAAATGAGTAAGCCCATAAGATCTTTTCTTCAGGTGTGGCACAAAAGCATTTTCTATCAGCCTTCGTAAGTGAATACTCCTTTATATTCCGCCCAGCTAAAGAGCGTAAATCTCACAATTCGCAACACGAAATGCGGCGAATGTGCCGTAAAAAATTTAATCAGTAAAATTACAATGCCTGTACTAAAACCGAACATTAGTCGGCGCGGGAATGTATCATTAACCGGGTCACTTTAATGAGCAGCGTTAACATTTAATTTCAAAATCGATACTATATATTCTATCTGATTCCGTTTAGGAGCAAGACTAAGGCCTTTAAGGCTCTTGACTATTGATTTTTCGGTATTGTTATATTCTATGGAAATCTGTTAAAGATAAGGGATAAATTGACGTTGAAAATGCGGTTTTGAGAAGTATATGGTATCTGGTATTTATTAAGCGAATGGTATTTCACTCTTTCAGGTATTTCAAAATGTTTGATCACAAAGGATAAATCGTAAATAACCGAAGGGAACCAAAACTGGATATTGAAAAGTTCTTTAGATATATCTCTCTCGCGGAAGATTCCACCAAATCCTTCAAATCTTGGCCACGAAAGTGAAGCGTGAAGTAGTAATGCCAAATATTTAGTTCTGCCCTATAAAATATAAAGTGAACTATGTTTCTGTAAAATATTAAATTCAAAAAATTCAAGACAAAAAATTTGTTTGACTTCCCAGAAATATTTTTAGAAAGCTACTCCATACGTTTATTTGGGCGTTTTCACTATAGTTACCTGACCACGATCTTTGAAAATTGAAACTCTAAAAGGGTCCTAACGTTCAAAATAGTTTCCACCACTATTAGAAAGTTATAATAATAGATAATAGTAATAATAATATTCAGAATTAGCAGAATAGAAACTATTCCCATAATGAGTGGAACTTGGTAGTACTTTTTACACTTATTTCATCTGGTTTCAGAACTTCTCTATCAGGCAGGGTTCCAGCGTGACAAAGTAATGACATTTTGTGAAGGTATATATTATAATATGTGTATAAATCATGAAGAAATGGCGTACAAAGTCATATATTTACTTGGAAAATGCCCTTATATATGACTTTCGGCTGTACTTTGCATCAAAAATATGTCCCTTCAGCGTCCAGCCATAGTCTGCCAACATAGCAGGGCTCCATTTGCCTTGGTATCATCAGCACTTTCATCGTCGCTTAGTGCCATGTTTTGTGGAGGTTTAGGCACAGGTAATTCCGGACTGTGAGGTATTGATCTTAGTGCAGATGGAATATTAGGACATTTTACAGTATGTTTGGATTTAGAAGTCATACCACTTATATTTGTTAGACAAAA
>JARFOC010000661.1:382556-417715 GCA_031763485.1 Osmoderma eremita
AGGTAAGGTGATGACGTCTTCGTACTGTCGGAATTTTTCGATAATAAATGTAAATCGGTTTATTACTTAGTTCAAGGCAAATGCATGCACCGGCAGATGTTTGCCTAAAATGTACAGGAAAATAATTCTGAAACTTATCCTTAATAAATAGAGAACAGAAATAGTTACGAAACACCATAAAATAATATTTCAAGAAAAGAGAATTGTTTTTCGGTTACACGGTGAGTGTAACAATAGTAAAAAGAACCAAAACAAAAACGTATTCTATAATTATAAATTTTTAACAAGTTACGATTTGGGACAAGGGCAGCGATTAGCATTGCTAAGATGTTTGTGACTATAGTAGCGATTTCATAGAACAACGAAACAGAATATTTACTGCAACGTTTCATTCAAATCCGAATTTGACAAATGCCGGTGTTCCCTTGTCGCGGACTAAAACACGCACTAAGAAGCTTTGTTTTCAAGTGCTCACATTCCAAAAATGTGTGGCCTTCTGCATACAAGGTGGTTCGCAACCTTTTCGAAAATTTAAGCCATATAATACTTTTAAATAAGTCGATTTCTGAAAGAAAATGTAATAAAACTGCAGCAGAGGGTTGTTAAAGTTTACAACGTACCGATCGTTGAAATAATGCGCTCACCCAATCATCGATATTTTGTTCTTCGGTATAGCATACATCCTTTTTGAATAATCCCAGAAAGAAAAGTCTAAAGACCACCAAGGCCAAGCTATTGGTCCACCCCGTCCTATCCAAAGTATCCCTCATACTTGGTACAAAAGAATTTATTACTTCTAAACGAAAATGCAAAAACTATAGCCATAATCTAACGAGACGTCTCAAGAAAGATGGGCAGGTCATTACGACTTGCGACCGTCCAGCCGATTTGGAAATATAAACGGTTCAATTAGACGTCCCTCGAAAATCCCTGTCCCCAACTTATAAAAAAACGATCTTGTGTGTGATCCCGAAGTATTGCAGGAGGATTCTCAAAAGCCCAAACGTTCATGTTATGAATATTGGTTATACCATTACACGTGAAAGTAGGTCGGCTGTAAATTGGAAAGTTCGGGTAGTGTATTGCAAAATCTGACCTTAAGGAGTAGCCCGTAGACTTCAGTCCTCAGACCCTCTGGATGCGATAAAGATATAATTGAGCTTCGTGTAATATGAGCCACGCTGTTGAGTGCGACATCCTAGGACCTGCTAAGCCAACGGCCTTGTACTTATTCGCTGCTCTTGTTCTACGATATCTAGCACTGTTTGATGGGCAGTTAAAACGGACTGTGGAACATCTTTTGCTGGGTGAAAATTTCCATTAGCGCGTCCACGTGGCTATTGTGAAATCATTGGTCGCAGAGACGAGAAGCCGCTAATAAGTATTCGTATACTGAAAATATTCTCCACAAAATAAACACACATCCAAATGTGATTTCTTTCCTGAAGATCATAAATTTGCTGTTATTAAATTTTGAAAATAGGCTTTTATGTTTCAATCAAGAGCATAGTTATAAGCCCCAGTCATAAACGAATGTCTTTGTTGAAAATTATCTACTTCTATCAGCTTTTAGCATATATTATAGTATTTTCAAAGTGATCTGCATTGGTTCTGCCAACAGAATTCGATTCATGCACGCATTAAAGGAGTCGTAAACGGATGAGTTTACAAGCAAAGAATAATTTACGTAAAATTTATGGGCACATAAAGTCATACCCTACTTACGTAAATCCTGTAAATAGATTCTAAATTATATTGTAATTAACATTCCCGAATCCGGCACATACGTACTCCCAATACGATAAACATAAAAAGACGAATCCCTCCTGTAAAGAATTAGCGGTGCACAGACCGCCACGTCCTCGTAAATTGGTAATGCAATTTCGGAAAGTTTCGCATTGCATCTGGAGATTTTTCTTACTCCCGTAATTCGTATGTGTTTGCATTCGTACGTATATTTTTTGAGTTTATTTCGTCGAAACGGGGATCAGTGAGGATTGTCCGTGCAAATAGGCGACCTGTCGACTCTTTGAAATTTATATTGAAGGCAAAACATCATTTCGCCGTTTCCACTATAAGATTCCGATGTCTGGAAAATCTGCGAGACGGGGTACGTCACCATAACGTGGAAATAACGAACCACTCTTGCCGCCCCGAGCTCTCAGACGGGCGGGGGAATTTCATTGCGCGTTGCTTGGGAACATTGCGAAAGATACGATCCGAATTGATTATAGCATTATGATGTGTATGAGTTACACAGTCTTGTGTATAAGGATTCGAAATATGTACTCAATTTTGTTCAGGGATAAATGATTTTATTAAAAAGACGCTGTTCCCCTCAATGTATCGGGTTCATTGATTTAGAACACCTGAATGCACTATATCTCACACTAAATCCAATAATTAAAGTGAAATCATGTACACCAATTTCTTTACTACCGAAGATTTTCAAATAGTTCGTAAAATGTCTTTTTAAAAGATTTAAACCGATCATCGAGAAAGAAAAAAATCTTACTCTTGACTATAAATTTGAATTCACAAACATGCACTCTGGCATAAGTCAAGCACACAGAATCACTACTATTATAGAAAGATCACTGGAGAAAAAACAGGTTTTCACAGCCACCAATATGGTCCAGACTTTTGATAATGACAAATGAAGGGTTGATATATCAAATCAACAGAGTGCTACCAAAACAGTACCTAGAAATATTATAATCCTAAAGAGGGTTTTCGGGATAAAACATGATGTTGAGCATTCCCAACTCAAAGAAGAAAAAAGCTAGTGTACCACAAGTAGTGTACTACGTCAACCACCTGCTTTACACCTGCGACTTACACCATGCACATAACATTACTATTATTACGTCCACAGATGACACTGCAATATTGCCCGTAGGAGAGGAGTTAGAAGCATCCACTATTAAAGTGCAACGAACACATAATAAGGCGTGTACCTAGACAAAAGATCAGATTAAATCAAACAAAGTCTAACCACATTGACTTCTCAAACACACTAGCAATGGCAACCATATAACATACGAATTCACTGCAAGATACCTGGGTATGACATGAATACAAAAAGTGGGAAGAACATGGCATAAAATACAGGAAAATGCCCAGACTGTTAGGAAGGAACTCACAACTTTCCATGCATAATAAAGTACTCTCTCCAACCAGATACCAGATAGGATTGTAGGGTATTCAACTTTGGTATATGCTAAACAATGCCACGTTCGTAAAATTCAATCTTTCCAGAGCAAAGTCTTTTGAAGCTTGCTGAATGCGACGAGGTACAATGGAAATAGTGGCGTCCATCGATACCTTCGAAAAGCAGAACGCAACAAGAAATAACTAGAAAAAACACATGAACCCAGAGGCCCTACAGCTTCTTGTCGATAATGATTTAACCAAACGATTTCAGCGCAATAAATCTCATGAACTTGTGTAAACGCGTGTAATGTAAAAGTCGTGTTATTTCCTATATAATAGTAGCTAAAGATGAATTTTATGGCAATTAGCACAATATATTATCCTGCATGTGCTCAAATGGACTTTTATAGGCTGGTTTTGGTTTGGTCAGAATATATTTAGTGCGGTGTACCAGATGAGGTCTAATTAGTCACCTTAAAGTCTGAAGGAAAGGCAGCCAACATGACTGGTTTTTCGACCTTGTGGTATAAGTGAATGTGGCTTGGTTCTGTCACAAAGTGAATAAATTCAGTATTTTTAAAATGTAGCTTCATTTTTCTTAAGAATTTTCTCATGCAATCTACATCAACACTCACATCACAAATCCTAATGAAGTTTCTACTGAACAACTCCATGGTTTGACGAGTAAGTTCACAAACCATTAAAAGAACTTCTCAAAATTGTTCAGAATTGACAAGCCCAGCAATTCTTTTGGGCCCTTAATCTTAAGTTGAATGCTTCTAATCCTCTAATACTTAGAATGCTCGTCTACCTAGCTCACACTTCACAAGCCCAGTAACTCGATGGGACGATATTAACTCACCCGCTTATTTGTGGTCGAAACGGTTAGTGAATCAATTCAAAAACTTACTTGTCAAGCCAGAGAGTTTGAGAGTGGTGAACACAATAGAAAGAACTATACGTGTAGGATGGTTCTAACTAATCACACAACTACTGAAACCGCAGAAGTGGAAGTCTACGCCCACAAATTTGTCGTGACTAATTCAGAACGTAAGCAACTTGCTCACAGCTACGGTGACTACGAACGTGCCCGCGAGTTATTTATCCGCAAAATAGAATTTCTGCTTCTGATTAAATCTCAATTGTAGTTATCTCAATGCTCGGATTGTATTCACGAGTATACGTCTAAAAGCTCCTTCAATTCGCCATTATTAATATCGCTCACACACCCGGGTGACATTAACTTAAACAGGATAATACATACAAAGAGCCACATTACTCGCTAATCGTATTCGACATCTTAGTTACGTGCAAAACACGTATTCGTCATAATAGAATCTCGTCTATCTACCGAATACTGGTGGTGCTCACGTTTCAGATCTTGTTTCGTTATTTATGTACATAAGAGAAATATAGTGCAGTAAAAGAGTCGGTAGATGGCGCTCTAGTGCTAATATTATTTGATATAATATCAAAGGCTTACATTACCAAAATAGAATATTCCAGGGGTATTTTCATATAAATAAATACCCGGTACGGATGGGGCATGGGAAAGTTTTGCATTGAGGTAGATGCATCGTGAAATATAAAATTTGCAAATTTTCTAAAAACAAAAAAAAATTAAAGTCCACTAGAAAGGATTATACAATTGAATTTCTAAAGAAATATATAACGACAGATATTATAAACCATATTAAAGACTGATAAGATGAAAAAACAGAAAACTGTTTATTGAAATGCATAATTTTATTGATTGTCTGCTTCAAATGACCTTTTCAACAACTTCATTTAAACGCTTGAAATGAAATTTTACTTGACTTTATTATATTTTCTGTCTTTTAGTGTCTGTATTCACTTCCCCAAAATTTTGTGTATTTGAAAGCACTACTCTTTAGAAATCTGATAAGGAAGACACTGGAACTTGAGGCGATTTCAAACCGCCATTGCGAGAACTTAAACAAATCGGAAACTCTTTCCGTAAGAGTACTATTGAAATTCTATTAGCGTAGCTGATTTAGTCGAGCTTACTGAAGCCATGCGGGAAAGAAAATGTTTGAACCATTTACAAATATCTTCATGGCGTTACTGTTACAGTTCGTCCATATTATTCAATGGAAATCAGTCCAATTTTCCTTGCTCACTAAACTTTGACTTTTGGCAAGTGTATTTCTTTTCCAGAATATCACAAGGGTTTTCCCCAATTCGCACCTTCATTCAAACAATAGGAAGTTTCGTAGCACATGAACGAGAGATGCTCGAACTGGGAAATAACATATATAAATTGGCGTTCTAAATGCCGTTAATTCGCGAAAAAATTTAATTGGACTTTGTTTGCCTTGATCGACTAGTTATTGAGATTTAGCAATCTTGTACAGATGATACTACATTCACTTAAATATTCGTCGCATACCAGTTTCGTATAAATTTAATGCAGTCGCGTGTTTGCCAAGAAATACACTATGTCTACGAATAATTGCGTGGCAGACACTTTCTTTATCTAAATAGATTTGCTACATAAAAGTAACCCACAATTCTGAAATTTTCTAACACATCATGAAGTGGTAGAGCATGTACATACAGAAAACCAGTTTCTTAATCCAAGTTACTTTATTCAAGTGAGGCCCTTAGATACTAATAAGCAAATAAAAATAGCTTGTACTTAATAATTTTAAAAATTTGAGAAACATTGTTTTATTAAGCCTAGAAATCTTTAGTTACTTCAACCAAATACAAACTAAATTAGTTTCAATGAATGCAACTATGTCCAAAGATGCTGCCGTGCTAGTTTTGAGACAGTTATGGCTTAAATAGAATATAGAGTGCAGAGAGTAAAAGGATTTATTATTTGGTTGAAACATAGGTTAACGCAGGTCACACAAAACAAAAAATTTGAAAAGATACAACGGTAGTTGATGCAAGACAAGCATTTATTGGTTTTAAACAACCACCTGGAAAAGTAAATCGATTGATTGTTTTGCATGTTTGTAGAGAAGAGGGGTTTGTTTCCTGTTATTTGAATCAAAGAAAACTGGTGACTATCATGAGAAAATGAACGGTGAAGTTTTCAAAGAGTGAATGGCAAAAGTTCTACTTGATCTTGAGCCCAACTGCATTATTGTAGTGGATAATGCTCCGTACCACTCCGTTAATACTCAAAAACTACCTGATGCATCATTGAAAAGAGACGCACTAATTAAGTGGCTTCTTTCAAGGGAAATTGTTGTCGATAATACATTCTTAAAAACTGAGCTTCTTGAAATTACAAAAAAAATAGGTAGGCGATTATCCAATACCATATGTGATTGACGAAATGGTAACAAAAAGTGATCGTATATTTTTCCAATTACCGCCATACCACTGTAATTTAAAACCAATCGAACTTGTATGGGCACAAGTTAAGCATCATATAATAAAACCTTCAAATTAGCCGACGTAAAAACGTACCTATCAAAAGAAGGGATTAACCTTGTAATAGCTGCGAATGTGAAAATAAAATATATGAGGTGGATAACATAGTTGACGATATAGTGGATGAATTGATTATTATTGTAAACACAGGATCATCATCAGATTAATACATAAGCTTATTTCAGTTTTGTTAAAAAGAATACAAGTGAGAATATGTCAAATATTTGTGTTTCCATACATTTTGACAATGAACGGTATCAATTTGAACTTCACAAGATCATTTGATTGTTGGGTACATATAATTATAATTAGAACAATTATTACAAATAAACTATTCAAGTTCGTAGAGTTAATTACCCGAGTTTCTTTGTATTTCTCCTTAAGGTGATATCTTACTGGATCACACATAAACTTGTTAAAGATTACACATATTATGCAGCTATGGAAAAGAACATATAGTTTTTGTAATCTCCGCATAAAAAAATAACCAATAAAGTTATACACTATAGTTTATGATTTTCCATAAGCTATAATTATCTATTATATGAGCCAGCTGTTCCTATCGAAATGAATTTGAATTTCCGAATATATCCTTATTGCTCCTGTGTGATAGGTCCGCAGATCACAACGCCCACTACTGTTATTTTTACGTGAATGGAGTTTAGCCTCAAATAGTAAAGGTTTGTTCTTAATTGGAACAAGTAATTTTCGTTTTCATATGAATTAACTTTCAAGATAATATTATATCGTATTCAAATAAGTTTATTTCGCTGTTGAAATACATGTTTTTGAGTGAAGAAATGCAAAATACTTTTGTTTTGCATTAAGTAAAATTGTTTGAGAAGTCAATCTTTCTTGGATATACCTACATAGCATACCCAACACCTTTTTGTGTGACAGTAGTGGAATCATTAAAATTTCTTCGAAAAGCAGGCTGTACTGGCATAAATTATTTAATGTTTAAAGTTATAAACTGTGCAACAGAAAAGCTACCACCCTTTAAAACAATAGTGAATTGAAGGCAGTAGCTTTGGAATTTAATGTTCAAATTCAAAAATAAATTGTATGATTGTTTTTTGTACCGATACCAACACATTGGAAAATTGTCGGTCTTCCTCTCCGCTTCTGTTTCTAGGTGGTTTAGAAAAATGTTGGTCAGGAAAGGAGACAACAGATTTCCCATGGATGTTCCTAAAGTTTGGCGGTACCATTTATTTTTAAAACGAATGTATTGTCTGACATGCATAATTTTGTTAGGGTTAAATATTCTTTCGTTAAAACTCCCTTCCGTTGCCCGTAATTAATTTCAACAAATAACTAAAATACATATATTCTATAGCAAAGAAGAATGGCTACCATGAAAAATTTATAACAAAAATATGTAAGAAATTTAGGAAAAAACACTGCTTATCCAAAAACACCACATTAAGTACAACGATTGAAAAGAACCTCTGTAAATATTCAAAAATCACTTTCCATCCGTTATGAAAAAATAAATTTTTTCACTTATATAAAAAAAACCAATCTAAGACCGACTTTTAGTAACCATTATACCCTTAGAAATTTTTTGCCATCCAAAATTAAAAACAACACTTCTTTGTTTAAAAAGTCAGGCATATACAAAATTGATTGTAAGGTTTGTGACTATTGTTATATAGGACAAATCACAAGAGGATTGGAGAACAGAGTGGGGGAGCATAAAACCTACATTAAAAACAAGGACATTAACAAATCACCTCTAGCAGATCACACTTTAAACACTGGACATGCCATAAATACGGATTAGATTGAGCTCCTTAAGCAAAGTAATAATCCGTACCTAAACATGTACGAAGCCATCCACATGAAAAAACACAAAAATAAGCTATTAAATTATGATTTGTCACCCTTAAATAATATACTGTTAGATTTAATACCGTCCATAAATATCAAGTAGGCATCCTATACAATTTAAGCACCATATACAATGTCATTTTGTTACAGAAATACCATGTTTTCCTTTTCAAACGAAATATATTTTTAGAAAGTTAGGAGTTAGAAAGAGAAAGTTTGTTTTATATCTTTGTAATTTTGGACAAGATGTGGTTAGTCGTACTGATGTGCATATGCACGCGAAATGTACATCTACATTAAATAAATAAATGTTACGAACTAGTGAAAAATTATCATTTACCTATTACTAAGAAGTTCGTGTTATATTTTGATTAGAAAATATAATTATTAGAATTCGTTCCTTAAATTAAGTAAACTAAATTTACAAAAATGCAATAAATAATATTTTATAAGCAATATTTTAGAAAACCTAAGAATTGTTTTTTTTACGCGCTGGTTGTAACAAAACTAATAAAACAACTTTTGCAAACAATGAAGTTGGTAATATGGATATTTTTCTTCTTTCGCAGTTATTATGCTTCCACCGCCTTTCCCGTCGGACCACCCAGACTAGTCCCGCCGTTGAAACGTCAACGACTGATGAGCTCAACCACAAGAAACAAGACCAATCAATCTACGAAGTCAAACTCAACCCCGCCGCTCGATCAACTCAAAGTCTACAGTAAGTTTCCTAACAGGCAGAAATACGGCTCGTCGGTTAATTTGGCGTCGACAGCGACAGCAACAAAAAAAAGATGCGATGATTTTTTCACCCGCCGGCGAGTGTGGTCGCGATGGTCAACGACGGGCGTTAATCTTCCCCTGCATTGTATCCGCGCGGCCCACTACAACAAGCGCAATAAATTTAAATATAGTCCGGCGTGAGCGGCTGTACGAAAACTCCGTGGCCACGTTGCGGTATTCCGGAAGGAGCTTAGGCGATCACGGTTTTACTGCTCCCGGGATTACACCGTGAAAAACCGGTACCGTAAAAGCTCTCGGTGTTGCCGACACTGGCACTCACGATCCGCTGCACATTTGTTTTTTTCTTTGTCTTTTTTTGTGCGAGGATGTTGCTGTTTCCGTGTTTCTGATCCCTATTAACCCCGATACGAACAATTAAAAGTTCTGTACTACTTCACAAACAAAATGCGGAAATTAAGGCAAACTGTGACATTGTCTTCGGATACGTACGATTTTGTATCCTAAAATACTAAAGATGTAATGCGTAAACAAAAACGATTAATAATGTAGAAATACCTGTAGAGGAGACAATAAAGGAATATGTCCTATATTAGAATTAACTTTACAAAAAGGAGTCGGAAAAGGCACTCATCAAATTAAAATATACATCGTGTCACCTTTGCTAACTTCGTCATTATTGCATCCATGAAGTTTGTTAAATCAGCAAAGTAGCGCCACTTGTTGTTCAGATTGAAATGGTGGAAACAGAAAACCAATTAAATATCCCGTTTCCCGGATATTCTTACCAAAACAATTGTTTTAAATTGGACAGCCTGTATATTCTTATATCTTTTGAAAGAACATAATATTGTCAACAAAAAGTTGTTTAAACTTAATTAACGTAAACCTACAAATAAACAACTAAAATGCACTTAAGCTATTTAATAAGCAATTAAAGGAATAATAATAAATAACAAAACATTAAGAAATTTAAAGTACATTACACACACTAAAAAGTGGCGAGATAATTCAACGACAGGCAGAGAAAATAAAAGAATTAGGTTTATTTATCTATCCTAGTAACATTGTCGCTTTGAGGATAGTTCTACAAGAGATGTTATGTAAGGCGCGTCAAATTTTCGTCTGCAGGTTCACTATTTTTTGGTACCGTTGCTCGTAAACACTGTCTTTCATATAATTCCATAGAGAGAAAGTTACATTAATAAATAGCACCAACAATTTATGAAATTACTACATCACACCAAAGATTCAAACCAACGCGGTTGCGTGGATCCACTATCCAAGGAGATTGTCAGAAGTTTAATACCTCTGTAATGTGCGACCAGATAATTTCAAGATCATTCTACGGCCCGAACAATCAAATTTTCCTAATTCGGGTATATGCAACAAGAGGAATGAGCATTATTGGAGTAGACAAAATCCTTTGTTAGTGGATCCACGTAATTCACAAAACCGCGTTAGTTTGTATGTATGGTGTGGTGTAGTAGGGTCACCAATTACACTGGTTAACAAAATTTTTGTCCCAAACACAAAAATGCCTGATTCCCATATAGTTTTGCATGCTGAAATCAATTATGTTTTCAGAATTCCTCAATCACCCTTAGTTTTTATGTTCCAAGATATTTGCTTATTCACCTAAAATATGCATGCATAGATATGTTGTATAAGAGATCATGTCTTGACGTTATTTCGGCTAGAGCTGATCAAGCAACATGCAATGGTTAATGTTTGAACATGTCTTGACGTGTTAAAGCCTATTCTTATTTTTTTTGGGTGGGAACCCTTTTATAGGCACTAAGTACCGGTTCTGCCCTTCCCTAGTACTGTGAGATTTCGGTACACTCTAGAGCCCGTATACTCACTAAAAACCATCCCTGCATCTTACACATCGAAACGGAACCGCTCACGCATTCCTTCCCCACGAGTGTTGTCTCTAGCTTTTCTTTTTGTACTCTTTGTGCAAGTAAATCTTTTTCCTCTCTCTCTCTCTGGCTTCTTTTATGTTTCTTATTGCACTATATGTCACCATTCATACGGCATCCGTTGTTGTTAGACCCTTTATTATGCTGCTTTCATCGAGAGTGTTTCCTGTCGCTCGTGAGTAGGCTGCCCTGCTTTCGTGGCACCTCTCGTAGTGAAAAAGTGTGTGCGCTGCGTCATCGTATCGCCCGCAGTAGAGGCACTGGGCCGTGTCTGCTCTGCGCCGCTTGTGCAGGTATGCGCGAAAACACCAATGCCCCGACAGTGCTTGCGTTATGTGATAGTCCACATCGCCATATCTTCTATTCAGCCAGTTCTCCAGATTGGGGATTAGCCTGTTGGTCCACCTTCCATATTTCGCTTTGATCCACCTGTTTGCCACTCTTTCACGAGGTCGGCTCTCGCTTCCTCCTTGCTGTGGCCGACATCACGTTTATTTCTTTCAGCAACTAGAGGTCTATGGGTGGCACTCCTGCTATTACGTTAGCCGCCTATCCCGATATTGTCCTGCATGCGCTGCATATTCTTATTGTCATCTGACGTTGTACTCTCTGTAGTTTGCCCATTAGCCTCCTGTTATTTGTGATGTTGTGCCAAATTGGTGCAGCATAAAGTATCTGTGAATTCGCGACGTCTGCAAGGACCCTTCTCTTTTTGGTCTCCCGATGTTGGGTAGTAGGTTAGATAGTGCCGACGTTGTTCTGTCTGCTGTTGTTTTCTCTTCTTATTCAAGTGGTGTTATGTGTTGTGCAAATCTCCCAGAATGCGACGTCTAACGTAGATTCTGCTGAGGATGGCAACTTAGTTGCCGAAATACGTATCCAGGAGTTCTTCGCTCATCGAGGGGGTAAGGGTATTTTCTATTTCTTATTTTCAATTATCATGAGCAAATACTCGCTATTTCTTTCTTAATATGCGCATTTTTCTCAATTTTCGTGCTTGTGTAAACAATTTTTTAATGTCTTCATATCTTGTTCCTCCTTATTCCTCCTTCTAAACATTTTACTTACATTTGTTTACGACATTTCAAAAAAATAATTACAATTTTTTTAAATTAAGTACTTGTAAGAGCTTTAGGGAAAAAAAGAAAAGAGTATTGACGCTAACCTTACTGTTATAAGTTAATCGCATTAATCAATATTTATGGAAATTTATGACCCTTTGAATTCTTTTAATTCCATTAAATGGGAGCAGACATTAAACAGTTTTGTGCGTTTTCGAAGCTACTCTGTTCCATGACTAGCAACGGTTTGGGGATTTTGCAGTGCGGTATATTAATCTGGGTAGCGTTAATATTTAAAAGTGTGTGGCCCGTATTATAAACCGGGATAGCCAGGATACTGCACATTAAACAAAAGGCGAATTTCAGTTGGGCTACCTGAAGCCCATTTTGTAGCGGGACATCCAGAAGAAAGTTTAAATGCATCATATCATAAAAGGTTTAAATAGATTTTATAGAATGAAATTTTGTGTTTAAATGTTAAATCCTCTATATTCGTCCGCCAACTCAATAAAAGTTTCAAGCAAACTATAGAACATCATATTCGTATAATTAAAAGAATAAAAGAACAGGTTGTTACAACCATTAGGCTACCAATAAACCTAGTTGTAGTATTTTTCAACGGAAAAAAAATAGTTCTAACATAGCAACGTATAAACCTGTGAAAATTGTAAATTTAATTGTCTGGACAAAAATCCGCATTCATAGTGATGTCAATTTTATGTACGTAATTGAAATATCTAAGTTAATCGAGGTAAGCATTACGCAGAATTTTAAGATTTAACTCGGTTTCCTGAATCCAGCGCTAACTAGTGCCAAGCAGATGACACAGCCCCTTAATTATTTTATGTATTTAACTACACATGTCTGAAAAACCATAACAATTATACTTTAATACTTAATACTTAATACTTAATACGAAGGGCGGTTGAAAATTAATCTGCATGGGCAAGGGAACACATTTTCTTTACAAAAAGTCCATTTATTTCTCAACATATTCTCCTTTTCGATCGATCGATACACTTCATCCAACGATTCTCCAATTTTTCGATGCCCTTCGAATAATACGATTTCTCCAACCACCACTTACCACCGAGCAATATCTTCGTTTTTGTAAATAATTAATACTCGTAGGGGCCAAATCTGCAGAAAATGGTGGATGTGGAACCAATTTATAACCCAATTCATGTAATTTCATCATTGCAACTTTGCACTTGTGCGCCGGTGTGTTGTCTTGATGAAGGAGCACCTTGTTCTTCAATTCGCCAGTAGCAGTCCCCTGTTTCGAGTATTGCCTGGTCTTTGGTGTGATGCGTCCATGTTTCGTCCACGGTTACGGAACGTACCCGAACGCTCCTTCAAAATAGTCAGACTCTCCTATTTGTTGCCGACTGGGAGCAAATGCGGCATCCTTCCGATAGCGTGCTTCCACATTCTCAAATATCCTTGCAAAATTAGATCAAATATATTACATGGATACCGCTATGTTTCCCAAGTATGTTTCCAACATATGACAGACATTAAAAGATGTTTGCATTTCTATCTAACATACGGTTATTGGTATCTTCCTATTCTCACCTAACCACGCGTGAGCCACGGCACGAGAAACGTCTGAAATTTAAAATAAATTTGACATACTTCAGAAATAATACTAGCTCTGAGTAATATTTGTAGTTCTGTTTTTAAATATACGAACTGTAACAAACAAATTATTGTTTGTTACTGTTCGTATGTTTACATACACGGAGTTAAATCATTATTGAAGACAGGGCAAAGAGTTAGGTTCATTAAAAAGTTAAGAAAAAAACATAAAATATAAATAAGGTGGTTACTTCTACATGATACAACCAATGGCATAACACACGTTGTGCAATAAAAGCAATAAAATAGCATTTGATAGAAGACATACAAATTGGTCGACATTTATTATTGTTTATTTTAAAAGTTATATTCAAAATTCTGACTAAACTGCCTTAACAATCGCACCTGACGATATATTTAAAATTGTGCAACATAAAATTTTGCACATGTACTTTCTTTTAATTCGTTTATATGAAAAAATAAACATACATGATATCTGGTTGTAGTGTGGTAAAAAAATAACCAACGATCTTTGCTTACAATTTAATATTTTTATATTAAATAATTTACATTTCTAAAATAATCAGATAAATGTTTCAGCATGTCTTGGAATGATTTGATTTTATGTTGTAACGTCCTCTTCAGTACATTCAAACTCTTGATCTTCTTGCGTTGCATAAGGACAATATCTTTGATGTAGTGAAAGTTTCTTCTTTCATGCTTAAGAGATGATTCTTCACTTAAATCACAAATGTAACAGGGATGCTTTCCACCAGTTGCCAAACCAATAAAATGTATCACAAATAGCGTTGGAGATAAGTTAAGAAATATTAATTGTACACATTAAGCATTAAATTGTGTCTGTGAATAGTGTTTTTCTATTCACGTACACAATCGGGTAGGGTGTGGGTGTGTTTTTGGCACTTACGCTTATAGCTTGTATAAGTGGCACTCAATTTTTAACAATTTTTGCCATTGATTGAAATCTCCTGAAAATGCACACAAAACTGTATGTACTCTAAGTCACTACTAAATCACCAATATCCGACTTAAAATTATGTGCTTATGATTTATATATTAATTTCTATTATACCTTGTTCCTGGTATTTAAAATGTTTCATTAGTCATATATTACACCAGAAATAAATTTCTTCAGTGTAATCATTTACATGTTAAGTTACTGGTAAGGTGTTTTACGAGGAAACAATTCCTTCGATGTTGACGGTGAATTCAGAGAAGACAATTCCATTGATGTTGAAGATGTTGCCAATTCATAGTTTGGGCATATATTCTTATCGTCAGAATGTACGAGCAACTACGCACATATGAAACCATTACCAATAATCCTTAATACAGGCAAAATGGTGTACTCCGTGATGCTCCACTATGCATTTTATAAGTTTCTAGACTTGGCACGGCAAAAGAATGCAAAACTTTTTGGGCCAATACGTTTCGTCGTAATCATCATCTTTAAAGTGATGTGAGCACACAATGGATTTTCGTTTTATATCACCTGCGGTCATGTTGCAGGAGTTTAACCAGCTAAGTCTCTTGTGAAAACTTAAAATATTAACCCAAAATGAATATCTGTAAACATGACATTTCTACAACTGCTACTAAACATATAAAACCAAGTTTTCTTAATCACCTGCTTTCAGTGGGCCACCACATACGATACACTTTCCACCCATCGTTCATTAAAAGTAAAACATAAATAACAATAAAACACAATTTTCTCACACCACAGAAGAGATAAATAGCAGCCTCATAGGTATTTATAGACAACAGCTGACATTGACAGTAATGACAATCAGTCTAATCAATTGTGAAATCGCATACGTCGCGTAATAAATCGCATAAATTGCACCTGCGTTTCCGTATCCGGTTACACGAGTGGTCAGATAAGGGATAGCTACATGTAATGTTCATTCGCAAGAAAGTAATAGCTCGATCTTAGATTTTACATGTTGGAAACAGTAACGTACATAGTCTGATATTGTGATAGCGGAATCCACGTAACATATATGATCTAAGGATATCACGCTTAATCACTCGTAAATTGTAGTCATGGATTTTGTTGAATTCTGCCGTCCAATATTCTGTTGTTTAAACATCGTTCAGTTCGGCTAGATGAGAAGTTGACAGTGGTCATTTGAAGGGTACTATTCAGGAAAAACAACATAGCTTAGGCAAGAGATGGTGCCACCGATTTGATACTGGCCGATTAGTCTTCAGCCATCACTGGTACATAGTAAAACATCGACGAGGAATGTATCTAACCTAAGGGAAATTCGAAATCTCGTTGAGAGACATAAAATATATAGTACAAAATTGAACATTTATGTGAAAGGTGGCCTGGTAAAAATGTAACGGGGATCTGTCTATTAAAACCATCTGCACGGAATTATAAAATCCAGCAATATCTGGCATTAATGTGGCTTCCTTCATTATTTGTATGTATATCCAGGCACAATAGCTTTGTATTAACCTTCTACTTAAGTACTTAAACTAATCTTTCTTTTTATGATATAAAATACAGGCTGATCCATTTAAAATAATTGAAAAATTTATGTATTTTAGTTTTGACTCACGCTGTAATCTGTTTTGACAATTTTGAAAAAATGTCACTTTTCTATAAAACTGGGCCACTATCAAAAATCTATGGCTGTAAAAAGGAAAATTTCAGACCGTGTCGTTTGCAATATAGGTACAAGACCTTGAACTCAAAGTGCTTTTCATATAAAATTGATCATAACTTCTGAAACACTTGGTATAATTCAATGAAATTGTATATTGGAAGTGTGAGGCATGCGCCTAATCTAAATCTGAAATAATATACAGGGTGATCCATTTAAGAAAAGGTATGTTTGATTCACCCTGGTGATATGAAACGCCCTGTGCATAAGGAAATAATTTTAGTGTTAAGTTTAAGTCTGCCTACAATTTTCGTAACTAACTTTTTCTGATATTTTATACGATAACGGATATATCGAGCTTTGCCACACTAACGCGTCGCCCTGTATATTTCTACATTTACCCTCATTTCATCAATCACATATATTATTATTTCTTCGTCTTATTTGCAGGTAATCCGGACATACTAATCTGCGGAAATTGCCGTGAAATGTTCACCGATCTGCACGAACTTCTCGACCATAAGAAAGCTTATTGCAAGCTGCGTTTTACCTGCAAATGTGATAGCTTCAATAAATCCAGTAAGTATGGTAATATCATTGCACGTGAAGGCGCCGGCCGCCTAGACGCTGCGCGCCGCCGGCCGTTGAAATAAATTCGCCAAATTGGCTAGACGGACCACCTGTGTAGTGACGTAAATTTCCGCGCGACGCCGACGTCGAATAACGTCGTCGTTCTCTAGCCGCCGCGACAGCCGCCCCTGATCCCCCGGATATTAGTCGGCGTGAGAGTTTTCAATGAAAGAGAACGGTAGGCGACGCGGCGCGGCGCGCATAACTCGGCCCGCATTCGAACTAATCTCTGGCTTTTCGCCGTTTAAATTGTAACTGGAAAACACATTTATTCTACCTAAGCCGGCCTCCTCCGACGCTAAGGCGTTACGCAAACAACTGAACTTTGAATCATAATAAAACGGTGTTGATAAAAGACGTTTTAATGCCAATATTACGCACTGTAAAACAGGGTTTATTGTTTCTACCCTTAAAGATTATTACGGTCGCTTATTTTTCCTTAATGTGCCCCCTGATTGCGGGCGAAAAGGGTGGTACGGTATTCTAGGCGCTTTCCTCCTTTTCGGGAAAGTTACAGCACGCGGGACTTCTGGGGGGAAAGTGTAGCAGCTTTCACACTCGGAGATTGTTATATTTATAACCGTCATCGTAATTATTGTTGGGAACGACTTAGCGGAGGGATTTTATGTTAATGGCGCCAAGCCCGAACGTCAGGCGTAAACTTGGATTTACGGACAAATTTTTTCTGAAATTAATTACCACCCATTGTTTCATTAAGGGCTCCTATAGCCGAGGGAATCATAAAAATTATACAGTAGCCTAATAACACATATACGAAAATAGAAAACAATTGCATTAGGATTAACGATTTCCGAAAGTTGTGAATAGCTCTCTGAATACCAAACTATAGTCACCATGTAGAAAACCGACTTTTACGAAAATAATTGGTCTTACACCAGACCTTCACTTTTATTATTCGTAATTTTAGCGCATGCGGACTTCATAACTATATAATATTATTTGACTTACAGAATCAACAGCGGATGAAAATTCATCAGCGTCACTACTATGTGTCCAATGTAAAGACGCTTTCCAAAATGCCTGGGATCTCATGGTGCACGCTCAGGCTGCTCACATGCTGAATATATACGAACTAGGAGTACCCTCAATTGGAAACTGTTCCTCGCCGCCCATGTCACCAAGAGACAACAATACACCAGATAAGGTAAGATTATGTGTATATCAATAACCGAGGAGAATGGTGAAACCCAGTAATTGCTACCTTTCTTTATTACGAAGTTGTGGTCATTAGAGGATCCTCGAGAAAAATAAAGGTATTAAACCTAGATTCCTGGGAGGCTAAACAAACTAAGTTTGGTTTTAATTAAATTTCCATCGTACAGTTCCATAAATTGATTAATAGCATCAACGTATTCACAATTTTTTTATTTCATTGCATAATTTTTCAAATCTCCTAACAAAACATTCTTTCTAATTTCATTAAATAGTTAAACATAAATAAAAAATTATAAATGAATAAGTATTTGAAGAAAACACCATTGCTCGAAGCAATATAAACCACTCCCCCCAAATATAATTATTATGAGAACATCAAGATGGGTGATGGAAATAGAAACGTCCAAATATTAGCGTCACTTTTAGTTGAGTGCATTGTAAAAATTCTATGATGCAATAATATTCCCTTAGCGTTGACGGTCTTATCGATGATCTTGTCTGCCGGTAAACCCGTCGATAATTATGACATCGACGTATTAGGGATTTATGGTCAGATAGGATTCATTACATATTGAATATTTTTAACATCTTCATCCAACATCTTCAATTCACTGAAGAATATCAGAACAATAACAGTTTCCCTTTCCTGTACATTCCAGGAATCAGAGGTGTTGATAATAGGATTGCGCTAGATTGCTACAAGAGGTCATCTAGCTCCAGTCATTACCTAAATTTTTAATGTTTCACCCTACTAAATACAAAAATCAACTTGGTGTTAGCTCTCAAACATAGGATTTCAAACATATGCCACCATATGGTTTGTAAGAAAAATATTAAGAACAAATAATTACCCATCTTCAGTTATCAGTAGATTATTGTTCCAAAGTTCGCCTCCCACCCTACTGCATGTGCGTAACTCTTCTGCACCCTGTACTATCTTTAACCATAGCGTGACACCAATGTCATCTACCGCACAATGCAATTTATCCCTGAGTTGACACCTAAAATGCTAAACATGTTTAAACCCTTCCCAGACATAAAAATGGTAACATACCTTACTAAAAAGAATAACCATCTTTTACTGGACTCAAAGATAAGATTGGCCCCTCCGATAGATCTGACGTTGGATACAAGATAGAACGCAAGGATTGCTGATGCTGCTACATAGATCAGACCTCCCAAAAACAAAATGGACTTGCTGTACAAAAAATTCACTGCTACTGCCGTAAGCAGTAGTTGTTTTGATTTTAAACTCGAATTTTGCTTTAACAGCACAAAGGTTTTGGATGTCGAACCTAATCATTACAACCGTTTACTCGTGGAGATGTGGTTCATCAGTAGTCATTCTAATCCAGCTAATTTCAAAAGAAATACGGAAGGATTAAGGGACATTTATTCCGATTTCTTTGGCCATTGAACTTTGGATCACCTTGTTTGTTGTGTGTTCCAGTTTTGAATGTCACTGCAGTAGTGTTTCGATATTTACATATCTTTTTGCTTAATGTTACTTTCCTTGTTTATGTCTTTTTTTCCTTTACGGTTATAATTTTTTTATTAATTTTTGATTTGCATTAAAAAAATTCTTATTCTTATTTGAACTTACGTAGATTATGTTCCTCCACTTATTTAACATGAGGATTTCTTAAATATACATTGTTTTTTTACTTGTTATAATTTTTTTTTATTTGACATACAGAAAATGTCACCGTAAAACCACAACATACAAGTAGGTTAGGTATAGGATACGGTGGCTTAAAATAAATTTAAGTTAAAAAATACCCCTACCACCTTGTTGAGTAAAGAACTCTGAATACGCATTTCGGCAACTAAGTTGCCATCCTCAGCAGAAAACCACAAAGGAAAAAATATAATGTCAAGCGTAGCACTCCGAGAACAATCCTGCTCTTAGAACGCTACTATCAAACATGTTTGATAGTTGCCGAAATGCGTATTTTTTAACTTAAAAAAACAGCATACAAAGAATAAGTACACGGGCCGAAGACAATACATTCAAACAACCGTGCCAATAGTATATAACACAACAATAACAATTTTAGACGTAGCAGGTACCCTGGAAGATATGCACTGCACTAGATCACTACTTGAATAACACTGATCAAAGTGATACGCAGTAGCTCAAACCTATAATTTTAAAGAAATAAGGTCATAACGCAAACGATATTTATTACATTTATTATATGTATATACTTATTTATTTAAGATACATATTTGCAAAAATTTTCGCTGTCAGTTTTGTTACGAGTAAAAATATAAGGAATTGTGCCATATGTTAGTTTTCCAGTGTAACTCCCAAGTTAAAAAATGAGCGAGAACACAATGCTTTGAAAATGCGTAATGTTGACATTACGTATGACAGCGTTTTGAGAAATAATTGTCATTTTAGGGGCAGGAAAGTCAATTCAATAAAAATGTGAAAACCATAAATTCAAAACGATATTATATACAACATTATAACTATCAATACATCCGTTGTACAACGTATTTTTCGCTTCGCGAACTTTGTTTTATACGCTCATACAATACGCTTTGAAAATGCAAGGATATTTTTATGGGTAGAGCAAATAAAGTTTATATAGTTATCAGTATGCCATGATTTACAAATAACAATTATTGTCAAAATTCATAATAAACAGTACTGTTCAATTTCAAAATCTTCAGTGGATTGTCTACAAATATAATTTATTAAAACGATTTAAATTCCTGTAATGAGTGAACTAAGCAAAAAAACTAGCGATTCCGATGTGGAAAGTGATTCTTCGTGGACCCTTTTAAGCGAGGATAGTGATGAAAAAAATGACGTGTCAACGGAAAAGGAGCTTCAAGGGCCTACAGTAGAAGAAGTGGCAGTCGCAGAATCAGACGAAAACAATAACATAATAGTCGAAGAAGATAAGTCGATTGCCGAAAATGAAGACGCAATTACGCAGGAAAATGATATAAAGAAAGCGGATGATGTCGAGGTTATAAAGAAAGAAGATGAGGCGGAATCCTTGAGTAGCTGCTCAACCTCTTCGTTGGATTCTTTGCCGGAAGTGCAAGCAGATGAGAATGTGACCAAACAGGGTTGCCTGACACTTGACGAATACCTCGCAGACAAGGAACTGTCACACGACTATGACTACGATGCCAGGGCTGAGTCCTGGGAACATTTATGGGACAGTAACAAGCGTGGAAGACGTAAGTACAAAAAAGGCAAGGCAGAGAATTTGACAACTCTAACTGTAGTCGGTGCCGTACTTTCGATTGCTGGTATATCCCTAATGTGTATGATGACACCATTTTTCGGCAGACAACTTCGTTTTACGGATATGCAAAATAGAATTGAGGAAAATTTCACCAAGGTAGAGTCGCCGTATGCGGCAGCTAATAACATGAAGGTCTACGTTAATAATTCAGACAAAATTATTAAACTGGCAGACGGAGCTCAGGCACTAGATCCGTACATTAAACAATGCTGCAAAACCCACATTAAAAATAGGGATTGCCGCCATGAAACATGCAAAGGTAGTGATAGAAAAGAAAACTTGAACATTAAACATCAACGCCCCCTGACATTCGAAGAGTTTCTTAAGGTAAGAGCTTCTAAGGGAACGGAAGAAGTGCAGAAACAGGTAAATAACACCAAATCTGTTGGAAAATCCAAAAACGTGAAGAAAGAAAAAACACCAAAACCTGCTAAAGTTATAAGTGAAGAAAAAATAAAAATAAGTGATGCAAAAGCTTTAAAGGTTAGGAATAAAATCAAGTTAAAGGAAATTTTAAAAGAAAAGCAAGAAAAATATAATGTCCACCAACAACTCAAGAATGTAGAGAAGGAACCAGTAAGCGAGAAGAATACTCGCAATGAATCTAAATCTAAAATAGATATCCGCAAAGTCAAGCAATATGTCAAGCAATATGTCAAGCGTAACGCAGTTAGGAAAGTTGAAGCAAATACAAGTAATGAAGACAGCAGGACTCCCCCATCAAAATCTAACGTAACAGAAACCAAGCAAGAAGCCAGAATCCCTACATTGCACCCTCCTAAAGCAGACGATAAAATCAACAAACCCCCGAGCTTCTTCAAAGAAACTCCGAAATTAAATGAAACTAACTTTGTGTTAGTTAACAAAAAAATTACTGATATGTCTAGAGCTCCTGAAAAGCGGCCTATTCAAAAAGTAACTCTTACTCCTCATAAGAAGGTTTGTAGCAATTTTGATGGGAAACAAAATGGAAACAGCTTACCCTTCATTCTGAAAACCGACATTCCTAAAGAATCTTCTAATGACGATACATGGTATTGGAGCTCCTATCGTACCGATATCATAGCGTGTCAATTGCTACAGGATATCTGCATGCTGAAACTGACAAGCAAGTTGAGACAAGAAGCAAAATCCAAGCAGAAGAGACTTAAGCGGAAAATGGAAAGACATAAATCACGCCATGTCAAAACTACAGTGGAAGTTATCGACAATGATGAAGCAAAAACGAGCCGCAAGACAACAAGCGATAGTAACACTAAAGGTGCAAACGCTAAATGTATTCCTGAACATGCAACTTTAATGGCGCCAAAGTCGGACTTTGTCCTGAAACCAAAGATAAAGTTTACCTTCGAACCAAAATCAGAAATCAATTTCCAACAGAAACTGGCCGTTCATCACACAAGCGACCCTAAGCCTAAGCGCTTCCAAGCTACTAGAGTCGGTACACTATCTAATCTTGATTTATTGAAGGAATTACCATTTCCCACGGTGAACAAGAACGAAAAGAAGGAAAAGAACGAAAGCCTTTTCAAAGGAAGAGCCAATAAACTCCTACCACTCCGTTCCAACGACAAAGGAGTGGTGGAAAGAGTAAATCGTATTCCCTGCAGTAATCTACCATCCGCTAAAGTTACGAGGAGATGCAATAATCCCCGAAGGTCCATCACTTTCCAAGATATAATGACCAGTTTCGACACTTCGACAAGATTCCTAGAAAATGCTCGTAAAAAGAATGAAGAGAAGCGAAAGTTATTAGAGCAAATGAGACTTGAGAACCGTTTAAAGATGGAGGAGATTATTCGAGAAAGAAGAGAAAGGTTGAAGAGAGACGCCTCTTTGGGAAGCTATAATATAACCTTTCCAAAATACGCCGAAATTGCCGAAGGACTGGAAATATTAAAGAAGACCAAGAAGGAACCGGGATTCGCCGTAGAGGCACCAAGTTCATCGGATAGCGAAGCGGAGAGATATTGCTTGAGACATATGGAAAATAAAATATCCTGTGAATTAATGACCGCCTTAAAAGTTGGAAAAAAGGTTAGCGACAGCTTTCGCGAGTGGACGTTGAAGAAAGCGCCAACATTAACGTGTTTGAAAAATTACTGCACTTCCAAGGTATCTCAAATAAGTGAGAGATTAACTAACCAATGCATTAATCAAACTAGCATCGAATCCACCATAGACAAAGATGAAATAGAAGCTTTAAAGTCCAGAAAGGAAAAGCATGAGCAACTTAAACGATTTTGGAAAGCTAAACAAGAATATTTAGATAAGAGAATTGAAATATGTGAGCTATTAAAACAGAAATTATCATCAGAAGATATACGGGAACAGAGTGTATCGCATGGAGTCCAAATACTAGACAGTATTATCAACGATGTGTTAAAGTCAGTTAAAAGTAGCAAAAGTTACACTGATCGGGCGTGCCACACGGAGATAGCACAGAAGAAAAATAATTCTAAAAGCGCTGTTGCCCTTGTTGTAAAAGATGAGAAGAAAGAAGAAGAAGATACGGGAACAGCGGCAAAACTGCCAAGACAAACATTTGCAGGCAGTTCAGATGATTTATACAAATGGCTATTCGAAAGGAAAGCGATGGAAATCAGGAGGAGGGACCAATCTTTATGGAATTCAGCCACTAATAGCAAACCAGGACACGTCGAGAGGAAGAAAGAAATTAGTAAGCAAGATCCCTCGAAAGGGCATCACGAAAAAATCATAAAAAAACATAATTAGATTTGGGTTGAAATACAGAAATGTATACATATCGAAATGAAATAAATTTTATTAAATAAAGAATTAGTTTAATTGTTACATTATTTGCTCATATTATTCCAATACTAATCATATTTTGGTAGTATAAAATGAACATAGGATAATGTCTGATTTAAACAGTTAACGTAATTAAAGCGTTTGGTTGAAATAGAATCAATTGTACGTCCACCAGTTATTTACACTCAGAGTTAATTAAACATTAAAATAGCAGTATTTACTATCATCACTTTAATTAACGACAGTGTTTTATTGAGATATGCTAATGAATGGTACCGCACATTGACAGCTAAGGTACATTTATATTAGCAACCATCTATGTGCATCACATTATCGGCCTTTTAGATGATTAAATTTGTCAAATGCTGAAAACATGAAAGCGTGCGTACCGACCATAGTATCATTCGTGAGTGTTTCAGTAGGTTGGGTGCAAATTGAAAGAATATCTGTTTTTGAGGAAAAAATATTTTCGCCATACATATTAAATTTTCAGAGCAGGACAACAGTTATCATAAATGTTTAAACTGAGTATACTAAACCAAACTTTTAATATATTTAACTTTAGTAGCAGTGTTTCTTACAAAATCACTTTATTTTCTCTGTGGAAATCTGATTTTATTATGGATACTTTATACATTGCTTTCGTTAAAAATGAATAATTCAATAGAAGTTGGATAAACATATTTTACAAACAAGATCATGACTTCTTTTCTCAAAGCTTTATATTGACTTGACTTGTATGTATGTAACAATCACCACAATTAGTGTGGAGTGAACTAAGGGGAAGAAACTTCAGCTTTAAAAGAACTTATTTTATCTTTTTTAATGCGTTTTATACATTTATTTAAATGACAAATGCCATTGCGGTATTCGAGTATCTATCTCAGAGAAAAAAGATTCATATTATACGTAACCATCAAATGGGAAGCATTCCACATTTTAAATTCCCGCAGAAAAAAATAAGAAATAAATTAAAGATTTTAGAAGGATATTAAGGATTATGATGATTAGACTAAATATAAAAAACAATTACATCAATTATTTATTTATCGTAGGACCGGATGTCTTATAAAATTCAAAATGGGGCAATGCCGGCTTTAGTCCACTGTATCGATGTTTACTGAACAGGAAATGCTCGGATTATCTGTTCGCCAGGAATTACTAATTCACTTAGTTTATTATCTAAATTGGCTCTACACTCGATTACAGTAATGTACAATTGTGAAATGCATTTCTGCTACTGATCAATTCCAATTTCGTCTACCCGCTGCATATCGTCACCTTCATTTTAACATATTTTAGAAGAGCTTTGGCAGGATTTGCAATACGTAACTGTAAACATTACATGCTACATAGCGTCATCCACAACGTGATATAAATAATGAATTCTAGCAAGCATAACAGCAAGGTTTGTAATGATCTAGAGCTCAAAGAGTGTAAAAGTAGATCAGGTGTATAGATCAGATACTAGTCTAAAGATGCTTACAATCGCGTTAAGCTAGAATATGATAATTCAAAAGAAAATCGATCTCTAGGTTACGAAAAGCGACTAACACATTCCCACAATATATCAAACTGTATGTGGAAATTCGTTTTTCATTTGCCATGTTTGGACAATTAGTCAGTTTCGTGAAAACGTGCCTCTCCGACTGACAACAATGGATTGAAATAAGTAAACACGGTATCACCTACACAGTTTTGTGTTGTCAGCATAGTATTCTCAGTCCACTGTTGTTCGTGGTGTTTATCAATGATATCGTCCTGAATAACGCACGACTGCAACCGAACATCTGCTGTTTTTCTAACGATACAAACCTAATTGCAGTCGTTATTCAAAACCTAATTTAATAAAACGCACTGATTATAAACGAAGAAAAAACTAACTGTGTGCTTTTTAGAAGAAAACAACGTAAAATTGCCCGTTAGTATACAACCTGAAAATCTATCAATAGAAACAGAGCACGCAAAACTTCTGAATATCCACATTGAAAAGTGCCCCGCTTAGTCACCATATATAGTTTTCTTTAAAAAATTCAATTCCCCATGAATTGAAATCAGAATGTTGAATAATGAATGAAGATTCTGTGAAAATCTTGCACAAGTTCTTTTTTTTATATCAAGAATAAAACGTATACTCACAGTTTACGCACTATGCATACAGTTAGCACCGAAAAGTCGGAATAAATTCATTTAAAATTCAGGTGTTTTTTTCTCGAAGTAATGGTTGGACCCGACGATTTTTGATTACTATTTTCATGAAACCTCACTTTCTTTAACACCGTTTTTATTTCATTTTTACATTCTACGTCAAATTCTGAACATATATCATGTCCTATTCCTCAATTATTTAACCAAATTTAAACACTTAAATTATGTAAATGAAACCTTGAACTGAATACTCAGAGATAATACAGTAAGGAAAGTTGGGCACTTAACGTCAAAAATTGCGTGCCTATCCCTCTGGTGGTCTGCGAACCCAACTAAACAGATTACCGCGCCAAATCTCATATATTTCATATATTTTACTTGACAGGATGCATAATGCCAACCAAAATTCTATTCATTCTTCTATACCTTTTTTTTCGCATAATTTCATTCACAAAACATGCCAAAAATCTGCCGTGCAGATTTTTAAGTAACACATGTTCTCTTCGCAACTATAATCCTGTTTCGAAAGTGACTTGCGCAAAAACACGCATTGGCGGTTTCGATTAACGCGTTTCTGAAAGTTATATTTACAATTGGAATTAACCTCTTTGCCTACCTGTCGGAATACCATAAACACACTGTTTGGATTACTCCTGCCGCACAAAATTGTTACATCCACTTATTTTTCAAACACAATAACGCACCAACCAACTTTAATAGTAATTTTATTCACGTACTGACTTCTACAACAGCAACTTACAGACTAAAGACTCTGAAGGAAAACAATTCGCTCTAACGTTAATCTACCCTACTTAACAAAAACATAGCCATTAGGAATATAATTAAACTAAAAAGTGCAGTCGAGCCCAGATACCTGGCGATGCTTCATTTTTAGCTCGATGTACGTTAGCTAAATAATAATTAATTCGGGACACGTCAAGATTTACAGGCGAAATACACAATAATAATAAAAATAACGGTAATGATTAAACAATAACTATAAATCAAAAGAACTACTAACAACTAAAGGGATTTTAATATAAATTTAAAATACTCTATGCAGACTGCTAGAATTTTACACTCAGAGTCCTCTATTAGATAAGATTTTGCACTCAGAGCCCTCTATTAGTCGAGTAACCTCTGGCTTACACCAAAGGTATACTAGTGCACCCCCTGGTTATACTGTTGACGGTGACAATTGACTATATCTTAAGTGACTTTGTCTTAGCAAAACTTATAACGATAAGTTTTTTATGGTACGTATCAATGAAAGGGTGCGAATATAGATACTGATGATGATTGGTTATGGAAACAGGTTGCGCACCAAAAAGGAAGTTTGCGAAATGTTTAATGGTAAGGATCCTCACAGAGAGCCAATATGTCAATCTACTGTCAGCGAAATAGAAAAGAAACTATCGCGATTTAGGTCACGTCAAGGATAATTATACAACAGGTCGGTTTACGGTAGGAGAAGATAAACAGCTAAATTTATTACTGGCTGTTCAAGAAGACCACCATAATCCTAGCCGCAGTATTGCTTTGTAAAATCAGATCTGCCAGACATCCGTCCTAAAGTATTTAAAGGAAAATAAATGGCATCCTCACAAAGTTCTGTTGGTTCTTGAACTAAATGACGACAGACGATTTGAATTTTGCGAGATACTAATGACTTTGTACAATAGCGATCCACAAATTGTATTTTCGGATGAAGCAACGTTTTGTCTCAATGGAGGTGTAAATAAGCAAAACTGTCGGTATTGGGATACTAAAAATCCCTACTGGATAATGGAATGAACTAGTACCATGTCTTGCCACTTTATACCCCGATCCAGATTATCCTGACATACCGAACAATTTCTTATGGTATCAGCTAGATGAAGCTCCGGCCCATTACACTCGTCCTGTGCGTGAGTGCCTCAATGCGGTTTTTCCTGAAAGATTAATTGATCGACGGGGTCCAATTGCGTGGCCGGCCAGATCCGCAGATTTGACCCCTGTGATTATTTTCCGTGGAGTTATCTTAAGTGTAAGGTCCACGTTAACCGACCAACCCACATCGAAGACTTAGAGAATAGGATAAGAGACGAAATGAGATTGATAGCACCTAACGTAGTGAATAGTTAATATCGTTTTGCAGGAATTTCAGTATCGTCTCGGAAAGTTGGTGGAGGTCATTTCTAACATTTGACAAAATAATTTCTATTTTTTATTGCATTATACAACCTTTTCTATATAAATAACGATAGGTACGTAAATATTGCAAGGACTGTGGGGCAGCACAATAAGCACGCTGTTCGAATTACTCCTCCAGCACAAAGTATTGATTAATTCGGGATGACACGTGTTTCGGGAATCCACGTATTCCCGAAACACGTATCGTCCCAAATTAATCAATACAGCGTGCTTAAATAATGATATGTTGATGTTTCAAGTTACAATGCACATTTCCCGAAAACAGTTGAATTCAGGTATAGGACATGATACATAAAATATGTCCAGAATTTGGCGTAGAATTTAAAAATGAAATAAAAAGAGGTATTTCCTTTTAAAAAATAAGTGAGCTGTCATAAAATGTTTTTAGGTCATCCTGTATACATGAAATAATTATCAGAAAAACGGCAACTAAAATCAAAAATCGACGGGTCTCAGCGTTTCTTCCAGAAAAATCACCTTTATTTTAAATTAATTTATTCCAACCTTTACGTGCTCACTGCATAGGAATGCATAATATCTTCATTAATCATAAAGATAACGTTATCCAACTCGTACGTTAAATGTTCGTTATCCTATAAGTTAATATAGAAACATCCATGTTATACTAGCAAATTTTACAGGCATAACATAAATCGTTCAACACCTACTTGCAAAAAGGAGCCTAAAAACTTCCTATTAGTGACTGTATAATTGTAGGGAATTTGTAGATAGATATTTTATTATTTTATTTGATGCTAGTTCATTTAGAGTTTGTAATACTTCTTGTTTCAAGGTCTTTAAGAAGTAAGTTGCGCTTTCACTCGATGAGCGGTGTTTGAATGTAAGAAATATACTGACTGCATATTATTTTCTGGCGGTGAAGTGTTGTACGCAGAGTATGAAATCAAAAAGGACTAATTGTAAGTGCGAAATTGTTGGTCCTTTAGTTTTTTTGTTAGGATCTAAACGTCATTCCCCTGCCATTCAAATGCATTCATTCATCCATGGGAATCGATTACAAATGTTTGGCTTGAAATTATACTACGACCAACTAAACCGCTTGCGTCCCTACGTTACTGAATATCAATTTAACTACGGAATAATTATAGATAAATTCCGTGTTTAATAGTAACCACGTATATGCATACATGTTTTCCTATCAATATATGTCGAGTGCAGCCTGCGGTTTACCTGCATAATTATTCATCCAAACAGCTACTAAATAAAGTGATACGTGTCAAAATGGTATAGGAATGGATCAATGAATTATAGAAGGGACAATGACACGCTATCGCTTTTAAGTATATTAAACATTTATCAGCGACCGTCAATTAGGCGGCTAACTACGATGTATGTATGTATATAGTACAGACTCGTCCAATGGAATAAATAGTATTGGTTCTTTTACTGCTAAGGGAACTTAACGGATACTATCGCCGCGCCGAGTCTGACGACAAAAATGACTCTCTTCGGTGGCGTGTCTAAATCGAATTTACTTCAGTTCGATTACAGTTGAGCGTGAAACATGCATTATTTTACCATTACTTATTTAAGACAAAGAAAATGGATTTTCAGCAGCATTACTATTTTACGGCGCATATTTCGGAAATGAATATTATATAAGCACGTCTGCTACAAAAACAAAAAGGAATGCTCAGAAATCAGCATTATTGATTTAATGTACTATCAGCTGCTACCATAGCAATAACAATAAACAACATGTGACAATGAGTGCAATGTCGGTACCCCGTGGCACCTCCACGAGGGTTGACTACCTTTCTGGACCTGTTTGGCACACTCATAATCACACTGATACAATAGTTGTTTTGTTTCAAAGACTAGATTCTGACGCAGTATGCTTCTTTTCAGCAAATCCCATACGTGTTCGATGGGATTTAAATCAGGTGATTGCACTGGCCATGGCAAAACATTAACTTCGTGGTTTTGAAGAGATGCACGAATGATACTTGCAGTATGCGGACGCGCATTGTCGTGTATAAATTGAAAATTTGCACCAATTCTTGCAGCTATGATAGCACAACGTTTTGAGGGATAATGTCCCGATAGTCAATGGCGTTCAAACATTGATCCAAAGAAATGAGGTGAGTTTTACCACCAAAAGGTATTACACCACATACCATTACATTGCCTCCTTGGAAGCTGTGAACAGTTTGCGATGTAGCTAATCGTTCTGCATTCCCGGGACGTCTGCACACTCTTGTTCTTCTTGAATCTGGCCGCAAACTAAACCGGGATCGCCAGAAAACAAAACAGATACCCAGTTTTGTCGATACCGATTTAAATGTTGCTGCACCCATTCTAATCTTCTTCCGCGATTTCTTGTCTACAAAGCAGAAATTCTCAGAGGACGACGGGTATTAAGACGATCTCCGTGGAGTCTATTCCTCACTGCTTGATCACTTATTAACACATCATGGGTATCGTAAAGTCGAATCACTAATTCTGTCGCGGTAATGTTGCGGTTTCTTGATGCACAAAGTCTCAAGTATCTGTTATGAATTGTTCGAGTTGCTCTAGCTCGTCCTGTATGACGTTCACGCACATTATTGGTTTGCTGATATCTGAACCACAAACGATTGATGACATTTTTGATAGCTTCTGCAACGGCCCTTTGAGTTAAACCACTTTCAAGCGTTTCAGTAGCTTTTAATTGCGTATCACGGTGTAAATGATCCTCAATTAATGCTAAAGAAACTGGAAAAGAAAATTGCTCGCAAAATAAGCACAAAAATCTTAGGATCACAAGTCAACAAATGTTAATTTTTTTTTATTTCCACTCATTTTTTAGTTGATAAGACCTTATTGTCATTTAAACTATCGAAACACCAGCAGCAAACTGTATTGACGTTTAAAATGACATTACATCTCTTTGGTTATATATGGCTCCTAAACTACTAGAAAATAAAGCCTTGTCCACTAGATTATTTTGGTGTGTGTATTTCTTTTTATTATTATTTTTATAACCTAGCAGGGTAATCCTGCATTTTAGGGACCTGAATCGGGCGCATACGACAAGTACCTACAAGCCACACCCCTTAATATGGGGTCATATCAAAAAAACGAACGAAAATACACGCCATAGAATTGATGTATATATACTGCTAGTACCTGATAAATTTTGTTAATAAATAATAATAAATAATTTAATAATCTATTTATATCTTGACTTGAAAGGATTATTTTTATTAACTACCTATAGAAAAAGGGTGAAACAAAATAAAACAAGATAACACCTTTATTTACTATGAAATGCATGTGTGCAGTATTAATACATAGATGGCACAACTTGTATCAAAACTAAATTTATTTCTTTATTATATTTAATTTTGAAGTTTTTATGTGATCGTTTTCAACTATATAAAGAATAAAATTTCTTAAAAATCATCTGTAGTTTTCTATATGCACAAATTCCCAATTTTATAAAACCTAAGGCGTGTTTTGGTCTGTTTACTCTTTGATATTAACCCGTAGAAAGGGGTGTGGTTTGCGGGTATCATATCCCACGACTAAGGTCCCTAAAATGCAGGATTACCCCTAGTTGTTTACCAGTAACTTTAAAGTTTCCTTTTTAAACATTTGGAAAGATCAGTTAAATTTAAAGCATTAGTAATTATGCTAATATCAAATAATAAGTACTCACAAGATTTCAAAACTGGAAGAAGTATTATCTTAATACTTAAGTTTCTTGCAAACTAAAACGATGTCTGCCAATATCCGGCACGTACGTTCAAATGGAAAGTATATAAATATATTTAAAAATATATAAATATACTTTTGGGATCACACAACATCTAATTGTGTAGCAACAGACATCCTCACGCACAGACAGCTATTTCGAGCTACTACCACCTCATCAATGTACAACGAAGGAATGCCTGCCGCCCGTTAAGTGCACCGTATCGTCAACTTTACCTTAGAATGACTCTTTCGTAAAACTCAAGAGAATCTAACGCCCGCCAGCGGACTCATAGCGTAATCTCCATGCGATAACTAAGTTAATAGATCTGTGTTAGCGTGTGATATTTATAGGCGTTGATGTAACTAATTCGAAAACTTTTTCTACAATATACGTCAAGTACGTTCAAATGGAAAGTATATAAATATATTTAAAAATATAGAGGAAAAATTATATATGGAGTTTTACGAAAGTCATACTAACCTGAAGTTGACGATACGACGTACTGAACGGGCAGCAGGCATTCCTCCGTCCTACACTGATTAGGTGACAGTAGCCCAAAACAGTCGTCTTTGCGCGAGGATGTCTGTTGCCACACAATCAGATGTGTTGTGTGATCCCAGAAGTATATTTATATATTTTAAGTCTGTGAGTAGTTCTTCTATTGCGTATTAAGTTTTCGGCAAGTTTGTTGGGGTGATTTTCAATTCTGTTATAGTACTTGAGGTCAAACCTTTTTATTTCTTGTTTTGTAGTCGATAAACACAAGTTACAACGTAATTGGATATGGACCATTCACTATTGTACGTAACACTTTTGACTGGAAGCGTTCTAATATGTCAATGTCAATATACCATTGGTTGCTGTACCTTAGTTCCACCCCATAGATCCATATTGTCTTATCTATAGATTTATGTTGTAGCGGTTTATTTTCGAGAATCAGTTGCTACCACCTTCCTACCAGCCAGCATAACGGCCTTAGTTTTGTGTTCAGTTGCAATCTTTTCAGATGTGAGAATACTAAGCAAGCCACATATTTTGCGTTGTCTGGTATGTGGTAAGAGTTAACCATTCAGCTGTGCTCATTTGAACGATAGGGATAACTGGTGTAGATTTTTCTGAATTCGTATTCATACTCCATTTTTTTTTTAAAAAAGGATCCAATTTATTTAAATAATTCATAGAATTTGTACCACGGTAATGATAAACTTTTTTTATCTTTTATGGAACTCATCGTCTCGATAACAGGATTCGTTTCCATTGCACAGAATTTTTAAATGTGGCGTTAAAAGAACATACAAACAAATCTGGTCCGGCCGAATGTTCATGTTCAGCGGGGCGTTAGTAATGTTTTCGAATTGTGGGAGCGAAAAATTCGGAGGCTTTAATACAGCATTTATATTAAGTGCTAATTTAACTGGGTAAAATTTGAATTGCTCAAACTCGCAGCAGAAAAATAACAAATTTACTCTGGCGTGAATACAGTGGAAATTAAAACAATGCCTCTGTCTGCGTCCGAATGGAAATAAGCTATGTATATGCGATAGTGCGCTGTTTTGAATTTTCTGAAATTCTATTAATCCCGTCGTAATTGAATTAACTGCGGTTGAAACCCTAAGCGGAACGTTAATTTCTAAACAAAACATTGCCGCGTCCATTTCCATTGATGCATTGGACTTATGCACATTTAATAACAATGCATACACGTATAAAATTAGAATTGTACGATATATAAAACATTTCAATATAATCTACTGACAATAAATACAGAAGGTCCCATATAGGATCTAAAACATTTAAGCAGACTATAACACACCATATCTCTTTTCTTTATATCAACTTGATCGAATTCCTGCGTACCTATTATTATTGAACAGAATGATAATCAAAGTCACAGCGATAGCAATATATTATTAATTCAGACGATTCACCTGGTTAGTTTCGTCACAAGTAGATAAACAATATACTCTTCAGTATTGGAATCACAATAGTGTATCAAAGAACGAGTGCGATAATTGACTATGACACGAGTTCTTTATGATTTTTTTTTCTAATATGTCTCCTTTATGTAATTTTTCTGACATATATAAATAATAATAGAGAGAGATTGGATTCGATTCAAATTCGTTACCACTATTTCAATCTGGTAGCAAAATGTAACGACGAAATGTATTCCATAAATTGTGAGAAGTGGTTACAGGAGAAACTAATCCCTAATTTACCACTGAGTTATGTAGCGGTAACAGACTATGTACCATACCATAATATTCAGGTGGATCGTCCGCCTGCTTCAAATAGCAAAAAAATGCAATATGATGGACTGGCTACGGAAGAGAAACCACAGCTGTATCAATTCATAGATTTGATTGAGGAAAATAAAGGAAAATGAATATGTGACTTATAAATTTGACTTCCTTAAGACTACCCACCGCATGATCCCCGACTAAAACCCTTTCGAATTATTATGTGCTACTGTTGAAAACAACGTGGGGGCGGGAAATATTTCGTTTAAACTCGCTGGTGTCGAAAATATGGTTAAAGATGCATTACAAAGGAAAACCGAGGAAAACGTTGCCACAACGTTATAAAACCAGAAGATGGATATTTATTTAGTTAAATGTACTATGAAATTATACCGTTGTAATTAAATTATGTGTATACACGGTTGATCTTTCTATTCTTTAAATATATTAAAATGTAATCAGCCTACGAGGTGTGTAAATTAAGTAATGCGACTGACAACGTTGCGTTTGATATGGCAACACGGGACATTGAGGGGCGACAAGTGGACATTGTAATACGCGTTCCGTGCAAGTTTGAACTCGATCAAGTCATTTGATTGTTCATTGTCGTCTTTTTCGTGATCCCGGTTTTCGTGGTGCGTTCTACAAATGAAAGACATTAATTTCGAGCAACGGTGTGCTATCAGGTTTTGCTTCAGA
>JARFOC010000661.1:417815-432910 GCA_031763485.1 Osmoderma eremita
TATATTGAATATGAATACAATTTTACATACATGTAGAGCCGGATATCTCTCGTTGGGCCTCTATTTTTCTTTTTAGAATATACTGTTTTTCACAAAACCTTTATACATTTACACGAAACCAGGAGTTTTGCATAAGAAACAATCTCGTATAAACAAAACTATGGCATACCATTTAAAACAAAAAAGCAAGTTATTTCGTATTAAAACGCAATAAACATTATTCGTACGTTGCATGTCTACTGTAATCTTTCTCGGGGGGCCATGGTTCTTATCGGTTAATTGTTTTGACACTTTTGATGTTTCTTATGTTACGTCATTTTTAAGCCGCTGCTGAAATCGCAACATACGCAGTCATTCTGGAACTCAGTCCATGTACTGTCCGAGAGTGAAGTGTACCACATTACAGGTCCTACTGGCATGTGCCCTGCCATTTCCCTTAGAGATGGGTCTGTGTCAGGGCGCATACAAGCGATTGGGACGCTTCGCAGTGAAAATGGGTTTAGCATTCGGAGAGGCGCTGATGGCCCCTGGTAGGCAGAAACTCGAATCCCGTCTTTAATATTTGCGTCCATTTCATTACTTGCAACGTTTTATCGATTAATTGTTTTGTCACTATTGATGTTTCTTTTATAAAGTACGTATAAAATTTTTAAAAAAAGATGGATGTAGTCCATAAGAGCAATCCTTGTTCCACTAATCATGAATTCTGAAGTCATTGCGAGTAGCTGAGGTGTGGTCGACGTGACGCGGTGCAAATCACAAAATCTGTGTAAGTTGCATCTACCACTCACACAGTGGTGCATGTAAGGTGTATCACGCGTTTACACCGTATTGGCATTGTACTTCGTGACCGTCCACAGACAACCAAAGATTTGTGCCTGTGAAATGGTTGTGTTGAGTGGTAGATTCAGTTGACCATAAGCAATTATAACACTTCTACTTGTGCAACCGATTGTATACTCACAAATATTTGTATCCATAATAACGGATAAGCCGACGGTTAGACACTGGCGGAAGTTGATTCCCGCAAATGTTATAGCGATAATGTTAACAAACTGTTATTAATAACAGAGAGATTATATTTGAAGTTTAATGAGTAATTTGCGCGTGAAACGAGTTAGATATGTTATATTGCATACTTATTCAATAAAAATCAATGCAGTTAAGTTAGTTTGAAATTCTTTATGTGTAGTGCAAGTAAAATAAAGGGGTACGACACTTGTTTGAGCCATCGAACCAACCAACAACAGCGAATTATTTATGTATGTACTGATATCTTCATAGCTAGTAATAAAAATTTTATGTAAGGTTTAATGAAGGTTATATACAAAAAAAAATACTGTCCAAAATCTGGGTACATTTTTTGAAGTTTAATATTGTATCCCCACACTAAGCTCCTTGATATTATTGTGAATTTGTGCACATTTTCAAAAGTGTACTATATACTGTAGTGTAGTATATATTCTAATAATAAACAGTGATAAATGCAGGCATAAGTTTGAAAATTAATTTGCTTTTAGTTTTTAAGAAGTCTAATTCGAGGACCAATAACGTATTAAGATGGCACATTAGTAGAATATTACAAAACCAAAATAAAAGATAAATTAGAAAAAAGAATCTACAATTTCATTGTAAAATAAAGTTATTTATTTGTTATTAAATATTAGTAGCAAATAATATTGCTTTAAAGAAACTAGAAAAGTAAGTAAATGACTCGGGGTGAAAAATACATGAAGATCATTCAGATACTATAAGATATTACTGTACATTATTTCCTACCAAACCAAGTTCAAGCTATTGGAAATGTCAAACAAGTAAAATTGGAGCAGCAATACGTTGAAACTAAACTAAACTGTGTTTTGTTAGAAGACTTTGTGAGAATAATTTCTGTTTATCTAGAAATAAAATTAACACTCAACATACATATATATGTAGGTTACGATTAGGTTTGGAATATCAGAAAAGTCCTGTTTTAAAAAAAAAATGGAATTTTTCATGGAATCCTTCTTATTATTAGTAGGTTTTAGATTTTAAATAAAATAATTTTATTTGTAAAATATTAATGGAAAGTTTCTTTTATCAGACTTTCTACAGAAAAACAACTTATATAAAATATTTATTTCGACCATCAAACTGCTCTTTAAGAAATGTATATGGCTTGGTATTAAATCGCATAAAGAAATATTTGATTTGAGTTGTTCAGTGAATACTTTTCAGAATTCTTCCGTTTTTTTTTATACATCAGAGCAAACACATTTTTTGTTGTTAATGAGATTAACTCACTTGTTTCCTAACAATTGCTAAACAGGTTTTTTCATATTTACTCCTTTCTTACGAAAAATAACATTTGCCCAATTTTAACGATTTCGTCTATAGTATTTGCGAAATCAAAAATTGAGAAGCGGCCCAATTTGGTTTCTACAGAAGTACAAATTATTCCATTAAGAACTGCATTTGCCGTAATTTTTATGCTCTCGTATAGGTTATAGGTTTCATGAACAAACACTAAACAGTCCAAAAGTAAATGTGTACCAAAATATCAATCCTTGACGCTGTACACTAGGAGAAAAATATGGCCAGGCAATCGAGCAAAAGAAAAGATACGTGTATAAGATATATGCAGGATACGTTTGTTGCAAGAAAATAGAATTACGAATTATCTGTTGTACATATATTTATCAGACATATTGCAAAATAAAATGGGTGATAAGGTTTGCACTTTAAGAAGCCAGTTCTTCAGTATTTTAGTTTAAAAATGTAAATGTACTTACGAATTATGCACTTTACTTATTGGAGTCTTTAACTTTGGTCTCCATCATCCATAAGTAGGAGTTTCTGGTAAGCACTTATAATTACCTCATTTGGGTCACAAACAATGATTAAAAATCAAGAAACATATCTTTGGAAACAAGGATAGTACACTTCGGGAGCTCGGTCATACCACACAACAAATAGTGGGCGAAGTGGGTTTGTGAATAAGAAAATGTTAAATCAGACTATTTTCGGAAAAATTATAAGTACACATTTAAAAAAATTCTTCGGACAATAGTGTAATTATATTCGGAAAAGCCGTAAAAGTATGAGGAAACGAGGAAAAATTATTTAAATAAAAATGAAATTCGGTATTACAAATACATTTATTAATAAATATTATAAATTAAAACATTTCTCAGAAACATAAAATTAAAACTAAACAAAAGAATTCCAAAAACTAAGACAAGCAGTAAAAACAACTCATATTTCAATTTAAATAAAAGCTGTAAAAAGGTTAAAGAAAGCAAATTAATTGTATAAAAGGGGCAACAGTTTTTTTTTAAATTTATGAATTTTTCAGAACTGCTTTTATTTAGGTTCTATTTGTCATTTTTTATTGAAGTCATTTTTTCTCTCTTCATCATAAACATGCCTTTTTCAATCATCCAAGGATATTATTTTTATCCCCTGTTTCTCCCTTGTTATCCCACGATGCTTGGCGCTGATTTCAAACCATTCCTAAATGATCCAGACAATTATAAATACATGCTAACTAGTAAGTCTGACTTTAAGACTCCGGAGATCAAAATTAAAAACCCAAACTAGTAAAGTAAGCAATGAATCAAATCAATGCAGTCCCACCAAGTGAGCAGCCAGAATCTATTTACTGTATTTTAGAATGCAGATATTTCTTCGAAACGGCTTAAATTTGTCTAGTCTCACCAGCTTTTTCTTATCTAAAATGCTAAAGAACACTCAGTTGCTAAAGTAATGTTTTAATTAAAATGCACTTGTCAAAGTGTAAAATTTGGAAAGGATTATCAAACTATATGTTAAATACAATTTATAAATCTTTCAGTTCAACAAATAGTTACAGGAAAAACATATCATCTTGGGTTTCATATATGTTATTCCTTGGAAGTTTTTATTTGTAATAATAATAATAGAATATATTTGGCCCAACAGAGAAACTCCAAAAGGGCGTTATACAACAAAATAAAACAACAATATACGAAATAGTAATACATAAAGAACATAGGGATGTACAATATATAAAGTAATTGAAATGAATTAAGTAAATGCATGCTTATCTGCTGCCGTGGAAAGTAAAATAAATTTAGCGCAGCTCCGACATGAAGACGTCGCTGTAGATAGTGTTGGCGTTCCTCGAGTGAGCGATGGGAGGACGGAGCAAAATATTTGTTGGCCCAGTGAGAAGACCAAAAGTTTGGCATGTTCTTGAAGCCAGCCGTGATGCCACTAAACAAATTTTTCCAAGAAGATGTGGGTTATCGATTCTGTACCTTATCAAATTGTGTACAAAAAAGCCACTTGTTTTACACCAGCTTGATTATAAATATTCAAATCCATGCCGTTCTAGTAGATGTACGTAATCTGTGCCACGGTCAGGGTAAACTCCATCCACTTTGAAAGATAAATGTTTTAAAAATTTACGTTGGGCTCTCTCGATGACGGCACTAGGCGAGGCATAAATCGGATACCACACCGATGATCCATATTCAAGTTTAGCTAACACTAAGGAGTAATATAAAGATTGAACAGCCTCTAAGTTATTAAAGTCCTGACGCGTGCGTATTATAAGGCCCAAAGATCTCATGGCTGATTAAGCTGCCTCAAAACGATGCTTAAAAAAGTTAAGTTTGCTGTCAAACGTAATTCCCAAGTCCTCCACAGTATCGCTGATGGAACCCCATCAATGAAATAGTTGGAGTTGATTCGGCTTATTCTACTAGTGTAACTCACAAATCCGCATTTATCAATGTTCAGTTTCAACTTATTAACAGTGCACCAGTTATTAATGGCATCCAAGTTTGATTGAATGAATTGAGAGCCAGCAATATCATCAATTCTAAGAAAAATCTTCAAGTCGTCTGCGTAGACAAGCACAGGGCAGTCAATTGAAGTAATAAAGTCATTAATAAATAAATTGAAAAAAAGTGGACCGAGGTTGGAGCACTGAGGGGCACCAGAGCTAGCCAAAAATGACCTTGATTGATGATTTATGTATATATTTGCTTTTATTTGGAGTATTCAGATTTGGTAGAGAGCCCGCGATCAAATCTAAATGCTATTTTTTGTTATCCAAAGTAGATATACGATTCATTCCTGACTAGCAGCTCTGGCGGGGTTTGTATCTAGCTCGCACTGCCCGGCTATATTTTTCTCCTAGTGTACGTCTAGACAAGAGCTAAAGAAATAACAGCATTAAAATAGTGATTTTGTCAAAATAATATTTTTTGTTTAGGATTGAACCAAATATATAGTAATGATTCCATTGTTTTCTTTTCTTTCTAGAAATTATGGCTATAACGAAACGCCTGCTGTTATCGTTTGGATGCTACTTAATACAATTGGCAAGTGCCCAGAATTATAATACCTTAAACTACGATACCGGTCCTGGATTATATTACGAAAACATTGGAGAAGCGAATATTTATATTAAGGACTTCAATATGATCACTTATTACGATTTAGAACGATACTTTACAAATTATCGTAGTGTCGGCAATTATAGCTTACAAGTAGAAAAAGTATCCAGTGGAGTCGATTTTGTGTTGCGCGATAACTTCGTTAACTTAATGAAACAAACCCTAACTGTTTTAGAACATAAACATCAACTAATCATCGACATCATTGGCAATAACACTGCTACTTCGGGTCGCAGGAAAAGATTTCTTTCCCTTGTTTTTGGTGTGGCAACACTAATAACAGACGTAGTACAAATCGCTGAAACACACGCACTAGCTTCAGAAGTACGCCAATATCGTCAAGAGGTAAATCACATACAGAGCATGCTGAGAAATCATATGTTTGTATTCCAAAATTTCCAAAAAAATGTAAACGATAGATTCGATTCACTTTCAGAAGATATAAACAGATTGACTCAGAAAATGGAAGGTTTAACGGCACTCATTATGCAGTTACGGCGGAAAAGTGAACTGCAAGCGCTGCTACAATACACTAACAATTTGATACAGTTGTTTTCCGTTGAACAATCGGATCTGCTCGATTGCTTAATCCTAGCCCGGCAGGGTGCGTTGCATCCAATGATAATCAGTCCGAATATGCTCAAGGAGAAGCTGGTGGAAGCAAGAAATCGTTTAAACTACGACCAACATATCGCAAAATCATTAGAAACTGCCGCTAAGAATGCAAACACTATATTCAACATGTTAAAGCCCATGATATTTGTGGTTGATCGCACTGTCATATTCAGTTTTAATGTTCCTTTAATTAAAGAATCTTACTACGACATATATAAATTGACACCTGCTCCGGTGTACATCAGTGACAATATTTACGCTTACCTTTACCCGGAGAAGCCATATTTATTTGTAAATAAGGAAGGTAATCGACATTTCTTCATGGACAAACACGAATTGGATGAATGCCAAATTGTAGGAGTGAAACAATACCTTTGCAAGCGTATCAAGCCTTTACGCATTGAAAAACTAACATGCGAACATAGTCTAATCTCAAGCTACAAAGAAATGCCGAAAAATTGCGATGTAAGATTAGTCAAAATAGACAAAACGTTTTTCATAGAGCTGGAACGTGAAGGATCCTGGTTATTCATAGCACCTAAATCTGAAAACCTTTACCTCTATTGTGATAATGGTCTAGAGCAAACTGTCATCAACGGTACCGGTATTGTTAACGTAAATTACACTTGTCATAATACCGAAACCGACTTCGTTATCCTGCGTGACTACTCAACCAATAACTTCAATCTATCCCACTATTACAAAATATATACACCGACTGGTAATTTAAGAAAATATCTGGAAGGAACGGACACGAGGTATTTATCATCTACTATGAATCTTAGAATCCTTTCAAGGTACGAAACCGTCAAACTAAAAGATATCGGTTCTTCACTGCAATCTGTGCAAAACGAAAATGAATTATATCGACATTCAAATGCAAAACCACACAACAATGTTTTATATTTTACTTGCGTATTATGCACGCTGCTTTTTTGTATGAATGTTCATCTGTATATTTCGTATCGAAGGATATTAAGATAGATGTAATTTTATAATATTAATCATTAGTAAGTTAAATATTTATATATTTATTTTATTTTATTATTCTTTAATTTCTACCTATTATCTTTTTATACGTATTTTATATATTATAATTATTCTTTTTATTGACTCGTTGAAAAATTTGTAACCTACCCATGAGCAATAGGTTGTCAGTATTGGAAAAAAGCAGGAATTATGACCAACAACAAGATGCCAAGATAAATGCACAAAGTAGACACCATCCAAAATCATAGCACAAGTACCTAAAGACGTAAATTAGCAAAAACTATTAAATTATTATACTTTCACATTAATCTTCGAACGATTATTCTAATTAATGTGGTGTAAGGCGTTTTAAGCGGTATATTTGCAGCCAGGTTCAGCTAGGGGATTTTGACGAGCTTCAATACGTGATAATTACCTTGTACTTACACATGCTGACTCTTTCGGACTGTCGGTATTTTCAAATCGCAGTGTATTGTATTGTTTGCGCCTTAGTTATCATTCTCAACCTTGCGTTAGCCGCGCCGTATTTCCTAACAGCGCTAGTCGCGGGTGAGCGTCACGCTCACTTTGCAGTTTTTGACAGGAAATAATGATTTAGTTGGGAAATATATAGGAAATGTATTTTATCGAACATTTTGAATAAAACCCAAGAAGGTAAATCCAAAGAAATTTATTAAAACTTAAAAATTCCTTTAATGATTAACCATTCAAATAACGAAGATAAGCAACTTGTGTAATGAACGCACAGATATGTGACAAATAAAAAAACAAGGAAAACGGCTTAGTAATAAAAAAAGTTATATAATATAAATTATTAATTAATATTCATCAGAGTCTTAATATGCACATTGTGTGCATATTGTTTTAGTATGTTCCTTATACATTGGTTTTGAACATTTGAAACATTTCACTGTAGCTTTTTATTTATTTTTTTTTTCGTGGACAGTATTAACATTTAGGTCTTGGTTCACTGCATTTGATTCCGGATGCTTCGGTTCATCTGTTGGTAGTTTCAAATAATTTGTAATTTGCAAACTTAATAAATGAGGCAATGGCAGTTTTTCCCTTTTCCATAAATAAGGTCAAATTAATTCGGAGGCTAATGTTTTAAAAAATATTCGACGCGATTCATTCGGATTTTCATTATTGAATTTATATATCACATATTTATTCCGGTGATGTTCAGTATATAGAAAAAGACAGTCACCGGCCATCTACATGTGATTCCTGATACGGAATAAAGGCTTTTGAGTTCATCCACAACATCCACGCCAGCTTTTGTCATATATAAACTTCTGACTTATTGGCTGCTCCACTATCAGGATCTATAGTATCATTCTCATGAAAGATCGACAACAATAAAACATATTTATTCTTCTTTGGCACATATGATACGAGAAGACATTCTTGTCCAACTCCGAACATGCTGCTACATATTGGCCTGTCTTTGGTTGCAACAAATATAGCTGGAATTTCAACTTTATTCTTTCTGAGATTTCCAACGAAACTTAGTCTTTCCTTCGAAAGATCTAGGCTAAAGGAATAGATGAAAACCAGCTATCGCATGTAACATTACGACCAGTATTTGCAATTGGCTCAACCAGACGTTTTAGAATACTTGAAGGGCTATTATTAGTTTGAAATGGACCTTCAGGTTGGTTACCTGCACATATTTCCATTTTTATGGTGTAATAGCACCGGGCATCCACTAACGAAAATATTTTAATTCCATATTTATTTCGGCTCGGAATGTACTGCCGAAATAAGCAACGTCCGCGAAAGCCCTCCAACATTTCATTGATGGTGCAATATTGACTTGGTGTATAACAAGCTTGACATCTTTCTCAAAATATTTCAAAAATGGGTGCTAACTTGTCTAGTCTTTTACGACCAACTCTCGTTTATAAATCATCAAACCGAGGAACTCGAAGTAGCAAATAAAAACGACGATTTGACACGACCATTCTAAACAATTCTGGTGCTGTTCCATCAGTATTCCATAAATTACTCAAATTTACATGAGATAATTTCAGGTCGCCTGCCATATATAGAAGACCGAATAGAACTTTTATATCATCAATGTCTGTAGCTATGACATTTCTCCCACGTATGTAATTAGGACGATTTACTAGTGGAGTCCACTATTATATTCAACATATCGTCTATACAAAGAAGTTTCCAAATTCCATAGGGACTTTGGCATCTTTAGCTTCACGTTTCACGCCTGGCAGATTTGTTATGTTATGTCGACAAATACAGCCCCCTCTTAGTGCGTAGTGTTTTTTCCAGAGAGTTTTATTGTCTTTACCAATGTAATTCAGACCATTGTTAGACCATATTGTGGAAGCAGAGGTATCTTCATCTGAATTATCTGGAGAAAGTTCGGAATCTGGTTGATGATTATGTTCTTCAAAAGAATCGTCGTCGGATTCTTGATCGTCTAAACGTTTTTCTAGCAAATTTGTAGCTTGCTCTTCTCGTTCCAGTTCTTCAAAAATTGCGTGCTTCTTCTTTCGGATCCATTTTTTATGTTCAACTATTGATAATAACTTATTTAAAACGAGTTATATTCATCGTTTTTTATAATACTTACTAAATAAACAGATAATTATGTTTACAGTTACACGATTAGTCGCAGGTGACAAAATTGCTCACTCTCAAACAGCCCCCCTCACAGAGGCTGTAAATAAACTGACTAATTGGCGCTAAAAGAAAAATGGTATGTGGAAGTGGAGTGGGGTATACTGGTGGAGGATAAGTCGGACGGACAAGTCCAAACTTGTAAAAATAATTTGTACACAAATCAAAAACAGAACGACGCGACCAACGCAGGAACGCTTGGAACCGTTGTAGGATTTCAATATTGGAGAAACTGGCGGTTCCCCAAAGGTAGACGACGAAAACTGTAAGCAAAATTGTTTTCTCTTCATACATATGTGGTGTTCCCAAGTCAGGCGCCAATCCAGAACAATGCCCAGTACTTTGCGCTGTCTTCTTGTAGCAGCTGTTCATTATCGAGTGTAACGGGAGGGCAGTTGCCTTGATGTCAAGTGTATGTTACATGAGTGGATTTATTCTCATTCACCCTCATTTTCCATTCGTGATACCATACCTGATTAATGTTTAATGAGTGCTAGAAATGGTTTGATAGAATTGCAGCGCATTGGTTAGCTACCAATAGCCCTGGACCGTTCTCAAAAGTTGCAATAATAGTTGTGGCCGATGTTGGTGTATCTGTATCGTAAACTTGTTATAATACCGATCCAAAGACGCTAGCCTGGGATACTCCGGTCTTCATCCTGGACATTTCACCTTGATATTTTTCTAAGAAATACAAAAAATAAATAAACAATAACAATGCAACAGCTTTTAATCATAATAACTAATTTCTTGACTGTGATGTATTATGTAGTTCTACACACAACATGCAAGTACAGGCTATTCAGTGTCTTTATTTCTTCTTATATAAAAATGTCCTTTATAGTTTGTTACTCTTAGAAATGGTTTCAAATAAATCTACAATCAATCTATGTTTTGATTATGCTAACTGCAGTTCCCAGTGGTTTATTTTCGAAATATTAAGCACTGCTTAAAAGCCAAGGTGTCTTATTTTCATCTACTGTCACTTCTTACATGTTCAAACATTTTAGTACCAATTTCTGGCATTTTATATGCATATTTTTATCTTTTTATCATATATATAGAAATTTGTTTATATTTGACTTTCAAATTGGTATTATAAATCGTAATTACGCTTACGAGAAATCATTTATAAAAACAAAATGTGTTTAGAATTCACCAACATTTTCGTTTGCACTCTCAGCAACTGTCAATCAGTTTAAATACATTTTTGCATCACAATATTCAGTCAACTTTTAAAAAACTTTACCTCCTGGAGAATACACTAACTGAATATTAAGCTACTCATTATGGTAATAATATCGATAATGAGCTAAAAAGGCGTTGAGGGAAGGAACATAATTGACGTCCGCCGTCCGGGACATTTGCGTCTCATCAAATATTTATAAATGTTGATTTCCCTCTTTCGGCCTAGTCGTCCGTCTTACCGCGTTCGGCGCCATCTACACCCATCGACTCGAACTTACGGTCGCTGGAGTACCACGGAGAATCCCATGAACACCGCCGAATAAATAAATTAAGAGAGACGTCAACGCTGTGCCGGAAGAAATGCAAACGGGCGGGAACAGACGGCAACAGAAAAAAAAAGAGGAAAACATGTATAACAGAGAGTGCGTAAACGTGTACAGATGGTGAGGCGTTAAAAATTCAGGCGATGAGTCTTTTCCATTTTTAATTGGTTGGCGGCGCAATGGAAGCTTGCACGTAATTGGAAATAGGCGAACGCGCCTCACTTGTTTTCCTATAGAGAGTGTTTTATTGAAGACTACCACTTTTTGTGTTCTAATTGTTGTGCTTATTTTTTTCGTTTCCATTTAGGTAATTGGTTACATAATTTCGCATACACCCACTGGCAACGAAATGCCCGATAACCTAACAATGGTATAGAGAATATAATCATAAACAACCCTTTAATGTGAGGTCTTTTTTCACGAAAATCAAAAAGAAAATAGACTACACAGAGAATCAATACTTTTTTTTTACAAAATCGCGGAGGCACGTCAACTTTCGAAAGAATGATATTTATACCTTCAATCCTCTATTCGTAGAGGTGTCAAGCCCAAAATTTGTAAATTTCACTGGGAGTTGAGTCATGCCGCATTTTAAAGGTTATGTAATTTGCAATACAATGTGTATAAATTTTCAAATTCAACCATTCCGTTTTTGAGAAACCAGCTATTTAAAATATCTAAGGTATGCAAGGTAGTACAAGGTAAACCGCAAGGTGCCAACCCCAAAATTTTAAATTGTTAACCGCAACCTTTTTATATAACATTAAAATGACACGTTATTGCGATGGAAAAACTTTACTTGAACTATTTATACTAAATAAACACACTGTTTGGATTACTCCTCCCGCACTTGTGCGGGAGGAGTAATCCGAACAGTGTGTTTATTGTGCTGCCCCACAGTCCTTGCTATCTTTACTATAAATACTAATAACAACTCAATTGTTTTAACTCCCAAACAAGTCGAAGCTAATGTGTGAATGCCTTTTTCATTATTTCCAACACTCCTCCTCATTCAGCATTTACACAATGCCACAATCTTCACGCAATTTTTCAAGTCTGCCCTTTTGTAACGGTTTTGTGAGAAGATCTGCTAACATTAAATCTGTTGGACAGTATTTACAGTGCACCTTTCCTTTCATGACAAATTCCTTGGCAAAGTGATATCGAGTATCTATATGTTTGGTGCGGTTATATACTTTCTCCTCCTCAATGAATCTGAGATAACCTTGATTATTTTCATATATTGTGATTGGCCCTTCCGATGAGTGCTTCGTCTTGCAAAATGGTTTTAATTAATTTAATCCACTGTGCCTCTTGGCATGCACTGGATAATGCAATAAATTCCGCCTCCGTTGTTGACAACGCCACACACTGTTGTTTTCTGGAAGCCCAACTTACTACACCACTATTAACCAGAAACAGGTATCTGCTGTTGGATTTCCGATCTGATTTATTTTCAGCCCAATTTGCATCTGGGTATACAAACACCAGTTCTTCATTATTTCTATTACCTAGTGTTAGCTTTAACGTTGAGGTACCAATTAAGTATTTAACTACGCGCTTCAACTCATTCCAGTCCCGTTGAGTTGTTCTTTCTGTCTTTTGTGCCAAAATCGAGACACTTGCTGCAATATGCAAACAGATATATAAAGCAGACATCCAACTAACCTTTGATAGTCTGTATTGCTTAATAAAATTTCTGTCTTATCATCCAATTTGATATTTTCGCATACCTTAAACCGAACATGGTTGCCACCTAATTGATATAATTGGTCTGACAAATTCTAAAATTTATATTTTATAATTTCTATCAATTTCTAAACCTAAAAAACGCTGAATATTACCAAGATCTTGCATTTCAAACTTTGATGAAAGAGCCTTCTCTATCAGTACAATTCCTTCTTGTAACTTACTTGCTACAATCAAGTCGTCAACATAAACGAGCACGAAACAGCATTCGTTCTTATAGTTCAACATGTATAAACGTAAATCACACTAGGGGTTCAATAATACCTCATTTAAGAGCTTATGTAATTTTAGTATCACCGTGTGTTATTCTTTGAAATCAATGGTACCGTTTTCGAAAAATTTACTTTTAAAAATAATTAAACGTCAATTTTAAGAAACCTAAATCGAAAGTCAACGAAAACCATGAAATTGAATTCAAACAGTGATACACCATCGTATTTCAAATTACATCAGCTTTTAAATGAGATGTTACTGAATGTAATTTAAGAATTTTGGGGTTGCATTCCCCGAGTTGTAGATGTGAAAGTCATTTGCACACCAAAAATTGTCTCGTCAATCAAAAGTTGACATATGTTAGCGATTTGTCTGTACTTCCTTTAGTCTTCCACGTTTCTCTTTTGCTTCTTAAATATCTTAAAAGGCTAATTTTTCGAAAACGAAAAATTTATACATAGTTATATTAAAAATTATATAAGCTTTTAAATGATATCTGATGCATAACTCAACCTCTACCGCAATTTTAAAATTTTGGTGTTGACATCCCTTTTTTTATTGGAGCCGCCTGACGTAAACCTCCGGAAACACTTCAGCTTCTTGACTTTTTGTATTTATCTCCCATTTTTGTACCGATGTACTATACCACCCATTCCCAAACCCTTGTACCCTGTACTAATCTGTACAGGTCCTTGGCCGGTTGGTCTATATAGCGTTCTGGGTTCATTTTTGGTTTCCCAAAGGTTGCCTGTCTTCAAGGGTCTAAGGCCTAGGATTAACATTAGATGTGATATGCAGAGTCTATTGCCCCTTCACACAGTCTACATCTTGGGCCCTCAAAATCAACCCCAATTTTCTATAAGTGTCCTTTCAGTGCGCAGTGTCCTGTCAGGAGTCCTATTGTGTTGCTACTCCTACGGCTAGAAAGTTGAAGCTATAAAGATTAATTGTTGTGTAAAAGTTGGCCCCGTTCAATCAAAATTTGACGTGCCTCTGCAATTTTGTAAAACATGTATTGATTCTTAAATATTTAGGCTGTTTCATTTTATCCACGTACGTTCATATAAAATACTTCCGAAATCTTCTGTACCCAATTTAAGTAGAGTCAAAATCACTAAAAATGGCCCTTACGTCAGTATCAATGAGAACTATCATAGCTTTCTATACTTGCAGAAGAATATTCGCTTGTCTATTTATTTCATGATACAGTTAAGCGAAACACTTCGAGCAGGTCGCATATAGATCTGTATAAACAGGAAAAATTGAACAAACACGTTCATATTCTGAACAAAGATTATATTCAACATTATGTGTATATATTTAAGCACACTGTGTTTATTGTGATGCCCCACAGTCCTTGCAATCTTTACTAGTGTATATATTTCATGAGTATAACGAAATCGCTCATTAATCGCATACATATGTAGATAAAATAGTTTAAGATCGCAATGCCACCAAAGCCACATCTACTATTCAATTAATTTTTGAAAATTTGAAGCTGAAAAATAGCCTAGACTAAGAATAAAGAATAATCAATATCTGTCAATTGTACAGTCTTTTTAGTTGCATTGCCGCTCTCGTAATATTGTGACAAGTTTTAAAACGTGCCGCTCATAAGGTTGAAAGTTAAGTTATAACTGGGTCATTGCAGTGCATTTTTATTCAACTCGGTTGGTTCAACTGCGCTTATGCTACCAAGCATGCTTCCCTGTATAAACGGTAATATAATAAAATGTGAGATTCTTTCCTCTTTGCTTTATTGAATGAATTTAAAATTATATTCGTGGTTTCCCATTTTATGAAATAATAAATAACTTAAATAGATATGTATATTAATATATACTAAAAGGCGTATCATACACGTACGGTCGAAAAGAGTGCTTTTAAGACGAAACTCCGCCCGCTATCTCCTCCGAGCGGGTGCCGTTTAGGGAGCGGGCGTTACGTTTTTGAG
>JARFOC010000661.1:442277-467332 GCA_031763485.1 Osmoderma eremita
TTTTTTGGTGGGTAAGTAACAATTTTTATATTGGGGAAGGGTTTGAACATGTTCTGCAACTTTGGTGTCAAATCAGGAAGATGACATTGATATCATTGCTTTTGTTGGTGATAGAAGTAGACAAAGACGCGGTGCTATCATCTAGTTGACGAGGCAGTGAATTTTGATACAAGAGTTTACTAATGACTGAGGATGGGTAGTTGTTAGTTCTTAATATCCTCTTTAATATATCTAGGTTCTTCTTATAAATCATCGGGTGACATATATTAGCAATTCTATATTTGAGAGCCAACACCAAGTAGATTTTGTCTTTAGTCGGGTGAAACGATTTAAAATTAAGATAACGTCCAGATCTGGTGGACTTCCTGTACCAATCTAACGCGATTTTATTATTAGTACCCCTAACTACTAAAGTGTCTAGGAAAGGGACACTGTTTATCAAAACTGTTAAAGATTTGGAGTGTGTGGTTATTATCTGCAGGTAGACCCACAATTATGTCGTCTACATACTGGTGAATGAATGCAAATTCATTCACCAGCATTTCTTTGTCCATGATAAACTTTTAGTTAGTGAACAAAGAGTTATACAAACTTTATATATACTTCATTGGCGTATTGTGGTGGGAGTAAATGTGGTTCAAATTATTGCTTGGTCAATGGTAAAATTGTCCTTCGCTTTCCTTAGTGAACAAGGAACCATTTTCATTGGAAAGATATACAGGATGTTTCTTAAGTACTTGCCAAAATTTGAGGATGTTAATTCCATTAATATTTTGAGAAAAACAAATTCCTATAGGTATATGGCCGAAAATGAATATTTATGAAGTTATAACTGAAATAAAAACAAAATAATAATATTTCTTTAAATAACTTTATTGTAGTACTAAATTAGAGCTCTATAGTAAAAGCTTAAAAGAGCTTGTGCATCCGTCCATAATAATAAAAGTGTTTAAACAACAGTAAGCACAAGTAATCCTAGAATAGTAAGGTGGCGTCATATATGACGCCATCGATGCTTCAATAACAGATACTTTAATTATTATAACTCAAATGTGTTTCAAAATCTTAGCACGTAGTGGGGCTGATGATTATCACGAAGGTTGGGTTTTGTCGAGTTGACGCCACGTTACCATTTGTCAATATGTGTATTTGGTAAATTTGACTTCTACAAAAAGCTAAAGGAGAGTTAATATGATGTTAGCCGATCTTCGATTGAGGATGTGAGGAATGTGCCGGTGAAATATATGAAGATATAAACACACTCGAATGAAGACGAATTTTCAACCGAGGAAGGTTATAATTCGGATGGGGAAGCTTTGCAGAGGAAAGAACGTGTGGTCCACGTCCACGTATGATACAAAGGTCAGAAGAACATTGAGGTTACCTGCACCAAGAAAAGTACCTCAAGAAAAGTAACAGGCTTTTACGTATGACAATTTTAACTGGTTTGAATCAAGAGAAGTCAAAAGGACCCCAAAACAAGGGGGATCAGCAGGCCAGCAATAAGCGATATCCTAGAAAAAGTTGACGGGTTATTTAAGGTCCATAGTAGGAAGCCGTTGTGTGTAGAATATAGACAAGCTATTTGTATTCAATGTATCGATTAAGTTTTGCAACTAATATTGTTTCTTATGCATTTAAATATATTATGTGATCATAGATATCCAATGCAGAATTATTGCGGAACTATTGGCTTAATAAAGAAGCATGCAGAGACCTTATTGCACAAATTGAAGGAATATTAGTTAAAGGGGGTGCGATTAAAAAATTCCTCCTTTTATTACTTTATTCTTTGCGCATTATCATTGTTTGCATCATGAAGCTATCAACGAGGTGTTGGATACAACTTGTTACATGTAGTAAGTCAATCAACAGTGCATAAAAACTCTATCGAACATCAATGTATGGCATTTTATGAAAAATTGAAATAGATTTCCGCAAACAAATGAAGATCGAAGATAATCCAAAGATAGGTATTATGGGAATAAGCCTTAACGAGAATGCACTTCACTCAGTTATTCTAGGTTTTTAAATGCAACAGGAATATACCAGGGGTACTGGGAGTGATAGGATTGAATTGACCGGAAGTACGTTATAAAATTAATTGAGAAAGTGTATTTACTTTGACAGTTATTAAAAAGATTAAAATAAGGAAATGTATCTGTTTGCGATACCCCTAATAAACATTCTATTTCCAATTGCGGGAATTCTAAGTCGGGAAATACCAGTCATAATAATTACTCGCGGTTATACTGAGGGTTGTATCGAATCTCCGCCAATGCCCGCTGGCGCTAGTGAGCAACTCTACTCATGATATGCATATCCATGAGGAGATGCAGAGTTTTGTGAATATGGTAGTTTTTTTTGCTTATTAAATTTTCATTCGACAATAGAAAAAAGTCTAGTATCATTAGAAATGAGCATAATTACCTACCCTAGATCTGTCAGTTCATTTACACGTCTTTAAAAATATCTAGATGATAAAAAGATGATTTTATTTAAACGTTGCTGCATTTTTCTATTGCCTGTGTCTGATGTTAAAGAAAACAATGCCTAAATCTGAAAGCAGATTGATAAAATCTAGCAGGGATCCATTTCCTATATTATTAGATCGTAATCCTTTTGGAACCATGAAAGCGGTAAACACTATAGGCCTCGTTTCAATAGCTTATTACAGAACAACACACGGTACGGTACGTGTTTGCTTTTTTAAAAGGCGAAAAGCAGTTTCGATAATCTATTACGTACCAACTCACAAGAATCTTACTTCCACCTAAAGCAATTTCGATGAAATCAGCCGGAGTAGAAAATCGTTCAAAAATGCAAAGTTCAAATCGCCAATATGAATTCAACACTTTACGTATTTTGATACGTTACGTACGAGGAGAACTTGTAAGGCTACCGCGTGAACTCTATACTTGCTTTCGTGCGAGGGATTTCGTGCTGCGCTGTCGCTGGTCCCCCGGGGAGAAGTTCTGAGGACAGATGTGCAACCTGTGGACGATGATACGCCATACAACACTTGCTACGCACCGAGCGACGTGGGGTGGCCGTACGGATTTAGTAGGGCACGGGGTGCTTTCGTTTCGTAAAAGTGGGCGATCTCGTCCGTCAGTTAGGGTCATTGGGCAGCGTAATTTCGCCAGGCGGACGTTGGCGTGTAGGAAAATCGTTGCGGCGTGTTATCTCCCTTTTTAGAGGTAGGAAGTAGCGAAGTCTATTATTGTTTAACTGTATATAAAAGGAAGATAGGCTTTATAGGATAGGAACAGTACGTATATGGAGATATATGTGTACACGTAACGCACAGATGTATGACGCAGGATGTTTTGTTGGTCTTTCGAATTTAGAACTCCAAAGGGGAAACGTACATATGTAACGTCAGCGTTATTGTTAAAGGATTTTACATTATGTTTGCAAAAAAATAGCTTTCTGGACTCAACTTGTTGCCTAACGTCCGGGTGAAGTATTTTTAATATTCCATAAAAAATGTTACAAAATGAAATTTCCCATACCTTTTTTGGAAATAGCTAAAAATAGTAGCAGCTTCCCAAGAAACACTAGATGGTGTAATAAACGTTTTTTTTAAATTCAGTAATATATGCAAATAAACGGTAGTTCGTAAACGTTTTGAATAAGAGTAATTAATATGTGTACTCAACATATGTGTATATAAAATATAAATAATAGGATACGGTGGCTTAAAATAGTAAAAGAAAAATACCCTTACCACCTCGATGAGTGAAGAACTCCGGATACGTATTTCGGCAACTAAGCAGAATCTGCGAAGGTAGATATTGTTAAACGTCACACTCCGGGAGATTTGCACCACGCAGAACACCATTTGAGTAACAGGGTTATTCAAGTGGTGTTCTGTGTGATATGTGATAAATGTTTATTCAATATAGGTGATATTTTTGTATTAAACGTTTGCGATAAACGTTTATTCAACACATGTAATACTTTTTTATTCAACTTGTCTCATATACTTCGAGCCCCGTGTACCGCCCTCAGAGTTAGGTTTTCCGTGGTTTTCCTAACTCCTTCGGCAAATGCTGAGGGCCTAGATCTTAAGTCGCTCCACGGGCGCAGGCGCAATAATAATGACTCATGGCCGCCATCGACCCCCTGTAATTGGCTCACGCTGTTGGGGAGAGGCATGAATTATTATTATTATTATTATTATTATTATTATATACGTTCATTCAAGAGATGTCATACGTCTTTATTAAGCGTGTGCGATGTAGTACGTTTATTCATGATATGTGGTATTTCTTTATTTATTTATTTGTTGTGCGATATACGTTTATTGTAGGCTTCCGATATGTATACTGTATTGGCAAGATATCCTTTTTGGCGAATAAAATGAACAAGCGTTGTTGCCTAGTGCATTGCGGATATTGCTGTACTGTACCTGTCATATTGACAATTTACGTTTCATTTATGTAATTGACGTTTTGTTAGAGCCGTTTCGACAGAAATCTTTGTTTTATAGTTGAATTTATTAATTTGGTTTAGTTTACTTTATAATTTTATTTTTATTCTCTCTTTGTTTACTTTGTGCAAGCATGCTGATTTTTACTATGGAAGAAAAAGTACAAATGATCAAATGGTATTATTCTGGTGATACTGTGGAAGGTGTAATCGGTCGCTTTGTACATTTACTTCCTTCTGAATTCGTATCAGTGGTGTGCCCTTGATATACTTCATAATTTAACATTTCTAAATTGTAATATTGGTTATATATGGCAGAGGTGCATTTAAATAAGAGGTCACATTATCGAGTTTTTTAAAATCTTTTACAACTACATACTTCTTAATCCAATTAATAATACATTTAGGTACTCTTCTCCTTATTTTCCGCATTTTTTCTTCGTTTTGCACATTTTTTTATGTTATGTCAATTATACTTTGTTTGGTTGAAATTTATTGCGAAAAATTGAGTTAATTCTAGCAAAATATGCCATTAAAACATGCAATTATTGATAACAGGGAAACGAATAGAAATATGTATAGGGAAACAATACTAATCGCTGCAGAATTTGATTCTGTGTACCATGATGTAAAAATATACAGACTGTTGCGTTTAAGAAAATTGAGTTTTGGACAGTTAAACATAATGAGACTCGACACGATATCGCGACCAGACTGTAAAATTTTCAGGGATAATTAGGATATGATTTGAAAGCCTGAGGATTATACTTTTAAATGATAAGCAACTTGAATCGTGAAATTTAAGAGTGTCGCAAAAGCAATTTTTTAATGAAAGGGTACTTAAACGATTTTTTACATAAATTTGAAGATCGATTACATTTAGGTGTAGGGGAACCTTACCATTTTCCACTAAGAATAACGTTTAGAATCAGAATTTGTAATTTGTACATTTAAAATAAAGTTAAAGGCGACAAAAGTGAAAATAATTTACTATGAAAGATATCAGAATTTTTGTATATTTTCTTCCCCAAAATATTTTAGTCGGTCACTCAATTTGGGAAACCCTGTATATACAAACGTAATTATTATCTATCTCTAATAAAGTTTCCGATTCCATTTCGCAGAACTAATTGAATACTACGTTTAACATTTACATTCGTTAATAAATCTTGTCACTACGACCCGATAACAACTCCGGTTTATTTAATTAATCGAACATTAGAGCTCGGCGTTTTTGAGGTGGGAAGCAGGATATTTCGACATATCCCCTTCCCGTACTCGATGAAGAAATCTCGAAATATTGAAAATCTTAATCTTATCGACGTAATCATTCCTTTTTCCAGATTTTAAGAGGAGAAAGCAAATATGTGTATTTATTTCCATGGGCGGCGTTTGCGCCACCAAATTCCGTGTATTTGTATAGCAATTAATACAGTTTCGATACACATTACACGACAACACAAATCTCGAAAACGCTTACCTAATATTTGTTTATTAATTTCCCATATATCGCGACCTAGATATATAGCGGTTTAGAAAAAAAAATTGGAACAAGTGGACCGGTCTGAGTGTTTATTATCAAAATATTATTTGACAAACACCACCGACTTTTTCTTAAAGTAAATAATATTGTCATTATTGTTTAGTAAATATAAAACCTTCCCTGATAGTAACCGAATTATTATAAATATTATATATTTGCCCAGGGGATTGCTAGATATGGATGTGAAACCAATTTTGTTGGTGCAAACTGTTCAAATAAAAGATTACTTAGACACCTGATGTGTTTGACTATCAATTAATGCGTTACCATTGCAGACAATATCAAAATCCGAATACGAAAATTATCCAAATTCAATAAGCTTTACGTAAGCGGACCAATTACGCACCGGTGTATCCAAGAGAGTCTTTAAACCATATTATGCAGAAGAGATAATATCAAAACTATACACAAATTTAATTCTATTGAAAACACGAAAGCTGCATTACGTCTTTCCATTCCTTTTGGTTTTCCTTAGCGCAGAACACACAAACTGAAGTTTGTTAGCGAGAGACGCTTTTGTCATTCGAAAATAGAGCAGCGGTGCCGGCCTACACGACAGGAACTTTCATCACTCGAGTTAAAACGTGCCGGAAGTAGGCGACATTCTGGTAATATTTAGGGGCGACGGCTCTCATCTACACGAGGAAAATATTATGTTTGGAAATAAGTGGCTATGAATAGAAATCGATGGAAAAGTGTCGTACCAGTACGGAAGGTATTTATAAATATGTGTAAATCACGGTCTTAAGTGGTTCAAGTGTTAAAATATTGTTGTAATTTATCTCTGTTATCAAAGGAGTTATAAGTTTTAGCAGGAATGTACAAAAAATAACGTTACAAGTACGTATATATACACTTACATATTCTATCTGTGTTAAAAATTCATGTATTTTTCTGTTTTAACATTTTATTACATTCACAAATTGTAAAAATACAGCCGCTATAAATAGTGATGAGAACACCTTAGAATCGAAAATCTATCAATTAAGTTTAGATTAAATATGCTTGTGGAATGGAAAGATCATCGGCAGCAGTACAAATAATTGAAGAAACAACCAGCCAAATTAGGAGTTATAAAGGAGTAAGGCAGGGAGATGTGCTGTCCACGGCCCTATTCAATCTATCTATCGAAGGAGTCATAAGAGGATGCGGATTAGGGGGTATAATAATAAGCAAATCTGTGCAAATAATAGCCTTTGCGGATGATCCGGCGATAGTTGCAAGGAACAGAACAGTATTAGAAGCAACACTAATAAATATAAGTAAAGAGGCAAAGAAAAGAGGTTTGGAAATCAACCAAAGTAAGACAAAATATATGGAGGTAACAAGGGAGGAAAGACACAGAACTACAGGTGGGACAATATAAATTTGGGAAGGTTAAAATATTAAAATACCTTGGAACTATGATAAGCAGCAAAAACGAGAGGCACCGGGAGATTGCGCATAGAATCCAGCTAGGGCATCAAGCGTACTACAAATACAAAAAACTAATATTAAGCAAAAGAATAAGTAGGAAAACCAAATTAAAAATATACAAAAGTGCCATAAGACCGGTGGTTGTGTACGCGGCAGAAACAATGTGCCTGACAAATAAAGACGAACAACAATTAGGAATTTTTGAAAGGAAAGTAATAACGAAAATATTGGGAAGAGGGAACATACAGGCAGCTAACGAACTCCGAGATAAATGTTATTCTAGAAGGAGAAGATGTGGTGAGAGCAATAAAGTCACAAAGAATGAGATAGTATGAGCATGTAAGTAGAGAGCAAGAAGATTCATATTACGCAAAATTACAAACTGGTAGCCACACGCCAACAGACCTGGAGGAAGGCCAAAAGCAAGATGGGAGGATCAAGTTACACAAGACGTCAGAAGAATGGGAATCACGGGATGGGGAACAAAGATGAAGTATAGGAGACCGTGGAGGAAAATCTGCGAGGAAGCAAGAAGGAACCTATGAAGTCTGCAAGGGGATGGGTAGCGGAGTGACGAATCACTACCATTTATGAATACCTCGTCTAAAGAGCTCTTTAGAGCGTATGATGGCGTAGTTTTATATCTTAACCATAGATCTAAAAGAGATTTAGAATCATCGTCTGTGTCAAAATGGAGAAAATTTAGTTGGGGTTATGTTGGGGGAGGCCCCCAGGATGTGCAAGCTAAATCCCATTTGATACCTTTCGAACGGTCTTGATATTGTCTTGAACCTGACATCTGCTGTGCAAGGAATTTGGATGAATTTACAGCAATTTACTGAAGAAGCAGGGATTGTGAGGGAAACGTCGAGATCCTCTGTTTCTAATATGACACGGTCTAAACTCGGAAGAACTTTATCTTGCGCTGACTCCGGCCGTACAAACCTTCGTTGTCAAAACATTTATTGTATAAATTATGGGAGGTATATAAGTATAAAAAAAAGTTACTGCCGACGCCTTGAATATTAATAGTGGTCATTTGGACGAAGAACCAGTCAACTATGATGAAGACAATTGCACTGAAGTTATTAGTGGACGTTCTCGAAATCGTTAGCTACCTAATATAAAAGCCACAGCGTCAACCAGTATCTTCAAAGGAACGGTTTATGGCCATATTTGCGTCTACAGATTGGACATTGAGAAAATTTAAACATTTTTTTACTCAATACTAAATCATCATCATATCATCTCCTCTTCCACCCGAGGTGTAGAAGTAATCAATCTTCTCCATTGCGTTCTGTTTGCTGCCATTGTCTTTGCTTGAGTCCATGAAATGCCCCTGTCTGCTAAGATTTTCCTTATACCTTCATTCCGCGTAACTCTGAGTCTACCCCTGGCCTGTTTGTCCTGTACTTTGGTTTACCAAATAACTTTTGAGTGTCTTTCTTCCCCCATTCTAGTACGTGACCCAACCATCCCAATTGTTGTGTCTCGATTTTGTTAATTATACTTTTTATCTTTAAACGCCTTCTGATTTCTTCATTTCTTATTTTATCTAGCTTTGTTACACTCTCTATTTTTCTCAATATTGTCATTTCGTAGGCTTGTATTTTACTTTTCAATTTTTCTGTTAGAGTCCATGATTCAGAGGAGTACATAAGTATAGGTGCTGTTATTGACTCATATACCTTAATCCTTGTTCTTTTACTTATTTCCTTTTTGTTGAAGCAGGTGTTATATATTGCTCCGTAGATTTTATTACTGTTTGTTATTCTATTATTAATTTCTCTTTCTAAACTACCTTTTCCTTCAAACATGGATCCAAGGTATTTAATAAATTGAGTTTCTTGTAGCACGTCTTTCCTCCTTCTATTACTATATTCGTAGTATTGCGTCCTATGCCCAAAACTCTTTTAGTAGGTACTCTTTTAGTGCTTCAACCCATGCTTCTATTTGGTTTCTTAGCTCCTCCTTCTCGTTTGCAATTAAAATTAAATCGTCTGCGTACAGGAGTTCGTTGACTGATATGGGTGTCACCTTTCTATACCCAATAAAGGAGTTCTTATATCTACTCTTTGCCTTGCGTGCTAGTTCGTCCATTAGTGCTATAAAGAGTAGAGGGCTGAGTATACCTCCTTGTCTAACCCCTTTCCTTGTTTTGAATTTTTCTCTTGTTAAACCTCCAATTCTTACAATGTTTAAAGTTTCTACTAAATTTAAAGAAATTGAAAATGGGGATTTTGGGCTCGCCGATGAAAAATTGCTTTTTATTTAAATTCATGTTGTACAGAAACAAATACCGATCCACATCTTTTCAATATTTTACATATTTCTATTCATTATTGAAATCCATTATAACGCTTGCGGCATAGAAATTCCCTAAAACGGATCTCGTAAAGACGTAAATTACGCCTTTGTGCGTACCTTGTAATAGCATGCTATCATTACATGTAATAATTCTAAATAACGACGTATCAAGCAGAGAATTTATCGTTGTAGTATAAATACAAGCATAATTTATCAGGTAAATGACTACAGCTTGGTGAAATATTGTTTTATGTACGGAATTTTTACTAGCGTAGATATAGATAAGTAATCACACGTATAGACATTCGTATGATTAGTGTGAATGCTGTCAATATCAATTTCTTTTCATACACATATTCTGTATACATATTCAACATCATTTTTGACGTTTATGTAGTTGTAGCTTCACAGTACTTCAACATTTACCATATCGATATCATTATAGAATACACCACGTATTAACAAAATGAATATTTTACAACAGAAAGGAAAAACTGATTATTTCGGCTTAGCTGTCTAAAAAGAATTAACCTTAAAAATGCCATTATAGGCGCATGGTTCATTGCTGGAATCACCATACTACCAAAAGCCATGAAGGGGGTACAAGCAAGCATTAAAGACAGTCAGTAATGCAGTGCACGCTGGCCATATTGCATTTGTTTCGGTGGCTTGTGTCTTTGACCGGTGTCCCCTAGATGGGGTATGTTGTGGCGGAAGCAAGTGACTGAGACATTTTGCAATAAGTTCAGCGACGCATTAGCGATGAATGGCTTTAGCATTCGGAGAGACGCTGATGACGCCTGGTAGGCAGAAGCTCGAGTCCGTCTTTAATGCTTTTACCCCTTTCATTGCTTTTGCTAGTATGGTGATTCCAGAAATAAACCCTGCCTTCTTACGCCTAACTGTCTAGGTAATTACACTGCGTACTCCTCCCTTCTTTGCAAGTGACAAATCCATTTTTCCAATACGTGATATTAAAATTATTTGATGCAACGTCAAAATCAGGCGAAGAACAAACCAAGATGTTATGGTATCAGATGAAGCGCTACGCTGGTGATCGACGCGAATATACAACAAGAGGAGGATTTTTATTTTATATTTTTTGAACCATTAAAATCAATTGTGACTTGGTAGAGTTGACTAGCAAGCAGTGCAATGCGGAAAACTGAAAGACTGTTCAAATCTTAATTAATAAGTGGGTGCATAGAATTCCATTAAGATGCCAAGATGGAGTAGCTGAGTATCATCAGCATACAGATGATAGTTACGGTGTCTAATAACACTTGGTATCTTTGAGGTATAGATAGAGAATAAAAGTGGACTAAGTACTGCGCCCTACAGAGGTCCATGAGATCCAGTATGTTGGAGATCTTATTAGCAATATACAACTTTCTGTGTTCTACCAGAAAGATAAGACTCAATTAGTTCAAGAACAGTATGAGTCCAATAGATTGCATGATACAATTCTAGACATCATAATTGTTCCTATAGACCGCTTTGCTGTAATCTAATACAACTAATGTTGTCGGCTTTCCGTTGTTCCGGCGCGTAAAATGTCGTCAATTATTATTGTTAATGCTATGATGGAATCCACATGAGACATTTTAGGGATTGGAGTGACAAGCGAAGATTTCCGAATTATGGGATAGACAGAATACCGGATACATTAGTTAAATATATGAACAATATAATCTATAAGTAAAAAATGAATTGAATATAACCCACAAATTTTGATTTCAACCCTTTCATCTTGTTCGTCTTGTGGGAAGTCCTGTATGAATTCGATACAGTAAAACAACAATCTAGAATAGGGCGAACGCAGTCCCTCAGGGCTCCGCGATCAACAGAGCCCCCAAACCTTAGCGACAGCGCGCAATCACTATAGGTACAAGATTCTATGAGTGTTGCAAAGTTTACAGAATATTTGAGCGACGGCCGAAGGACTGAGAGAGGCTATGATTATTTCAGAAAAAAATAATATTGAAGATGCTTTTCCGGATATTAAAAAAGCAAATCGAATCTTTTTATGCATGATGGTCACTAACTGTAGTGGAGGATCAATAGTGAATTGAGAAGTACGATTCTTCAGAAAAAAAATTTATAGTTTGTCGCTGATGTACATTGAAAGCGGTGCTTGAAGAGATAGACTTAAAGATGTCATTCGCGATTTTGCCACTCAAAAGTCCAGGAAAGTACCTCTTGTATCGATATATGTAGATTTTTAAATATGTTTGCATTCGTTGGTGAATTTTCAAAAGTAAATTATATCGGCGGTAATGTTCGTTCCTGTTAATATCGATTCTAAATTTCTCTCCAAAGGGCCTATGCACCCCTGTGCGCAGGGCCCGCACTTGGCTTAAAACGGCTCTGGGTGAAGTGAACTGTGTAACAACAGTTTGAGCCTTACAGGCGATCTCAGTATGTAGTCTAAACTTCAACGACAATTGAAAAGTATTTAGAAGTTAGATGGCATATTAAGGAATAAGATTGTTGGTCGGTTGCTACAGAAGTATCCTGTATACGCACCAATATACGTGGGATTTTACAAATTTTTGGAAAATGTGTTATAATTTTTTTAATGTGCATCCACATTCGCTAAACGTCTGCATCATACCGATTAGCATCAACTGACGTCGATAAAGTCTGACAAGACCTTTATGCGCCTGAAAGTATTAGTCATTTACAGTGATTATTCAGCAAGATCACTATTATCAGAGCTTTGCAAACATCCCACGTATATAACTTTTAAAGGTAATGAACTGTAAAAATTAATAAAAACTGATATTGCGCTTTTCGGAATCATCCAGCGACGACAGGAAAACGTCCGATAGATACACCTGGCGCCACTAGTTGCGATAAGATTTCGTTCGCACCGTTGTGTGTTTGTTCAATAGATTTAATAAATCTTCCAGTAATCACACGTCCTGATAAAGTATGCGAGAGCAATACAGTTGCCGTGACGATTGAGCGAGATAACTGGTTGTCGGTACAGATTATTTCCCTGCGACCACCGAGCACGTATGCAGGATATACTTACATACATGGGTATGATGCATGTATGTAGATATATGTATGGAAATTGATAAAACGTGGCCAAATCTCTACCTGTATATGCGGGAGTGTAAATATTTACATGATAATAATTAGATTAGGTAGTGGGGCGATTTTACGCTGAAAATTTTTGTGCAAATAGAGAAAAAAACTTCTAATTAAGCGAGGAATATCGCACGTAGTACGTAATGTTAAGTCCGAGCTAAATCCGGATTGATAATTATGTAGAGTGTGTGAATATAAACCCATGTTACACTTCCATTTTTGTAGCCGAAACTTTCCTATGTAAATTAGTATTTGATACAAAATCTTCCACTGCAAGACGTATACATTACTAAAGTTATATAATAACTTATTTTCTTAGTCTTAAATAAATTAAATACCTTTATTTTAATATTTGTTTTGAATTCCACGTTCGTCTGTACGTGTTTTTGTGTTTTTCTTTGTAAGAATAAATACGTTTGTTTCTGGGTTTTCCAATCATTCTTATAACAAAAGTAAACACATATTTATCCTTATTTAGAAACTTCCATAGTGAGTATTTTTTTAGGTAAGCTGCAAGAAAAATCTTTGGAAGTTTCCAGGTGCAAATTACATTACAAGATGAACCGTTGATCAATTTAAAAGGAAATCATCATCGAGATGATATGATGATGATTTCCTTTTAAATTGAGCAATGGTTCATCTTGTACTGTAATTTGTACCTCAAAACTTCCAAAGCTTCTGCTTGCACCTTACCTAAAAAATTACTCACTATGGAAGTTTCTAAATAAAGGTAAATATGTGTTTACTTCTACCCGAGGTGTAGATGTAATTTTTCTTCTCCATTCAGTCGTGTTTGTTTTTGCTTGAGTCCATGAAATGCCCTTGTATACTAAAATTTCCTGACTTTTCTTGATTTTAAATTTCCCATATCTTGGATCTTGGAACCCCATCGAAAGCTTTCTCTAAGCCAATTGCACCTATGTATATTATTCGATTTATTCTAATAATTCTTTCAGTTTGTCCAAGAACAAATATCCATTCTTTTGGTAAATCTTTCTGCTCTGAAATCTGCCTTATGTTAGTGTATAGCAATGTTGGCTCGCAATGCTTTCTTAAACGTTCCTCCATTATTCATATATCCTATAGGATACGCATAGAAGGGAAATACCTCTGTAGCCATTGAATTATATTGTTTTTTCTTCGGTGCTATTAATTTGAATTTGTGTATTATATCTTTTTCTGCTCCTCCCATAAATTTGATCATTTCTGGTTTTGTATAATCGATTCCTGCTGCTTTACCTGTTTTCAATCTGTTTATGGCATTCTCAATTTCTTCTAATTTAATTTCTTTTTTCGTCATTGTTTTTCCGGTAAAGGTTTTCCTAGTCCTTTCCTATGTTCCATAAAATACTCTTTTCAATGATTTGGTATCTCGCTTTTCTCTGCTAGTGTCTGTTCTTCCTTACTTTGAATAGTCGTTAAAAGTTTTTCTCTCTTGTCTCAAGCTCAGTAGTGTTCTATGAATGAAAATAAATGTAAATCATATTGCAATGTCAAGAAGAATCATTTGATCGTCATATTTCAATGCTTAAATCAAGTTTGAGTGGCAGTAGGTTTGAAAAAAATATAATTTAGAACTTTAAAACATGACAATTTGAATTCGCAAAAGTATTTACCTCTTTTACAAAATAGTGTTATAGGTACCCTGTCTCCAAAACAATCAAGGTATTACACTAAATGACGTTTGCTTTCAACAGGATGGGTGTCCTGCGCATAATGGTAATATTTGTAATATATTTAACAATCTCTTAATAACTTTCCAGCATAACAGAGCTCGAACAATCGACTTACTATATTGATTATTATTTGCGGAACATATGGCCGCAAACAGAGCAAATGTTAGCACAGATTTTGCAAATAGATTGGGGTATTGCGCTTTCCAGTTAGGAGATCGTTTTGAACATGCAGTTTAACATGTATTAGTTGCGCTGTTACAAGCTTTTCATACAACGCATTTATACCACACTATGTTTAACTTCGTAAAGAATGATTACAATTACGTAGCATTACATTATTCACATTGTTATTCTATGCAATTTTCATCAGTCAATGAGAAAATTTAAAAATAAAGGATCACTGTTAGGGCACATTGGCAATTCTTGTAATTGCGTCTGCACAGTTCGAAATTTGGCCGTGTAAATCGTCCGGTGTTTATAGTAAATACTTTCGAGTAAAAATATTGGTGTAAAATTAACACTGCATTTTACTCTACGTATTAATTCACTCTAAATTAACTCTACAGAATAGGCGGGATTCGTTAGACAAAGACCGGACATCCCTGGCACTACAGAAAGCATGCTTTCTGTATCCCTATGTCCGGTTACTAAGGTACATTTGTGAATTACAGACAGACTACTTTATTTATAGGAATCAAATATATACACTAATTGTAATGAAAAGCGTGAACTCTTAGTTACTTTTCAACATAATCGCCGCTAATGTTAAGGCATTTATCCCAACGAGGCACAAGCTTCTATAAACCCTCTTTCTAAAAGGTGCGATCCAACTTTGTAAAATACTGCCGTACTTCCTCTTGAACTTCGTCATCGTCTTCAAACATTTTACTCGACAAATGAGCTTTCAATGGCCCACACAATGAAAATCAGAGGGAGCCAGGTCTGGATTCTCATCCGTTTTTGTTGTTGATGTTTTTTTTCGCACACCTTCGGGATTATCGTTCATAGCTGTGCGTCCACTTTTGAATTGTTTACACCAAACATTAACTTGTTTTCAACTCATAACGCCTTCCCCGTAGCTCTTCGGTATAATTTATGAATTTCGGTAAGTGTTTCGTTATTTGCATGCAAAAAGCGAATGACCGCTCGCACTTCAAACTTGGAGTATGTCTCGATCGGAACTGACATTGTGCGGCTGTCACTGCACGCCTTGTACTGAACCTAAGGCAATGACAATAGCCAGCTATGCAGTACATATACACATCTAAAATGCGTGCAAGTTTCAACCTGATCGGAGCGATGTAGGCGGTGTGTCGGGCAAACGTACCTTAGTAACCGGACATTCCTCGTATATCGGACCATGTTTACGTCCGTAAAGTTCGTGTAACATAGAGTGACTATAGGACCATAGCACATACTGTATATGCAGTTCAGTAGTATTTTAAAATTGGTTACCCTTAGAGAGGTATTTCTCTCAAAACCCTGACATAAATTAGTAGAGTGTATTAAGTAGATCACAAGCCGCTGTTGTCAAAAGATAACAATTTATTATATTTGTGATCGGAAACTTTTAGCGTTTGTGATATCGTACAAATTCGCGAAATCAAAGCGCACCAGATAAACCAAGTTGAAATGTCATTTATCGCAAAGTCAATCACAGGAACCAATAATCGGTTAAAAATAGATAGTGTCCCCGAAAGATATAAATGGGTAAATGCCGCATTGCGTTTCGTTCTCATTTTTTCAACCCAACTTAAAATTACAACCTATTCAATAGCGGCTGAGGCGTAATAACAATGGCACGGTTGGCCGGACTTTCCTTAAGGAAGTTCGTTGGGACTCCGTTGAAGTCGGAAGACCGAAAATCTCGTTCCCACGCTCCTCACAATGCTCCCTCAACGTCTTAAGAAAAGACACATTGCGTATTATTATGCCCCAAGAAAAGAAGCGACCGTCTTGCCATGTGTACACAGGGACGTGTGTTGTGGAACCATTTCCATTTCATCTGCAATTTATTTATTGTATCGGCATTAGGTTCGGATTTTTACCTACCGTGTGCGTTGGGGGTTGGTACTAGGAAAACCGTCAAGTTATACCTTATTGTCTCGTATTTAGGTTATTTATGTTGGGAAAAAATTCAAAATGCGGGTAACAATTGTGAAGGAAACGTTAGCGAAAGTAGTTTTTGTTATTTTGTCCTTGTAAATATTCGATGCTCGGTAAAATCACGTCTCTAATTTTGCCGGACGCCGATAATAGGATCTACTGATAATACACTTCGACGTATAGTTTGTTGCATATGCATATGTTTCTTACATATATTCCTAATCAATGAGCTTTGGAACTCAATTTTTTAGGCATTTCTTGTTTCGAGTATTTAAAACTTCTGCAATTTGAATTCTAAACTATAATGTCGTGAACTTGAATTACAGCTTTAAATCTGCAACCTTTCTCGATATTCTCATTACATACACAGTGAAGAGCTAATGAGACTTGATATAGGTCTATACACGTATGCCCACATCGGAACGGGGGATTGCTTTGTGAATGGCAACCGCGCATTCGAGTCTCCCTGACTACGAGATGTATCCAGTCGCAGTGCATCCTAAACCGAGCAAGGGTATGCACGCATGTCCGCCCAATCACGTAATACTGCGAAATTTTTCTGTACTTAGATTACGGTAAAACGTACGGTTTCTTACATTCATTTTGTAGCTGCTATGCGATGCAGGAGAACCAAAAAGTAATTATAAGTAGGAAAATAAACAACGATTTCTATTAAATTAAACAAAGGAAAAATAAACTCTACAATTATATAAAATAAATTGAAATTCTAACAATATTACTTTATGGAGGGTTCGAAAATACCCTCATCTGCGGCCAAACAAAAGGTGAGTATATCGTAGAATTCCCGCCTCACTGCCTCTAGATTTCTAGGGGTTATTGTCGCTAAAATTCTCAACAGTTCTATTTGCAACTGTTGCTAGCTCGCTATTATTGCAAAACTGTAAAGACTTTGTTTGACATAATCCCATAGATCACAGGGATTGAGGTTGGATGATCGAGGTGGCCATTTTATCGTACCCTTCCCGACAATAACACGATTTTCTAAAAACACCATCGCTAATCTGGTGTTATGCGCGGGACAACCGTTGAATCAAATTGCATAATAATCGGGGTTAAATTGACGGACAACGGGAATAATTTGCGTTCGCAGCAAATCCAAATATTTCATTCCATTCATCGATAAAAAAATGGTCCTATAATGTTATCACCCAAGATACCCGGCCAAAAGTTAAGCTTTCGGGGTACTGAATTGTTACATTACGGACCAGATGTTGATTTTCTCGAGACCAATATTGCACGACTGAGGGATTATGCTTCCCATGACGTTGAAATGAAGACTCGTGCGTATTTTATAAAATATTCGTCTTCGTTAGCCCTTCGTACCACGGACGCACAAAACTCCATTCTTGCAAAATTGTCGTCGGGAAAAATCTCCTGGCACTTTTAAACTTTATAACTTTTGTATTTGTTGCGTTTCAGAATATGTTCCACTGTACTTCTACTGACACCGATTTCGTCTCCAAGTTGCCGGCTAGAGTAAGGTTCGCCCATTTCAACCAACGAACACCTCATTTATCTCTCCTCCCGTTCGGGAGGTATTAGGGGGATTCCCAAAGCAAAGACAGTTCTCTTTCGACAGTTCCCTTCGGGAGTTCGTTTCGGCTCATTCGCGAGACAAGTCTTTGTCTGGTCGGAGCGCGACAGCGGTTTTTTCTACACCGATCAGACTTCCTGTCCGCCCCAGGACACCCAATGTTCGTCTCTGCCCCCCTCCCCCCCCCCACGACAAGGCAACTTCTCATCTTTATCTGTTCAGATAAGACCCCGAATCTCACCTCTCCGTCCCTTCGAGACGGGAGAAAACCGTTTGTCTAGGTCCGATCACGACAAGGCGGCGTGTATTTTTTTGTAAGTGCCATGTGCTACGTGTTAGGTGTTACCTTCACCGCTTCGAAGCCCATCCTTCAAGTCAGGAACCCCTAAGTCGCCCATGTACTCACACATGGTCAGACAGCTAAGTATTTCACATCGTATCGTTGTAAATTGTTTTATTCTAGCTTTTTCACAACATCAGCATCAGAGGTGACCCAACTCGTACTGTCGCATCCGCGATTAACTTAGCGCGCATGCCTTGTTCATTCATATTGGTTATTATTTGTTATCTACTTCAACTTTTAAATTCATAACGTTTTTTTTGTTGAACAAATATACTTTCTTTAGGGACACTTCTGTTGTTTTACTGTATTTAGTTACCAGATTCCTCAGCCTTTGTTTACAAATTACATTATAAATGATTACTTGATGTTAGGCATGTTTTATCGCGTTTGTATTTTATTATTTCACATATAAGTAATACTAATTCAAACCGAAATTATTTAAAGCATTTCTTTTCCAACAATCATCTCATTTTTTTATTTTTTGCCTAAACAAACATCAATCCACTCACCAATCATCTTTTTTCAATAATCGTCGCACTACCACGACTACTACGGCAATATTATTAATCATTTTTGATTGGCGAAGTCCACCATCCCATCATATCATTTGTAATAAGCCTACCTAGATAAAATCTGATTTTGTTATTGAAATTCTAACAATTGCTGCTACATTTATCGTTCTTCCGTGTTAATAATAGTTACAAACGTTAATTCCAGATATTTCCTTTATATATATGCACGTTAACTATGCGATCTTCGCATAATTGACGAGTAAACCGTTAGTGTCTCCTGCCAGGAGAAGCTAACGTTATAACAGTCTCACGACCGTTAAGTCCGCGACTTCTGCGAACGGAATGGAGGTTACCGGTGCCTCTTCCGCGCTCGGGGAAACGATAGGGGCGAAAACGACGAGAAGAGTCGCAAAAGAACCGCCAGAAGAGGCGAGCCGGTGAAGAGCAAGAGTCGTATGTACGTGCACGCGGCAATCGGCCGGTCAACTTAGCGGTAAACGGCGGCCTTACCTGTAAAATAATGAAACAGTGTGTGCCATTACACATGTCAATCAAGGTACGTCGACGAGGAAACAAATGAGTCGAATGTGTGTCCCGGCGCGGGAATGCCCGAACATAATCGTAGCGGCAGAGGTGTTTAGGTATGGACGGCGGTTCCCGTGCACGTCGGCGATGTTCCGTGTCTACACCGGTACCGAATTATTGTTGTATTGTAAAGATGTGTCCGTTACGCGCTGTCAATAAATATTAGCACGCATAATGTTATAATACGTTTATTTTATCATTTAGCTACACGGTATATTTCCATGCGAGAGCCATAACTTAGTATCAGAGCTGTTGCTAAACGATACCGTTGTAATTGTTTAGATCTTTTTCAAATAACAGTTATACGCTGATATAATTAAAGGATAGTTTCGACAATTTGCCAAAATATTCCCTCCTTTGGGTTTTTTTCGGAATTTCGAACTCGCTTCAAATATCTTGTGTTGTACATGAAAATGTCGGTATCTAGGCGTAGATTACGAATATCCCATCGAAAATCCGAACTCTCTAACGGTTGTCCAGATATATGCGAAAAACGCATTTTTCTAATGAAAATTTCATAAAAGTGCCAATAACTCGAAAAGTATGGGGTTTTCGACGAAACGGACCCGATATGCGTAACCTGCGGTTCGAAATGCTCCTACTAGCGTATAATTGAAGGCGATTTATATGAACAAATCTGGCATTAATTTCCCAAAATACTCCCTTGGTCCCCCCTTTGAGGTTTTTCAGTATTTCGAACTCGCTCCAAATGACATGTGTTGTACATGAAAATATCGCCATCCAGGCGTAGTTTACGAATATCCCATCGAAAATCCGATATCTCTAACGACTGTCCAGATATTTGCGAAAAACGTGCATTTTTAAATGAAAATTTCATAAAAATGCCGATAACTTGAAAACTGTGGGGTTTTCGACGAAACGGACCCAATATTCGTAATTTGGCAATAATTTCCAAAAAGGGAGCCGTTGAAGGATAGTAAGATTAGTTTTGAAATTGTTATTTCTTTCACTTGGCACTTATTCGGGACAGGTTATTTTAATATAATTATTGGTATAATATAAACCATGTATGTATACCGAGTGTACGCGCTCGTGCTGCGTATAAGAAGTGTATTTCTCCGACGTATTGGATAAAGATGAAGCAAGGCATCCGCCAGCATCGCGCAGCAGAGTAATGCCTATTCTGTTTTAACAAACTGAAACATCTAACCGTTTCTTTTAGGCTATACCTATATTATCCGTAGCTGGAAAGAATTCACTCTGTATGTCTATAATATGTATGTGAATAACACGTGATTAGTATTTACGATTAGCACGTACTATTTCCAGTGGTAAAACTAATAGCTTTATCGGGATACATATCTATTACAACATAGTACGCCTCTGTGTTAACATACATAAATATGTATATCTTATTTATTCTGTCCGTACATTGCTGTTCATGACACACCTGTTGTTTAACCAGAAAACCATCCGCTTATACGCAATCGCGTGCACCGTTCGGTAATAACGACCAGAAAGGTGCGTCTTCTTTCCGGAAGTCGACATATTTCAAGGTCACATACCGCGTAAGACACTCCAACAGGTCATAGCTGTAGTTCGCTCATAAACCGGCGCGAATGGAAAACTGGCCTCCCTAATTGATTCACCGTCGTCATCAAAGCTACCAGCGCCATACAAAGTCCCAAAGTAAGCACACACATATGTATGAATCGATAAAATGCAGCTGGGGAAGTAATATTAATTTATTATGATAATTTTAATTTTCAACAGTTACTTTAGTTTAGTTATAGAGCAATGCTTGAGACGACTTATGTATGTACTTAAAGTAATGCATATTTTATATAACGTAAGACATATATATCTATTGTTGATTTTTAAAACTAAGATGAGCAAACGAAAAAGCCACATTTACACTGCAAATATTACCAGATAAATCGCTAATGTTTGCTTGTTTAAAATATGCAAAAACATGTTAACAATCGAAAACATACACCCTTTCCATTATGGATTGGTTAAAAGGTGATAAATATCCAGTATCATAATTGTGGATATTGTGGAATTGTTCACAATTTTTGCAAAATTAATAATTAGTACTTCTGTTCACAGACAAAGATGGGTCATTAGCTTCAGGACGATTAGATTTGTGCTACTACCGCCACTCACAGGACTATTAGTACTTTATTCACTTATCAAATCAAAATCCGAGTCTTACAATGAAACTGATGATGAACCAGTATTCGCTGGGGTTAATTCAATTGGATTGAAGTTGCAGTGGTAGGCAGAGGCAATCGAATATTGTATAGACACTTCTGTTACTACGAGGGATGTCCGGTTACTAAGGAACGTTTGTGAATTACAGACACTACTTTATTTGCAGAAATCAAATATACACGAAGTAAAAGCGTGAACAGTTAGCTACTTTTCGTCATAATCGCCGCTAATGTTAAGACACTTAGCCCAGCGAGGCACAAGCTTCTGTAAACCCTCTTCGTAAAAGGTGCGATCCAAATTTGTAAAATACTCCCGCACTTTCACTTGAACTTCGTCGTCGTCTTCAAACCTTTTACCCCACAAATGAGCTTTCAATGAAAATCAGAAGGAGCTAGATCTGGACTCATCCGTTTTCGTTGTTGGTGGTTTTTTTCGCATACCTTCGGGATCATCGTTCAGAGCTGTGCCTCCACTTTGCAACTGTTTACACCAAACACTAACTTGTTTTCGACTCATAACACCTTCTCCGTATGTCTTCAGAATTTTTTTATGAATTTCGGTGGGTGTTTCATCATTTGCATACAAAAGACGAATTACTGCTCGCACTTCAAACTTGGAGTATGTTTCAATCGGAACTGACATTGCGCGGCTGTCACTGCACACGTTGTACTGAACCACAGACAAGGTAACATACAGACAGCCCATTAAATGCAATTTATTGGAAGTCTGAAAAGGAGGCAAAGGGCCTGCTTTGCTTCCCTGTCAGCAGTAACTAGCTCTAAGCGCCATACGATGAATTTTTTATCTATTTATATTAATGCATCGACAGTATATAAGTAACAATTTTTATTGTATCCCTTTATTGTATGCTTCTGATTCCTAGCCCTTCTTCGAATTGCCTCCAGAGTTCGAACGAAAGGTTCGTACCTATGTATCTACATAAAGTACACTACGACGGAAACTGGCAACATTGCACCGTACTCGGACTACGTTACGTGTTAGAACGAATAGTGGCGACATCCAGCGGAATTTTTATAAATCATTCTAGTCGCCCTATCTAGTGATTAGTCTGTTTAGTTATTTTGTCTGTGACTGAACCTAAGGCAATGACAATAGCCAAATGCGTGCGAGTTTCAACCTAGGGAGTGTGCCATTCCTAAAATTATAAGATATATATCAATCCTAATTTATTTATTAGTTTTATATTCACATTTCAGTCTCAGATGAAGTATCATCAGAAATTTCATTGATTATATTGTATCTCACAATTGGTTTCCATAACCCAAATCTGTCTCTATATAAATTAATTATCACTTCGTATTTCAAATTCATTAGGCCTTCTTTTGTAAACTTTGGGCTGCATTACAATGTCAACTACATTTAAAAATCTTCATTGTCTGATACCTCTCCTAACATATTCATTTTAGAAAATCATGCTGGTTGTGTACAATCAAATCTAGTTGTGATCTATTGTATTGTTTATCATGTACCCACAAGCAACTATACCTAACCTACAACTTGTACTATCTTCAAGAACTTGTGCGCTTTGGTGTGGTAGTGCGCAGGTCTAACAGCTGAACCTGCCTTGAACGGCCGAGAACGAGCGTTCAGTTAACGACGACTTTAACCCTGAACTAAGTTGGTACTACTCAATTTATTCGTTGAACTGAAGTTCACGCTGAGCTAGCGGTGAACTTGGTTGGTGCAATTCTTATATCAAAAATTAATAAACTTATCTCACAGAAAAACAATTAATCAGCGTGTTTTACCAGCAAATAATAAATATTTCAACTTTTTCGAGCGCTTTACAAATATTAGTAACCGCACATCCCTCGTATTTCAACACATGCATTCTGGGCCATAGATATTTGCCCACATTTAATATGATTTCGTTGGTGGTCTCTCGAAGAGCTTCTGGCGGTTGAGAGTAATATTCCACTTTATCCAACATAAATTTTCAACTTTTCACCTCTGTAAACTTTCCCCAACTTTCAACCAACCCGAACATGGTGCCCTATCCAAACCAACGCTATGTTATTAAAGTGAATGAGGTACATATATAATAGTGTGTTGCTTATGGTGGTGAGAAAGAAAAAGTATAATCAAGGCTTGGCTCCATTCTGAATTGTTTTCTTTTATTTAGGTAAAAGAAAAATAGAAGTTCATTTAATAATAAAACGCCATATCAAATCCTACATAATCAAAAAGAGATTGCATCACCGTTAGTAAAGGTAATATCAGTTTTGCAATGATGCTATGCGGATATTAATTAAATGTAATAAAATATTCCTAATAATTGTTTTTATAAACTGGCTTTTTATGTGGACATATTTGAGAATTAAACCTCAAGTAAAAGTATTAGCGTGAATACGTGTATCCTGTTTTTAAAGTAAATTACAGGTTGTTAAAAATGTGTAATTATGACATAAATTATGTGTACCTTTACTCAATTCCTTGGCATATTCATATAGTATATATGTACATACGTACGTGATACGCAGGTATGACTGCCTTAAACAGGTAGTAATATCCATATGCTTACATTATTAACACATGTCGGGAAGTAAGTGGTGGATTTCGTAAAACGGTTACGACGATTGTATGTATTGATATACAAGGTGAAATGTATATGAGGAATATATTGAGACATTTGAATAGAACGTATATGAATACATATGAACAACCTATATATTTGTATGTACATATACTTTCTGTAATTCAAACATTACACTAAAAGTGTTCATCGCACTAAAATTGTTTTAGTTTTTATTGTTTAATTTAGCTAAGTTATGCTTTGCGTTCACCAGGAAGAGGAGAGTGGAAAATCTACAACCACCTACCATTCGAGGCGTGAAATTAGAATTTACAGATAATGTAAAATATCTGGGCGTCATATTTGACAAGACATTAACCTAAGAATCCGCATTTGGAAAAGATATCCCAAAAGGCAAGGCTATACCTATGGTCTTGCCGCAGGGTATGTGGAAGGTCTTGGGGGCTATCCCCAAAACTTGTTCACTGGTTGTATGTGGCGGTAATACGCCCGACCATCACTTATGAGGCAATAGCTTGGTGCTGGAAGGCGCAACAAGCTATTGCCACAGCAAAACTCACATCCATACAAAGAATGGCGAGTATGGCAATCACGGGAGCAATTTCTTCCACCCCGTCTTTGGCATTAGAGGTTCTTCTGGATCTCCCTCCTCTACATATTGTTTTGGAAAGGGGGACCAGATTAACCACATTTCGCCTCTGGCATATAGCGAATCAATCGCCGCGCACTCATGTGTTCTTGGCAAATAGGCTG
>JARFOC010000662.1:6506-28730 GCA_031763485.1 Osmoderma eremita
TTTATGAATGATGTTTTTTCGGCACAAGGTTACAAATGCTTTATAAAGCCTTTGTAACTTTTTATGAATAAGACCGTAAGTATGTAAGTAATACCTGGAGCAGGTCTTTTCCTTTCCGAACTGCATAATATACTTGGAAAATCGGTCTCCTTATAGACGAACGGTTTTCTTGTAATTTTTCCCTCTTCCTTCTTCTTCTTCGTCTCCAGCAATTCGACGTGCATCTGATGTAGGATGAATCGGTTCCAACTCTGTCATATCGTAATGTATTTAATGTAATGCAAATTAAAACGATACAGGATTCTACAGTGAAACTCTTCTAAAGCGACCACCGTGGTCCATGAAAAAAAAACGTTTAAGCTGTTTGGGGTGATTCCCTGCTCTGTTTTCATACGAATTACAAGTTTATTGATTCGGTAGAATTATTTATTGCACACACAATGATATGAAAATGATAACTATGACATATGACAAATTTACTCCATGTTACATATATCTAAAACGACAACATCCAAGCTCCTTGTGAGCTATAAACATATATACACATAAACTACATGAACATAAGCAGTGTAAAGGAGCGACTCGTGTTAAAGAAAATAAAGTTAGGCGACCATTTAAAACTCCATAAATACACCTAGTACAATATATGTGTACTTTATTGAACTTCTTTTAATACTTTATTCAAAAATCAGAAGAAAACAAATCCGCATCAGTATTTGTTTTCATTTGCACTCATTGTTTTTATCGCAATTTGGTTTTGAAAATCTGCTTCCACAGCATACAAAATATCATCGCGTCTCGTTAAAATACTTTGAATGTTATTATTCTTTCGTATCAGTTTTAGGTTTTACCACAAATATATTTTTAGGTAGAGAACGGCCTTCGCATTACCTTTTACTACTTTTAGGCGATTTTATAAATTTAAATTGGTTACTTTAGTGTTGTAAATGCGAGCTGCCATTATCATTAATGTTAATTTAACACAACACACCCATAAACCATATGACCTACCTAATAAAATACTAACAAAACGCCTGTTCATTTAGAATATAGTAAAATACCGACCTTTACGGGACTTCCCCTGGTTTAGATCGCTTTAAGTTGGTCGTCTATACAAACGGTTGCATTGAAGGAGTGGTCGCTTGTAGGAGTTTCACTGTATTTAGCGTAAATGGAGTATAAAATATTTAAAAATAAAAAATGTTAGAGATGATTTTGTAACGAGATTGCTGCGTTTTAATTCTGATTTTGTTCCGCTTTTTTACATTAAAACACTGTTTAGTATTTCCATACCTGTATTAGGGCGCCGAGGTCGATCTTGAGCTTGGCTTCCGGATGAAGATCGCTTAAGATAAGTCCGAGGGCGGACGCTTCGGGTACAGTCCGGAAAGCTCGTAGAAAGTTTCCGGGCTGACAAGGCTGCCCCTGGGCCGTCGAAAGCATGTGGAAGAGGAAACCCAATTCGCACGATAAACAGAACTCTTTAATGCAGAGGTGCGAAAGAAGAGCGGCCCTCAGCGGTTCAGTGTAATACAATACCTAAAAGTAATTTAAAAAAAAGAAAGACATTTTTAGATTTAAACAAAGGTCATTACTTGAATCATAGCGTTGCAATAGGCGTTTGGCAACATAGCCTCCAATCCCGGTAAACCTGTCTTATTAAATTGATCAAACGGAAAATCTTCTGTACCCAATTTGTTGTATTTCATATCCAATCTCCGGTACCGTTTCGGTATGGCGACGAAGCAAGCGCCATCTTCCAGTGGTTGCTTGGCACTTCTGTTCTCCGAGGTGAACTGCTTCACTTGCGATCGGGGGCCGTTCTTCTCTAAATTGTACATGACCTGAAACATAAATTTCGCCGCGTAAGAAAACCATGTCGCCTATCACCTCCGTTCCTGTTATTTTTACATGTAGACAATCCATCGTGAGCTTTGCGAGTTGCAAGCGCAGTCGAAGTTCAGTTTTGACGTTGTCATTTTATTACGAGATCTGTCAACGACATTACAAACGTGACGAATAGGGAATCAAAGTTAGTTGCTTCTGTTTTGTAATTGGCCAGGTTGGGAATTTAAAATAAGCCTACCAGGGTGAATATTTATAATGGGCCAATTAGATGGCTTCAAAAAACAAGAGCGGTAATTTAAAAATTGGTTTTGTTATAAAATTTAATATAACATCCAGTTGTAATATGATTACTATAGTGACGAGGTGGGTGTGAAAAGATGACTACTATAAACAGTAGAAAACACAAAATTTATTGTAATAAAACTCAACTGATTCTATATAAATAATGATATAAAACTTAACATATCACATTTCTGACCAGTCAGCGATACGACTGAAATACTAAAATTAAAGAGATCGTTTACCTGCGTGTTTCATTCTACAAAAATTAAAATTGTTTCTGATATAAGGCACTTTAACTCGAAAACCATTAATTTTCAAAAATAAGGGAAAAGATCATTTTAAATGAATTTGACTTGATAAAAAGAATGTACAAACTAAACAAATTCTGTTCGAGTAAAAGAAAAAACAAGCTAATGTGCTACGTCAATAAAAATAAACTGAAGGTAATTTGTTGATGGTTCTCACTTGATTTCTCCTCGTTGCCTTCGGATTGGGAGCGTAACCGATAGGGCCCTGTATCTTCATCGTTCGCAAGATCTCTGCATCGATAGGAGGTGCTTTGCTGCAAATAAAGAAGAGAGCAAAATGGCTTGCATTATTATAAGTTAACCGATGATTTAATAATCTATACTACTACCACTACAACTTTGCGAGATGAAACAAATTGTGTCCGAATTATTTATGCAATGAAGAAGTAATGACATAAGATCAAGTACTTTCATGCAATTTATATAGTGTTCTAAACTATGTCTGCAAGATCGTATAAGTGACATATTTGATTGAAAATATACTCACCGATAAAATTTCTTTAACAAATGTGGGGGCCAATCTGAAGCCAAATGCACGTCACTGTTAACAAGAGGTAACGGTACTGTAGACAATGGTGTTTTGTAATCGTTGATTGAGAACGGTTGCACAGAAAATGCAGGAACCGAATCTGCATGCTCCGTCATCCTAGAATAGGTGTTAAAAATAGGTTCGTGCCTACTCGAAAACAAATGGATCGACCCTGCACTGTCTCCGAAAGCCATCGCTTGACACGTCGAGCTAATATCAAAAGCCAAACACATGGCACCTACAAAGAATCGTAAATGAAAGAAGGTATTCTTGGAAACAACTAAATTAGAGTACCTGGACTGTCTATTTGAAGCAAGCACAATCTAGGTTCTGACAAAGCGACAGTGTCGACCAATTGTGTTTGTCCCAACGCAGATACAACAGCCAATCTTGAGGATACTGACGGTAGAAACCGCAAATACAATGGATCTACGACGGTTTGTATTGGGGTCACAGCCCGTAACATCCGAAGGTCGTAGACCATTAAAAATCGATCCACAGAAAGATTTCCCTGCCTATGTTTAATTAAAATAAAGTAAAGGATGTATCCATGTCAAACTGAATGTTTTCAACTGTAAATACCTGCTACTAAATCCGCAAGTAACCAAAAGATTTCCTTGAATATCGAAATCACTTAAACTCCCACTATGCGTATCTAAACTGTGTTCAATTTTCAAGCTGTTCGGATCTCGCAAGTCAATTCTTCCAAGCGGATTCCCTGCACAAACAAATCTATTGTGTGCCCTCAACATTACACAACCTGTTTCGCCGACATCTATCTGAAGTAATAAATATATTATATTATAATTTAATACCTATATAATGGCATATTAAAATACTAACAAAATTAGTTTCTTTACACATAGACATATTAAAATCGATTAGTTTGTCCTGGTGACCTGCCATTAATAACCTTGATGGTGATAATTGTAACATACATTGCATTTCGGTCATATTCTGCGACGAGTGTGTAAATACCGGAATCCCTCTTCTAATTTGACATCTCAAAGAAGTAGCCGTTAGTGCGAGTATACCTTCATCTATTGTTAAAATCTGTCGGATGTCCAAAGTCGAATGCACTTGGAACGAAGTATACTTTTGCATCGCTCCAGAATAATAAGAAGTTACGTGGCCCTAAAAGGAACTCTACGTTTATGAAATTTAATGGAGTTTAATCCTTACACCCTGATTCCCCATCCACAAGAGCTCTTCGTTCTGATCGAAAGCCAGGGCGCAAACACCAAAACGATCGCCGCCGTCTGCTAGGACACATTGGGTCTGTATAAATTCGTTACCGATACCTGGCATGTCCGGGCTCTCGGCGCTACCGACCATCGCTAACTGAACGGCCAGATACATGGGGTAAATATAAAAAAAATATAAAATACAGGATAAAGGTACTTACTCCCGATTGGTCGAAATACATGTTTTACCCGTACAAACTTGATATTCAAAATATATGTAAAACGATCATTAATTGATATCAGTTTAATATAAAATTAATTGGGACATATTTTAAGTAGTTTTTTTTTGAATTTTTATCACAGATTAAAACAACAAAACACTAAGGTTATAAAACATATGTATACTATGAAATTAGTAACACAAATCGAACCGAAACGTCAAATCTATAAATGCTGAAGTTACTATAGTGCGTTTCTTTATTCGGAGGAGTGAGGTAGTGATTCTCTTTACAATAGCAAATTTCTGCTTTATTCGCTTTGAGCATGCTTTGAACGTAGCTTGTTGGGGAATTTGTGAGCGCAGCCGTAAATAAGGTTATGTATTGTGATTTATAAGGTCGTTTTAGCAAATGTTTGATAACTGAAACAGCTGTTAAGCAAATATGGCGGCGGCGTTTTATTGCATTATCGTTTGTTGTGAGGCGGGTTTAAAAATATCAACTTTAATTGGGCCACGTCACAGGATTAAAGTGATTTCACCACTCCTGGGAATAAAAAAATTAACTATAAAAGATTAATACGGATACAACGGTGGCACATTTGAATCCACCAATGATATTCTATGAAATTACGATTACCCAGTTTTATTCAACGTGAAGTTGGTTTGTCAAGTATATTATTTATTCGTTTGGGACTTTGTGAATAATTTATTATGTAACGTTCACCTTTCTAAACCTTAAACACTTATTGGAGGGAGATTCAGGTATTTTATTATAATAGGAAAGGTCATTTACGGGGAATTGAATGTGTAAATAAAACAAATCAGATTATATACGATAATTACGTTTAATAATGTCGCAAAGGAACATTACCATAGTAATAATATGAATGACAAATAAATAAAAATCTATAAATGGATACACTTACGAACTATTTTCTTTTTCTTGTTTTTCATTATTTCCATTAAAACTATATAGATACAAAAAATGTTTATTGTATTATTTAATAAACGATAAATAACATGATTATTAATTAACCGTATTCATATTATATGTATAATATAATAATAGATGACACTGCTAAAACTACTGGCAGTATGATATAGTTGAATAATAAGACGTGAGATTATCGCGTGATTCTTAAATCTAAGTTTAATGTTTGTTGTTTATTTTACTTTTTTAAATATTATATAGGGTTCTCAAAAATATCCACAACTAGTGCATTTAATAGAAAAAAATTAATAGAAATGTAATTGCCGGGAATAAATTGGTGTAATTCATATACCTTAGCAATAATTTAAATGAATACAAAAGCGCACATCCTCAAATCTAATTATTTAACAATTATTATTTAGCAATTCAATGTCCTCTTCTTTTCTTGCTACCCAGGCATGCTGCTATCGTAAAACACAATTTGGAAGGATTTATATTTAATTATCACATGGTTTACCAGCCTACGTCAATTACAAAATCAAATTAAAACATTTGAGCAGTGGCGGTTCGTCGGGGAGGTGGAAGGGCTGTCCACCCAAATATAATCAAAGAAATTGAAAATTTTGAGACAATTTATTTATTTTTAATAATGATAATAATAACGTCTCTGGCTATCGCTGCCCACCCTTTAAAAATACTCAAGAGCCGCCGCTGCATTTGAGGAAGTGCACGAGATCATCTTTTGCGCCTTGAATCGGTAAATAAAATAAACAAAATTTTTGCGTGTCTAGTGGATATAACATTCAAACAAACGATTTTATATAGCCATTTAATTAATATATATCACATTATATAATCACATTAAATTAAACTAAATTAAAAAAAGGCGTTATTCTGAGGGCGTCATAACGCTGTCCTTTTAATTTAATATTTATTTTTTTCCTTCTCGATATAGTTTCTAAAAGAATTTATTGTATTGTTATAATATCAAGAAGACGGTGTATAATATATTATTACAACATTCACTTTCGGTATATCGATATATATGTAAATATCTTTTGTCCCCAGTTTTTCAGCTTATATTTTTCAAGTAATTCATTATATGATAGGGCATGATGTCTCACGATGTTTAGATTTTATTGGTATCGAATTCGAATTTGGTTGAGCACCCATTTTGTTTAGTGTTAGAATGTTGGTAGAAAAATAAATGCACCTTCGATATTTAAATCCTATTCTTTTAAGTAGGCATAAAGCTTGCGTCGCCCATTTTCACACACCATAAGTATTTCTTAGCAATACCCGAAAGACCATTCTAAAGAGTGTGTATTAAAAAAAAAGGGCAAATAATGTACATAAACAGGTAAGGTGTCCCAATGTTAAATATTTTAAGCGTTGTTCTTACAAAAACAGGCACTGTCAACGTGTCAAAGTTGAGAAAAACTCAGTACATCCAGACAAAATATTTATGGGCATCACAAAAAAGCTTTTGCCGAACATTCATCGTCCATGTTTTAACTTAACTTGTCTAATGTGGACCAGTCAAATTTGTTTCATATTCAAAGACCAGTGAAAGCGTTTCTTCTTTTTCTAAAAACAAACCACGGCTCAAATTCAAAACTTTAAGAATCCACTATTAATATATACTAAAAGTCAGCCAAAGGGCGCACATGCGTATGAAGTCTCAAAACTTTGCGGACCCCGGCTAGTCGGGGGATTGTTTTTTTCGGATCGGGAGTATTTTGAAAATGCGCTGCGAGTGGCCGGTGCTCTCGCATTGGCTGGCCGTCATATCGTTCCGTCTTCGAGAAACGTCAGACAAATTCCGTTTGCGGAATATTTTGAAGTGATATTTCGCGGCATTTTCGACCGTAAATGGGTCCGGGGGACCTCACAAAACGCGCGGGAGATGTTTAAGCCTCGATACGCACTATTCCCGAAGATCTACAGTGAAAATTAGAGCCTCGACGACTCATGGAAATTACGCGTATCTTTGACAGCGCAAAACGGCAAGACAGCGGGCATATAAAGTATCTATAGTCCGTCATTTTAAGGATACACCGTTCGAAAACATAGGAGAAAATATCTTGGCTTAGGATGGCTGATCTTTGCGAAAGATTTATGCGGGAAAAATTATATAATTTCGCGCAATGTATATCACCGATGACTGCTTTCTCTTTATTTACTGTAGTGTCATTTGTGAAATTCAGTCGTTGCATTCCACTCTGATTCTACTACTTTCGTCTTGTATTATTTTGTTGCTTGCTTTCCGTTTTATTATAATTTAGATATTTTATATATTTTGTCCAAAATAGTTCTTTCAAAACTATTTGAAACTTCAGAAATCGATTATTGCAGTACGTAATAATTTGAGGTATATTATATCTATTGAACGCGCAAAAAGGTGTTTATTGAGAATTATTACAGGGACATGGTGTTTTAATATGGTTGAAAAAGTATTGGATGGAGTGATGAAAGTCCTTGCTTAAGAAAGTAGTTTCTATATACCCGCATAAAAAACTATCCAATAGTTATATATTATACATTATAGTTTATGATAACCACACATTTCCCATAAATTATAATGATCTATTATTTTAATTAGCTGTTCCTATTGAAATACATTTGAATTTGCCGCTATTTGCGGATACAGCCTTATTGCTCCTGCGTAATATGTACGCAGATTATAGCGATCACTACTGTAATCTTAACGTAAATGGAGTATAGGGAAGATTCTGGCATTATTTTAACAGAGTCGTATTCTGGTGTTTCAGATTGATGCTTCATGGCAAATAGCTCCAACATTCCGAAAGTGTATGCCCTAATTCCGTTATATTCGTCGTTTTTTAGGAACTTTAATTTTTCTCTAAAATGCTTCATCATTTTTCTTGCGAAAATAACCCTTGTTAAAGCAAATTAATAATTTTTTCACAAAATTGTTGAACTTTATTAATATTCGCATTACCCAGATTTGTTTTTCGTCATTGTTTGAATACGCCAAATATAGAAAACCCAGAAAGACTTATTACGTAATCAGTTCCTTTCGAGTTAGTTTAGTTATTTTTTTGGCAATGGATGTTTTTGTAAAAACGCATTTATTATTATAAGTTTTGTTTGATATAATTGGGACAACCCCGTTTTCGATTGTACAAAATCGGTTAACCAATTAGTTGCAACCGTATGGTCGTATGGTACAACCTGATTCTAAAAACAGGTAATTCGCTCAAACGTAACTATTGGAGGTTAGGTTCAAATAGTTGCACAAACGTATCGTTCATGAAAACATTTAGTTCTTGCATGTTATAACTGAATGTATTGTGCAATTCTCTTCAAATAATAGTTTAAACGTTCTATATGGTTTTACTTTAGCAAATTGCTTTTATAGTTGTTTTCATTATTACGAAAGAGTGAAGCATTATATATCAAACTATTTTTGAAAGTGAGATCGATGAATATGTGGCTTATGATTTTTATATGTATTTTAGAATATCAATTACACATTTGAATCACCAAAAAAAACAAGCATTGAATTGAGGTTATGTACCTACTTCGATCATTTATACCCACCTTGCGACTCTAGTTCAATTTGGTTGGGCAGGTTATAACCGGTTACAGTTCGTCTTTTTATTCGGAGGAGTGAATTCTCTTCAATCGTGTGACGTGGCTCAATTAATGTGATATTTTTGAGCCAGCATCACAACAAATAATAATACAATAAAACGCTGCCGCCATATTTGCTTAACAGCTGTTGCAGCTGTCAAACATCTTCCAAAACGACGTTGAACATCATATTATACATAGTAAATACACTGTTCGGATTACTCCTCCCGCACAAGGATTAATTAATTCGGGACGACACTTGTTTCGGGAATCCACGTATTCCCGAAACAAGTGTCGTCCCGAATTAATTAATACTTGTGCGGGAGGAGTAATCCGAACAGTGTGTTTATTGTGCTGCCCCACAGTCCTTGCTATCTTTACATATTATACATAGCCTCAGTTATGGCTGAGTTTACAAATTCGTGTGAATAAAGTGAATAAAACAGAAATATGCTATTGTAATAGGGTGTCATTACCTCACTCCTCCGAATAAAGAAACGAACTATAACCGAACGATTTTGGTTAAAACTAATTGAGCAATCGAAAACGCCTCTACTGTTTCGGTAACAGGAAAATGTCAAATGGTATGTGTCGGTGAGATCGTCTTAGTTTGTTTGTTTCATTATCCGTTGTGGAATATACATTACTTCCGTGATTTACTTTCTTTTATCGTTACCTGTAGTATTATTATTTCTATATCGTTTTTGATAAATTTGATTGCATCTGCTAAATATAAAATTAAAGATATTATCCTGTAGCTTATACAATACAAACATACGTACATAAATGTGTTAGGTTAAATAGTTTGATCATTTGAAAAAGTTATGACTTGATTTTTTTTAATAAAAAAAACTGTTCGTTGCACAAACATTTGAAATACTATTTGATAATCGCAACGATATAAAGCCAACTCTAGTCACATTTACATAAGTATACATACATAGTAAATAAATATAGGTTATGTTTAATTCCGTGGTGGAACTGTTGTTGCACATTCGTCTTTACGCTTTTCGTGTTGATATATGTTCGTCGTGTGCAAATCAGTCTTGTTCGAGGTGCACTCGTCGAGTGTCTTACACATGTTGTACAGCACAATGTAGTATAGTTGTTTTTCGGAAGCGAAATCTTCATCAAAACACTTGATTCCCAAAGAAATATTTCTCGATATCGTTTTTTAAACACAAATACATCACTAGGAATTTCATTTTTAAGATTTACGTGATGAATACAAGGGTGTTCTTTAAACTGTTGTTAAAAGCTCGCTTTTCTTGTTGGAACGAATATAATTGCACGTAAAATTAAACCTTTTTGAGCAAATCAAACGACCCAAAAATTATAATCCGAAGCGTCCTAACTTCATTGTTCTTATCCGGTATAGAAATCGGTATTGCCAGACTAAAACGCAAAGCAACGTCATCGTTTAAACCCGCTTAAACATATCGGATAATTTGCTACGAAAAAATAGACTAACCTACCTAAAAAAGAAATCAAACTAAATTAACTAAACGGAGACCAAAACGAAGAAGAGAAAAATATCCCAAAAGACAAAAATCTACCAATAATCGTCGGTACGTAGTGTAAAAACTGCGCGTGTGTGTATCTTAGATATACGAAGAATCTCGAGTTAAACTGTATCGTGTAAAATTGGATAGTTCCAAAATAAATCTTTCAGTAACTGTTATGTCCAGTCCATAAAGTAAAAATTTATAATTAACATCAGGAGAAGTCCGTTGATGCCGGAACAGTCCATTTTGTGTAACGCCAACATCGATTCGGAGTCGTTAAAACTGTTTTTTCTTCTTATATTTATCTATTGCAATTAACTTTGTGGTTATTTGCTAACGGTCCTAGTATACGATGGTGTACGATCAAGTCTTGCTGTTCTAACTTCATGAAATGTTGCTGAATGATAATAAGGATGGTATAAAATGACGGTTATGGTAATCCCTCGGGGTACGGTCGATTTTTCCTCCGAAGGATTTCAAAAGGGTCAGTCCCATCCATTCTCCTTTATCATGTGAGCTAGTTCGATAATGAATTTACCCTCCTTGTACTTCTGGCTGGATTCGAAGGCGTGCTCCTAGAATATATTAAAATGTACTTTTATGAAAAGAAAATTGGCAAAAAATTAATGACTAATAAGAAAATATACAGCGTGTCCCAAACTGACTGGGTTACGGTGGAATCTTTTTTATTATTATTATTATTAAACATTTGTTTAAATCACCAAAGTTGTGTACTCTTTAGTGCTGATTCGGACTCCCTTGAGAAAAATTTAAATTTCGAAATAGTTTATCAGAAAAATACTGAAAATTGATATTTTCTTTTTAAGCAAAATCTCTTTGGAATTATAAAGGACATGAAAAAAAAAACTGCATGAAAGATCATTGGTTTAGTTATGGTTACTTAGAGCTGATGCCACTGGACGCCACTTATGTTCAGTTACTTATAAGTTATAACTTTTATGTATTATTAAATATACAGGGCTTTTTTTTGTACCGTTACACATATGTAGGTATTTTCTACAGCTAACGTTAAGCGCCATAGTATTAGGCAAGTTATACGGTAACGCGTCGTCAGTACGAAAAAAACAATTCTTTGTGTCAAATATTTCTTTGTTAATTTAATAATTTTGTTTATACTTATTTATACATCAATCACAAATTCAATACATTTTATTGAAAAGTAAAACATTTATTTAAATTATGAACGGTAATACAAAGATGAAAGATGGCAATGATAATGTGATACCAGAAGAATAATAATTTAAGACAGGTTAGGGACATGTTTTCAGTCCATTATTCTGAAGGCCTATAGCATGTGCGAACACTATCCTCAATATTTTGAACAAATTCAAAGCAGATGGTTGTGTTCTTACAGAAAAATAAATAAAACGTTTCAACAGAACACATCAGAATCGCTTTTAGATGTGGACAAATATTATGAAGTATGATACAGTTCGATATACAAAACCGTGGAATAATTCAATTATAAGCCTTCCAAAATACAAACCATCAAGGGCTTTCGAGGAAGATAAAATAAACCGGACAGATTTTTTCGCAACAATGTTTAATTTGTTAAATGAAAACGTAGAAATTTTTAATAAAACACTTTTTACTGAGAAAGCTACATTTACCATTGTTTTGTTTGTCTTAATTAACAATTACAATAAAATAATTTCTTCATTCAAAGTTGAAATTTTGTACTTTATTGAAAATATAACCAAATTCTACTATATCGAAATATTTTAACAGTTTCATAGTAGATAATAAACGGTGGGGTCAACACTCAGAACTTCCAGGTTTTATTCTACATTTATTTATTGAAAAATACTAAATTTCTTTTCCATTAATTGATTCGTTACTGTCCCGTACAAATCCTCATGCAAAAACCCGACACAAATGCAATACCCTCAAAAGATCAGCTGATTTGAATCCAAACGATTGCTTTCTTTCGGGTTACTTGAAAAGTAAAGTTTATAATAATACGCCAATATGTAATTTGGACGAACTGAAAGACCGTATACGTACTGCATGTGACGGATTATACCCAAAATTGCCTTGAAATACGAGGAGGACAGCTTCTGTGAAATTACACTACACCTTTGCTATGTTTGTCTTAATTAATCGTTAGAATAAAATAATTTCTCCATTGCAAGTTGAAATTTTGCACTTTCGTTGTGAAAAGCACAACCAAATTCTTCATAGCCATAGACAAGGATAAAACATTAGATCAGGCATTCACCTGCGCGATAGCTGCCATTTTGATTAGTTCAGGTCCGTAGTAGGTAAAAATACAGAGCCGTATTATACAAAATCTACAACTTGCATTATTGAAATTGAATTATCAAAATAAAAGTTTTCGAAGTGTTATTAAGAAAATCGTTCTACAACATTCTAAACATCATGGTTCATTTAACCCAAAATACTCAACATCTCATTTTGCATTCATCCCTGATGATTCGCCATGATTCGTATCAAGTATTAATATACTTTTAACTTCATATTATACCGAATAATAATAACAACAATAAATATATAAATGTAATCTTTATTGGTGATTAAACAAAATAATTTTATTCAATTTTTTTCGAAGTGGTTCTCCATGCATCTCTTCGTTGTATGTTTTGGCTAAGGTATATAATCTCATTTTAACGTAACATCTTATTATGGCTTTTGCCATTGCATAAGGATGTTCTTCTAAGAAAGATGCATCCGTAGTATGATTTGTCAGTACTGGAAACACATTCAGAATAACGTCGGACACTGTTAAATATAACAATTGTCAAAGTATCCACTAAATGTGCATCCTTGGGTATTTTGTTATTAGTTTGGTGTAATAATTTTCTTATAAATAATTCCGCGTCATTACATAATCTAATCACGCCTTTTGATGCAACAATTAATCGTCCTGAAAGATAATAAATAACTAAGTGTTATATGAATTCTAGTCTGACACATCTTTACCTTTATTTTTTCCTTCGCTGAAATTTGTACGCAGTCTCTCTGGGACATTTTCATGGGCTTACGGATTGCAATGAACATTCTTTGCAATGAAATGTTTTCAATACCATTCCTACCACATACCCAGCAATATATATTACAACATTTTCGCAATAAATATCTAATGTTAAATGTACTGGTAAATCATAATCATGCTCTTCTATTATTTGTAAATCAATATCAATATATAAATTGATATCCGTGTACATTGCTTGTCTTTATAGACGGGACTAATCAAAATGGTAACTATCATTCACTCCAATTATTTTTGGATGCGCAGTCGTCTAAGCGCAATCTAAGTTATTGTTCTTGTCTATGTTCAGAGCTCTGTTTTGCCAACGCAAATAAAATCTCCGTACCAAATTCCCTTATACTACCGTAATAAATTTTAACAGCTTCGTAGTAGATTTTAAGGTTGTCCATGGTATGCTGGAATTTTTTCCTTAGAATATAGATCCTTTAAAACGTACTAGCCAGAGATAATTAAGTAATAATACTGGGCATTGATCTACACTGACCACGCGTTAACGTATAACTGGTTGCCTACAATGTCGGTTAACGTTACCTGTAGGAATTACCTGTGCTTAACGTTACAAAAAAAAGCAGGGTATGTTTATATGTTCAATCAATCCGCAATAAAAACAAAGTTTTATGTAGATTTTAGTAATACTGTAATACAATTAAAAAGTTCTTGGTAACTTCTCAAAATTTAAAATTATACATCCGGTTTATTCTTACAAGTAACGATCACGTAGGTTATTTTTATCAAAAAATAAACTGGTGATGTATCAATACGACGTTTGTATGTATCAAGTTATCAGCCGAGGATTTTTGAATATCTTTATTACCGACTAGAAACAAACGTTCGTTTTTTTCGCAAACCGTTAAAAAACGATAAATCTAAAATAACGAGACAAAAAACTAATGTTTCAAAACTAAATTCCCGGGGAATCATAACAAAACATCAAAAAACTTTCGCAAGAAAAAGGTTAAAATAGTTCGGCCGGAACATAACAGCTTCTACAAAGTCTGTTTATGTTATAGAAATATACATTTTTCAAATTCTCACTTACGTATTTCCAACCCAGCGTTGTCTTGCAACATTCACAGTAGATGTCTGCGACCGCGTGAAGGCCCGTCAGCAAGACCCTCTCTTCTGCCGGTCCACAACCAACGTTCACGCTGCAAATAATATATTTACGACTTGATAAATAACAGTAATAATGTATATATTGGATTGATTGGGAACATACATACAAAACTGGACCGTAATATGCTGTAGATATACATTTATAATGTAGGAAATTGCGACGTAAAGTTTCAACAAATCTGAAGTTTAATTTGAATAAATGCCGGGGTAGAATCGAATTTAGTAAATTTAAAAATACGTGAAAAATTAGGTACAAATACGTATGTATAAAGAAATGAAACACTGTTTATGTACTAGTTATGCATATAATCACACAAACATTACTGATTTCATATTTAGAATATAAATTTGACAGCTCTCTTTAACATTTCACCACATAGGTTGATACTAATTTGATTAAAAAAAAACGTTTTTTGCTATTAAAAAAACGTTGCGTGATTAAAAATGCAAATAAGGACGTGAATATATACATTATGCTTTGTGGGTGGTATTGATTTTCTTCCACGTTAGGTATTACTTTCACCTTTTTCTTTAAAATTATATGCCTATAATAAAAACCCGTTTTGAAAGTTTATAATATGAAATTCGCTTTTTTCCTGTTCGGTACCCCTTACTTTTTTCAATCTCACATAGACGCACGCGCAGGAATAGACATATTACTTATTTTTACGTTCTCACTTAAAATAAACATCTTCGCTCTCGGAGGATCTTTTTGTATAAATATTATGGCGATTATTGCAATAGCGTTAGTGGCAGTTAGTGGCCACACGTTAGTGGCTGTGCTATGTATACACCGACGGACTTCGCGCTGGATCGATATTAAGGGACTTAATATTGGATACTTACACTGAATTGAACAAATACGCTCGGCCTTGGCTGCCTTGGAATGACTGGAACAAAAAAAAAAACGCAAATTGCTTTCATTGATTTTTTCGCCATGCACGATGTTGTTTTTGTGTAGGTGTGAGTATGTTTGTACATGTATATGAATTACGCGGTAGAAAAGACGACCAAAGACGAAACGTAGATATGTAAACACAAGGGAATGCTGTTTGTTTAAATATTAAAATCAGTATATTTTAAGTTTGAATGTATGTATGTGATTTCGGTAATTTTATTGCTCTTGGAAAATGTACGTATTCACTAATACTGTCATTTTGACATTTGTGAGTGACGTTAGTTATTTTGACAGTGACATGTGGATAACCCATATTTATATAAGTTCATTGGCAACTAGATGTAATTCTTTTTGTAAAACATTGTACAAATTGAAAACTTGGAAAGTGCATTGCATTAATCATTGCTGCCACGTGAGAAAAGAAAATCGAAAAGAATCGATAACATTCTTGCTTTGGCTTTGTTTCTTTTTGTTTTGTTCACAAATCAATAATTTTAACATAAATTGATAATATATGTAATTTTCAACCAAGTCGTGAGAGAGGTAAGAGTAGAGGAAGGTATGGAGGAAATGTAAAATATGAAAAATAACGAGTTCTATATACAAGAAAGGCATTAAAATGAGAGGCGAAAACTATCGGGGAATCAGTATTACGTCTTCTATGTGCAGACCGTATGGACGAAAAGTAAAATCGAGAGTAGAGGAACAAGTAAGACTCAGAGAAACAGAGTGGTTTCAGGCCTGGAAGATCTTGTGTGGACAATATTTTATGTCGAAACAAATAACTGAAATATATGCCGATGGGTGTACTTCTCGATGAACAGCATGTATATAGTTCGTGTAGTGTATAGTTCGCTGACGATCAGGTTATATTAGCCGAGGACGGGATGACATCGATTAGATGTTCAGGAAACTGAGGGAAGAATATGCGAGATCAACATGGAGAAGAGAGACTATATGGTAGTCGGTACACAAGGAAAACAGTTGGTGGTAGAAAATGAAGTGATAAAAAAGACAATTGCGTGTAAATATCTAGGAGTTACGTTAACTTCCGATGGTAGAAATGAATTACAGAATAAAATAACAAAAGGAAAAATAATAACTAGACAACTACACCCTGTGTTGTGGAATGACAATATTTCAAAGAAAACCAAAACCCGGGTGTTCCACTCTTTTGTCGAAAGCTGTGTTACCTATGGAAGCGAAGTGTGGACGTTGAACAAAAAGACACATGAGGAGAATGGACTAGGACAGACTACCACAAAGAGTTTGGAAATGGAAGCCTGCTAATAGAAGGAAAAAGGAAGACTAAAAGTTGGGAAAAAAAGAAATAAATGAAGCTATACAGAAGAGAGGATTGGAGGAAGATGGTTTTAGAGACGGAGCCTCCTGGAGATTGGGATGCGGTAGATGGCAAAATTAGCTGTATATAAGCCGCTTATAGATAGAGATGTAATTTTCTAGACATATCATCGTCACCTTTGATATAAGTTCGTCGTGGTTGGCTAGGTGCGCGCGGCAATGGATGCATGAATAGGTGCGATGGCACTGAGGGAGATAAGCCTGGAAAGTCTTCACCATCGTGGTGAGCACGGAGGCAGGCCATACGTAGTCGTCGCACCTGCAAAAAAAAAATTAATTAAAAAAAAACGATACAATGACAAAAAAAAAATGTGGTCGTTGAAAAACAGTTAAAATAAGTTGCTCGTATTAACCCTAGAACACTAACCGTTCGTAAAACCTACGACGACTTCGGTAACGACTTCGGATATTTCCGCTAGTTCAATAGATATGTGACCTTCAGTAGCTGCATATTTTCATTGGATTTAGTTGTATCAGTGAGTATTTGTGTGAATGTCATTTTGTTCTCAACTTATCGAGTGTTCGTCGTAAATTTTACGAGGATTTAGTATTGGTGTAATTTTTTAGCGTTCGCCTGTATTACGAATGCTTAGTGCTTGAGTATATAATAGGTAACTCCACAATGACATCTTGAGCAAGTAAATTTTATATTTTAGTTTTCAGAAGCATATTGGATTTAAAACATTTAGTCGTGTCTAAAAAATGGTTGACACAAGCCGAATCAGAAGCTGAGGCGAGAAAAATTATTAAAGGAGAAGATACCGATGAACAAACGCAATGACCAGGTAGTGAGGATGAAGAAGATATTGTTGAAATGGAAGAGGTAGATTCAGACAACAATGAAAATTCAGAAAACGAAAATGCTTCACAAAGTATTCTAAAATTCAATATGGATCAAGGAGCAACAAATCATTCAAACCAATGTGGAAGTGGTCCATGCCTGTTGTCGATAGTGACGATGAATGTGATGATAATGTGCCATTGTCTTCAATTGCTGGTAACTTGAAGCATATTATTGTTCCCAAAAAACTCGCAATGAACGGCAAGAATGGCCACAGATGGTCCACGAAACAACCACAAGGACAAAAGAGTTTCTGCTCGGAATATAGTTCATTTCACATTTGCCGACACCAGATAGTTGCTTCAAACATATTTTCACGGATAATATATTAGGTACAATTGTCTGTTATACAAACGAGCAAATCACTCTAAAATCAGCCTCCTATACTGAAAAAACTTTAACAATATTCAAGACGTGCAAAGAGGAAGTAATGGCACTAATTGGTCTTCTAATTTTTTTTTTTTTCGGTGGAATGAAAAACAACCACCTAAATGCAAAGAAAATGTTTGATCCTACAATATCGGGCTGTATATACAGGGATACAATGAGTTGTGATCGATTCTTATTTTTATTAGATTGCTTACGCTTTGATGATAAACAAACACGAATAGATCAAAAAAAAATTGACGCATTTGATCCAATTCGAGACATTTGGGACGAGTTGATCGCTATTTGTGGATCCTCATATAGTCCATCTAGCTATACAGCTTTGGATGAACAACCTTTGTCATTTAGAAGAAGATGCGGATTTATCTCAAATAAACCAGCAAAATATGGGATCAAACTAGTTATGTTGTGTGATATGGCAACAAAATATATGATTGACGCTGATCCATATCTAGGAAAAGGAAGGAAAACAAATGGATTACAAATGGAGTACTTATTACATACGGAATTTGACAAGGAGCATCCATGATAGTAACAGAAATGTCACAATGGATAACTGGTTCACCTCAATAAGTGTTGCTGATGAACTCCTGCAAGCCCCTTATAAATTGACCCTTATCGGCACATTGCGGAAAAATAAAGCTGAAATTCCACCGGATATGTTGGAAACCCGTCAAAAACATGGAACATCAATTATTTGTTTTGACAAGGAAAACGTTCTAGTATCATATGTATCAAAGACCAAGAACAAAAAGCTAGTGCTTTTACTCTCAAGAGTGCATACCAATGGAAAAATAAATGAAATAAAAAAAAAACAGAGATAATACATTTCCACAATGATACCAAATTTGGTGTAGATTCATCTGATTAAATGTGTTCCGATATGAATTGTGGTCGTAAAACCGGAAGATGGTCTATGAGCATATTCTATAGTATGGTAAACATTGCTGCTATTAATTCTTTTGATATATACAACTCGAATGTAATAAAAAAATTGGTAGAAATCTGTCTAGAATGATATTTGTGCTTGATTTGAAGGACAAGTTAATCAGACCATGGTTGAAAAATTAACAACCCTAGTTTGCAGCGTCCAATGCGTCAAGATATATGTACAACTCTAAATATTGATATGTTTCCTGAAAAGCCTACGCAATTGGAGAAGAAACGTACAATTTGCACTTTTGGCCCTCACGTCTTCGAAGGATGACAACAAATTATTGTAGCCGCTGTAACAGATCTATCTGCAGAGAACATCGAGCTTCTTGTTGTCTTTTTTGTTTTAAGTTTCTCACTGTCAATCAAAAGTAAAATAGAAAATCGCTATTATTCCATTTTATTTTTAAATATTTAAATTAGTTTTTTAACCCTAGACTACTAAACACTTGTACAAGTTACACAAACACTAAACACTGACGAATCTTTTAATAAATTTCTGTTTCAGCAGAAACATTTTTTTTTTCGAACAGCAAACAACTAACAAGAAAAATAACTCTTTAGAAAACGAAAAATCACTATAACATAAAAAATTGTTTAATGTCTATTTAAAAATAAAATGTAATAACAGCGATTTTCTATTTTAATTTTAAAAATCACAGGACCACAGGACAGTTACGCGAAAATGAATTGCAGGGGGCGCGATGCTGCAATCTTCTTCTCTTCGGGATCTAAATTTAGGCCGCGGCTAATTTTATCTCGTTCCAGTTTTACACCAGTTCTCCCTTTCAATTTGCGTAACTTTTCCCCGATTTTCCCAATGCGTTGGATTTTAAAATTTCACGCGTCGAATCTGTCAAGTTTAGATTTTTCTTTTGACATTTGACAAAACACTATATTGCCCAACTTAACGTTTAATTGTACGTGAAAATTAGCGCCATCTATAACCTGAAATGGGAATTGGGTAAGAACTGGCCTACTTCGATACGAACGATTTACTCTATTGTACTACTTGTATTAGATTCGTATGCGATATACATGTGTATGCGTTACGAATGCGGAAATGTGGCATATCTCTTAAGCGAATAGTCGTATGTGTATTAGTATATTGCGTTACATTACATTAATTACACTTTTTCAACTGGTTAAACTAAACAGATTCAAAAGAAAACTTAAAACACGTGTATATTGTACATATAATTATGTATCTGGATGTTTTACTTTTGTTAAGTAAGCAAACAGATGACGATGACTTTTACGTTTATTTTCAGTATCGGAATCGCACAATCCCGTTAAATCGATACTTGATTTTCGCGCGTTTTTAGAGGCACCAAATATTCAAACGTTTATCTCCTTAGTTATTACTCCCGGTAAGCAAGTAAGTGGTCTATTCTTTCGGTGCAATTGACACAGATATCTCGGGGCTGTATTTTTAGAATGCATAATTGGTACGAGCATCGGTGGGCATTCTTCGTGTGTCTCTCTCCTTCCCTCTTCTACTTAATATACAGGGAACGCGCATAGCTGGGTCGAACCCTATATCAGTTATACCGTTGTCCCAGTTTCGCGGTGCTAGGCCGTGACGAATTGGGTCAGAGCAGCGTTGCTACGTCCTTTCGAGCACACAATATTGTCCGGAGCTGCAGTTACCTACGTTACATACATTGGGGGAATCGAGATGTTTTTATACGTGGAGCAGGATCAAAAGATGGGTAGGTGCTGATGAATGTGTCGCCGTTACGAAAAGGAAAGTAGACTGTGTCTTAATAAAAGTTAGCGTATGCTGTAATAGATACAAAGAAATACAATGGTTGTGCATCTACCTACAAATATTCAGTACATTTTGAGCCATACTATATTTCAAGAAAATTCGGAATATGTTAAAACTGATGTTATGCCTGCGGCAGTTGAAATAGTGTATAAGGTTGGTTGTTACACGTTCGAAATTAATACAATATATACTGTTTCTTTATTTTTATACGTATTTATTCAGGAAAAATAATAAAAGCAACATTCCACTCAACCTTCAGCATAACAAATATTTCTGAAAAGTTGTTGTAGAACTGCCCTCAGTTTGTGTTTGTTAATAGAATATTTTTGGTCTCCCAAAAAAGGGTATGTTTGAAGGGCTCACTGACAGCTTATCTCTAACATCTAACATTACCCGAAAAAAGGTACTATAGATCGTCTCAATCTCCATATTCATTATGGGATATAATAACAACTTCTATCTCGTACTATCTTTAGTTGCTGTCATTAGCGCTATCTTCACTTCCGATTGCAATGTTGCAACTTATTTACATATGTCGGCGTCGGCAAAGTACCTATCTGTCTATTAGCGTCAACTGCTGTCAATCGTTATCGTCGTAGTTTTAAAATTTTTTTAGTTAAATTCCACGTTAATTTGTTTATATATAGTTGTACAAATCGTTCTTTTCAGAACGCTTCCATCATTTTCAATCGTGCAAAGGGTAATATGGACATTTTTCTTGATTTTTAGAAATTTTATAACCTACACATTTAATTACAGTTTTCACTGCATTAATGGAGTTTGTAGGGGGAAAACGGCGTAAGGGAGAAAAAATTAGCCTGAAGGAGAAGTGTATGATTGCAAATGTTTAAAACTATGAAGCTGATTGCTGCCGTTCAAGAAGCAAGTAAAGCTTTGGGTTGCTCAGAGCGTACAATATATAATATAGAACACGAGCAACAAACTGGTTCATTATCAAGTCCAAAACACCGGAAGAAATGGAAAGGTATACAACTAAATGACGGATTACAAACATATGATGAGAACACGCAAGCACCTATTCGACGTAACGTGCATAATTTTTTTTTATACAGAATATGCCACCTACATTAAATGCAATTCTTGCTGCTGTCAATGCTGATGATGATGTCCCTAACTTCTGTCGAGCAACTTTACATAGATTGTTACACGATATGCGTTTCGAATTAAAAAAAAAAGTAGGACGTAAAAGTATGCTCATCGCACGCGACGACATTATCGGTGGAGGCATAAATACTTACGAGAGATTAAGAAATTGAAAGAAGGTACAATTCAGTTCTTGTTATTTGACATTTCTGTAACTTTAATTATTTCAGGCCGAATGGGTGAATACGGGGCATGCACTAAATAATACTTGGACAGACACTACAATTCAAAATAGTAGAAAAGCTTTTATCCAAGGATTAAGTACTGGTTTGAAATTCCCAACCGGACTTGGACCTCGTTTTGCATTAGTTCATGCT
>JARFOC010000662.1:28830-45190 GCA_031763485.1 Osmoderma eremita
GACGATATGCTAAAAAGGGACTTGCTGTTTTGCGTGTCACAAATTAAACCGCAGTATGATAAAAGCAGGATTGACGAGCTTGCAAAAGAAAATGGTCATCAAGTTCTTCGATTACCACCTTACCACTTCGAGTTAAATGCCATTGAAATGGTATGGGCACAAATCGTCATCATCTGAAGATGAAACTGATTCATCCACTGATTAAAAGTTGAAACAAGACGTATGTGTGTGTAATTGCTATTCTTTTCTTAAATATTATTGTATTATATGGGAATTTATATGATTCCAGCTATTTTTGTTACAAAAGTGGAAACTATTATTTGTAAAAGGATTATATATTTTAGTTTAAATTTAATAAAGTGTATAATACACCAATTCCTAAATAAATGTTCGATATGTAAATTATGTTAATGTCAATGTAATAATAAATAAAATTATGGGCCTTTTCACGGATTCTTAAATAATAAAAAATGTTTTTTTTTATATTTTACTGTTTTAACTGTCAGAAACCCAAGTAATAATGTACAATGGACGATTTAACAACCGTGTATCGAATTCTGAAAACCACTGTACTGCATTCGGAGGTTGAGACGATCTGTAGTATTAATTACTTCTTAGGGAACGTGCGATCTAATTGCCAGTAAAGTGTCCATCACCACGACTCCTATCTAACACATGGAAGCTAGGAATTTTTCTAGGAACGAGTGACAGATATTTGTATATCTTCCTTCGAACCTTTTTTTGCGTATGTACATAAGTTTTTTTTGTAATATACATGGCATATACTAGAATTACTCTGACCGTTACTCCGACGACAATAACCTTGAAATACGATACGCAGAAACTCGGACGATATTCGACCCTGGCGCACACGTTCTAGTTATTCGAACCCTCCCAGGAGAGCATTTCCAATAATAGGAGTCTTCTGTAACAACAGAGATCGCGAGTAGAAATTGAATAACCTACCTTTCTGTACTATCGTATGCAATGAAAATTGTACGAGTCTTATGAGCCCTCTCCTGTTAAACATCAAAAATGCCAAAAACAATTAACCGTGTAAAAATGCCATTATCGGCGCATGGTTTATTGCTGGAATCACCATATTAGCAAAAGCAATGAAAGGGGTACAAGCATTAAAGACGGACTCAAGTTTCTGCCTACCAGGCGTCATCAGCGTCTCTCCGAATGTTAAACCCACCTTCATCGCTAATGCTTCCAGCAATAAACCAGCAATGCGCCGATAATGGCATTCGTTGCCTTGCAGTAAGTGGCTGGTTGATTAATTATTAGAGGTGCGTACGAACAATAAATAATACAACGGGAATGCTTTTTATTTATTGCAACATCTGCGGATACAACTACGATCGTTGACCGCTCTTTTACGATTATCAGCTGATGACCGCGTGTCACTAACTGCCTGGTAGAAGACGCGTTCATAAGTTGTGAAATGATAAGTAGCACATCAACCAATTATGGAAAAAGTTTATTTAGCGTTTCAAATGAATTTTTATTACCTCGTCCCTGTTCAAATACGTGAACGGTCTTGAGATCTATTTGGGTATATAATATCGTATTATGCTGTTACAAGGCAATGACACTTGCCGACTGTATGTATCGATTGAAAGCGACCTTTATTTTCGGAGGGTTTTAACTTGATGTTTTTCTCTATATATATAGGCTTTGTTCCATCTGGACTTGTTGACTGTCAGACGCAGGCGCATTGCACAGTTTGTACGGCATAAAGGTGTTTATTGCAATGCATTTACACAATGCGTATGCCTCTTACAGTCAGCGAGTCCAGTTGGAACAAAGCTATAGCAAATTCGGAGGAAATCGCCTTTTATTGGTTTAAAAATTGAATACTTTACGAAAATAAAGCCTGCCTATAAAAATTTGTTAGAAAATGACAAGGTGTAGTGAGATATGAAAATATCGAAATTATAACATCAAAATACATATTTCATTCATTTTGACAGATCCGACAAATACAATTAGCAACTGGAAAAGCTAAAATATTACATTCGTTAATACTTAGAAGTGTAGATTATACTGCGTTCATTATTTATGTTTGTCTGGATATTCTATAATTTTAAACCTTTACACCATGAATGCAGAAATACCAAAAGGGCTAAAAATAGTCATGGAAGTGAAAATTGGATACTAACGGAAGCACAGGAAAATATAATACAGGCAGCTGAAATGAAATACCATTGAAGAGTGTTAAGAGATGGGTAAATAGATTACAAAAAATAAGAAGCGGGGATATAAGAAAGGAATTGGCAGTCAAATCTGTAACGGAAACGATAAAAGATTTAAAAAATTGGATTGCTTCGGACACCTAGTAAGGACAAAGAAAGTTTGGAAATAAAAACACAAGCTAAAAACTGAAGAGGAAGACCGTGATGAAAATAGGGGAAAGATACAAATTCGTATTTTCTTGTAGCACCTGTGTTGGAAAAGGTTACTGAAATTTTAATTGAAAATCTGAGCACTTCTAAGTCCACAGATTATAACAATACATCTTTTATTGTTAAACGCTGTATGGTACTTATTGTTCCTGTTATTACGTGTTTAATTAATTTTTCTTTTCAAAAAGGTATGTTTTCTTTCAAACTTAAAATATCCGTTGTAAAACCTTTGTTTGAAAAAGGAGATTACAATCAATAAAAAAAATTATCGTCCAATTAGTTTTGCAATCAGTTTTTCTTTAATATCGGAATCTGTAATGAATAAACAAATAATTATGTTATAAAATTTAATTATTTCTAGAAGGATAAGCACGATTTTACTGATTCCACCCTTTCAATTTTTTTAAAGAAATCTATAGTAACTTAGATAACAGTCAAATATCGGTTGGATTATTCATTGATCTATCAAAAGCTTTTGACTTCAAAGGTAGAAGACAGTTTGTTATGGCTCAATAATAATACTTGCCGGGACGTTGTTTTGGGGCCCACCCTTTTTATACTTTACATTAACGATCTGCTAAAATTTTTTTAACATTATCGAATCAAGTAATATTGTACGCCGATGACATCAGCATAATTTTCAGTGCATTAAATTTAAGTGATCTTAAAAATAAAATTCCATTTACATTGAATAATATTGATTGTGTGAATAATCGGCTAGTTGTTGAGAAAACAAAATGTATATATTTTCATGGTACGTTCAAGCTTATTTCTAAATTATGTGTGAACAATAAGATTCTTCCTTTTGAACCAGCAACCACAGGTTTAGGTCTAACGATTGACGAATGCTTAAAATAGTCTCCACATATTAATTATTTATGCAACACTTTGTGCATGCTACGTTTTAAGACAATTGAGAAAGACTTGCAATATTGAAACGGTACGAACTTTTTATCAACGAGTGCTCCTGTTGCAGAAACAAGCAATCAAAATAATATTCGGTCCGGGACACAGAAATTCATGTTTTTAAAAATAAAGAATAATTAAACTAAAATTATTAATTTTCGTAGTAAATTTCCATCGTGTATTTAATTTTTCTATATATTTTTTTTTGTGTGTTTAAATATTTTACACGCCCTATATTTAACTTTATGTTTTCAGATGTGGCCTAGATATATCTACAGTAAATGTAACAACAATAATACTAATTAATGCAGAATCTTCTACTTTTCCCGTACTAATCCTGTAAATCCATTTCTAGGATCCCGGGGTCAATGTAGAGTAATGGTATAATTATCGACGATCCACAGTTGGTTATCAATGGTTTCTCGAATCACTTTGAAAGTGTGTTCCAGGATTTTTCATCGTTGCAGTTTGATGATTCCAAGCTGATTTTAGCTCCATGTGTAAATGTTGGTGTTTAACAGAGCACGATGTGTTCTCTTCTTTGAGAGCGGCAAAAAATAAGTTTGTCCCTAGACATGATCAAATTCCAAGTTTCCTTTTAAAGGACTGCGCTACTGTTTTAGTGGGCCCCTAAGCACCATTTTTATTTAATTTTGAAGACTTGTATCTTCCCCTCGGTATGGAAACTTGCGAGAATCTGCCCAGTGCACAAAGATGGTGATGTTTCAGTTATTAGCAACTACAGACCAATATCTATTCTGTCTAATGTTAGTAAAGCCTTTGATTGGCAATCCATAATTATACCTATCAGGCTGTGGCTAATAAAATCTCTGTCACAGCATGGCTTTGGCTACAAACTTAGCATACTTTACATAGTTTACGTCAGGAGTTTGGATTTTCAGGGTCATGTTGACGTGATTTTCAACGATCATTCAAAATCCTATGATAGCATCGATCATGGGATTTTATTGCAAAAACTTCATATGTATGGCTTCAGTGACACCCTTCTTAGGCGATTCAAATACTATATGACCGATCGTGAGTTTTTTGTGTCTTATAATGGTTTCCGCTCCTATAGGCGAGGACTAAGGTCTGGGGTTCCGCAGGGTTTCATTTTGGAACCAATTCTATTTTTAGTCTATATCAATGTTATGTCACAGGTTATTGATTGTGATATGCTTATGTTTGCCGATGATGTCAAGATCTTCACAAGAATCTCCTGTTTAGCTGACTGCTTGAAACTACAGGTAACCTGGTATCTATGCGCAATTGGTGTAGCTATACTAAATCGACTTAATTTAAATGTTGCCAAATGTAAAGTTCTTACATTTACTAGAAAAGAGTCCACTTTTGTACAATTATTCGATTGGCTCAGATATGCTCATGCATTGCGATAACGCTTAAGATCTTGGTGTGGTGTTTGACCCTCAGCTCGCATTTTCCAACCATATTGCGGATACGGCTACTTCTGCAATGAGGATGATCGGCTTTATTATAAGAAATATCAGATCATTTGGAAATATTTATTCCTTAAAGACGTTATTCTTCTCTCTGGTGCGGTCTAAGCTGGAATACGCTGCAATAATACGACGCCCCTACTATGATAGGCGCATTAAAATAATCCAAACTGTGCAACGGCGTTTTTTTAATTACTTATGGCTAAAGGAGCTTGGTCTATACCCTGCCACAGGCTTTCCTGAGGGTGTGTTGTTGGATACCCTTACGTCATTCGAATTGAGGCGTACCAACTTGTGCCTGGCCTTTTTGCAGAAATTACTGCATAATAAAATTGACTCACTGTTTCTGTTGGGTGATCTGGAGTTTCTTGTTTCGCGTCAGTCAGCACGTAGTATACAAAAGCTGCTCGCACAAACCTTATGATTAAAGCACCCATTATTCTGATGTGTTCAGCTTATAATCGTGTTAGTTCTGTTTGCGATATCTTTAGCTGTACCATAAAAGATTAGCTAAAGCCGAAACTTGGGGCTAGACATACTATCTGAATTATATTAAACACACTGTTCGGATTACTCCTCCCGCAGAAAGTACTGATTAATTCGGGACGACACGTGTTTCGGGAATACGTGGATTCCTATTATCATATCGAATAACCGGTTATTCGGATCTTCGGTTATCCGACTTGACAATGGGAATCCACGTATTCCCGAAACACGTGTCGTCCCGAATTAATCAATACTTTGTGCGGGAGAAGTGACCCGAACAGTGTGTTTATTGTGCAGCCCCACAGTCCTTACAATATTTACTGAATTATATTAGTTACATAATTGTTTTAATAGGTTTTTCTTTGGTTGTATATTCATATAGTACTGGGTATGTTTCTTTTTTAAATTATATTAGAATTAATTAAGATTATACTTCTTTTAATTTGTTATTTACGTTGTCCTTAATTTGGTATTGTAATATTACTGTTGGGCATTAAACATTAAACAAAAGAACCTCTACCTAGGAAGTTCTCTTTCTTATAGTTGGTACCGTTCTATCGGGCTGCTACCTTTCTGTCAATTTGAAACACGATAATGTATTATGGAATACTTATTAATAATACCACTTCGAATTAAGTTACAAATCTATATATTCACGCATTATAAACACAAAATTGTATGTAGTAGTAGTTGCAACAATTAGCCTTGAAAATAAAATAGATTATCCGGCAAATAAAAGCAGGAGGTATATGGTATATTGAACCTCTCGTTTAACTACGCGAGCAACAAAGTTCATTCCACTGTACGCGCAGACCGTTCAAGGAAACCCATCCAATCGTATACTACGCATAATATAAAAAAAGAGATAAAATTCACACAACACAATTGTGCAATGTAAGTAGCAATGATTTGATATGAATAAAAATAATACGTGTATTTACCAAGCAAACCTGCAATAAATCTAAGCTCGATCGTTAACATAACAGGAGTATTTAGCGGCTAATTTCATCCAATTGACATTTTCAATTGACACAAGTGTAATACGTACATACATACATGTATACAGATGAATAGTTCTGGACTTGAGTAACTTGGGAGTTATATACACAAAAATATCACTTAATAATCGTCCGGACTATGATAAACATATATACATTAATCCATAATTTATTGTACTTGGTCCTAATCGGAAAACAAAGTGAAATGATAAGATTTTGCAAGGTATGTAAAGATGATTTTCTGGTATTCCAATTTAAATCGTTTGAAATTCGTAAGAATGTTTAGATAGCTGGTCTTGGGAAGTGTTGCACGTCATTCGCACTTAACAAATTCTTGCCAAGAAGTTGTTAAAATGGGTACACAGTTTGTATATATTTACGCGGTGTGGAGTATTTTCTAATGTTTGTCAAGTTTGAGTGTTTAAATACCTAATTCCTGAAGAAATCGAAATAGTTGCGTTGTTGCGAATAAATGAATAAATTAGAGTTTTATATGGGCGATTTAATGAAAAATCCTCATTCCTATTACACAGAGACATATGTACATATGTACTTTAAATTTGATCTTGAAACCTATTTACTTCTAAATTATTGTTTGACCCCTTCCTATAATACCTGTCATTTTGACGTTTGTGACTAGATAAGCAACTAGGTGTAATTTTTTCTGAAGCACGCTGTATATAGTGCGTTCACAAGGTAGTTAATAAATTCGATTAAAGAATTACTTGCCTTAAAAGATTCATATTAGTTGAAGTTAAAATAAGCATACCATGTGTGAGTACGTATTTTAGAAAAAAAAAAGAATTGTTTTCGGTTATAGGGTGAGTATAACAGTATATTGTAGTCAATTGCAATGTAAATAGTGATGGGACAACTTGACCGAAAAATAAATAATCGTTCTGTTAAATTACTGTTGTAACTGAGATTGCGCGAGTACTCAGCTCATATCCTCAGGTATCACTTGATTCGTTTGCAACAATAACGATCATATATAGCAAATTTTGAAACCGTCAATAAAATACTCCTATATTTTTCGACAATTCGAGAAAAAATACAATCATGTCATTGATTCGTTTATGTGACACCCAAGTTACTATAACTGGGGGAGTTCTCCCAGGAAGCATCCTCAGTCCTCTACTTTTCGTAATATACTTCAATATATATAGATCGTCTCAACCTCCGTATGCAGTATGGGATATAATAGCAACTTTTATCTCTTACTATCCTTAGTTGCTGTCATTAGCACTATCTTCACTTCCGATTGCTATGTTGCAACTTATTTACATATGACGGCGTCGGCAAAGTACCTATCTGTCTGTCTATTAGCGTCAACTGCTGTCAATCGTTATCGTCGTAGTTTTAAAATATTTTCTTGTTAAATTCCAGATTAATTTGTCTATATATAGTTATACAAATCGTTCTTTTCAGAACGTTTCCATCTTTTTCGAGCGTGCATAGGGTAAAATGGATATTTTTCTTGATTTTTAGAAATATTATAACCGATACATTTAATTACAGTTTTCACTGCATTAATGGAGCCTGTAGGGAGAAAACAGCGTAAGGTAGAAAATTTAGCCTGAAGGAGAAGTGTATGATTGCAAATGTTTTACATCATTTTAATAAAACTATGAATGTGCGTGCTGCCATTCAAGAAGCAGGTAAAGCTTTGGGTTGCTCAGAGCATAGAATATATAATATAAAAGAGGAGCAACAAACTGGTTCATTGGCAAGTCCAAAAAAAAAACCCAAGAAAAGGAAAGGCATGCAACTAAATGACCGATTACAAACATATGATGAGAACACGCAAGCACCTATTCGACGTAAAAGTGCTTAGTTTTTTTTATAAGGAATATACCACCTACATTAAATGCAATTCTTGCTGCTGTCAATGCTGATGATGATCTTCCTAACTTTAGTCGAGCAACTTTACACAGATTGCTACACGATATGGGTTTCGAATTTAAAAAAGTGGGACGTAAAAGTATAATCATCGAACGAGACGATATTATTCGGTGGAGGCACAAATACTTACGAGATCAAGAAATTTAGAGAAGAAGGTACAATTTAGTTTTTGTTATTAGACATTTCTGTAACTATAATGATTTCAGGTCGAACTTTAATATATACTGATGAATAATGGGTGAATACAGAGCATGCAGTAAATAAAACCTGGACAGACACTACAATTCAAAATAGTTGACAAGCTTTTATCCAAGGATTAGGTACTGGATTGAAATCCCCAACGAGGCTTGGATCTCGTTTTGCATTAGTTCATGTTGGTGATGATAACGGATTTGTTCCTAGTGCTAAATATACATTTCTCTGCAAGAAAAACACTGCTGATGTTCGTCATGAAATGGATTCAGACACATACGAGGATTGGTTTAGAAAAAGGTCATGAAATTCTTCGATTACCACCTTACCACTGCGAGTTAAATCCTATTGAAATGGTATGGGGACAAGTTGAAAACTGTATAAAAATGAATAATACCACACGTAAGGTAAAAGATATGGAGGAATTAATTCGAAGAGCATATAAATTACATCAAACATGTATAAAATATTGAAAAGGAAATGTGGATAGTGGATATTTGCAAGATGAAATTGAAGAAAGTAAAGATAATAAAACCCTTTCTTGTTTTCAAAAAAGGAATATTTAAATTATAGTTAATGTTAAAGATGAATATAGAAATGTACAATAGTTTGTGTAATCATCTACTTTACCGACAAGCAATCTCTGTAAACTAAATGTAACCAGCTTGTAATTTGTTTGGATTTTATATTGTGTTATTAGCGTTTTAACTATATTAATAATTATTAAAGTTCTTTACCATACGGGAGGGTGACCATTATTTAAACCAACAGTTAACAACGCTGATGATCTTAACTGCTATTATGCAGAACCCTTTTTGTTTGAAAGCGCCAAGAATGAGCATCAATAAATATATTTGTTATCTCACGCATAATTCACACATACAAAGTGCACTTACAATACAATATGACCGACACACAGATGAACGAAATTGATTGGCAATACTGAAAAATAAAAGCACTATCCCTTATCAAAGTAACGGAAATCTAACAAATACAATTTCGTTGGCTGTATACCGCAAAATATTTGGCAAGATTATGTTAACAATCATTCATAACATACCTAGATTTTTTTCCTTTAACTTCTTATCTTTTTAACTCCTACTTACGTACGGATTCAGTGATAGATTAAAATCATATCCAATTTTATCATGAAACATGATCTAAACAAGCAATGGCATAATAATATGATAGGCCTAATAGTTTCTCTAATAATGAAAGAATAACAGTTATTATGGCAAGAAAATACTATGAGTAATAACACAAGTGTGCTAGGTAACTCAATAAACCCACTCTATTTATGTATTAATGCAGAAAATTTCTACGAAAAACAGCTTATTTATTGCCAGGAAAGGGTAATCAATATTAAAACGTCTTAAAGTGGTTCTAAGCTTTATCCAAAGCAACCTTTGTGTAATAAAGTAATAAAATCTCTATAAAATAACTAAAAGACAGGTATACAGAAATTTATACATGAAATGCAAGTATTATAGCAAGACAACTTATACAAACTATCTTTCCAGCCAAATTAATTCTGTCAGATTTCCCCATTAGCTAATCCACTTTCAGAGTAATCGTGTTTTAGATCGTTCTACCTTACATATATATAGAAGAAAAAGACAATAGCACTAACGGAAAATTATTAAACGCGATAAATTAAAGTCCAATTAAAAGTTTCTCGTAGTCAAATAAACTAATTAATCCTCGAAATTTCCTAGCTTTGTATAGATAAAAGTAAAAAAGCGTTATTTGAAAGAAAAACAACAATTCAAAATTATAAAAATTAATTGCGTCAACCGACTGTCAATTTGACAGATGACGTTTCACGTTTTTAATATCAAAATTGACAGCTGTCAAAGTGCAAATTATAGGAAAATAATTTTGACTTGACGCAATTTCACATTGAAACAATACATATACATATTTAAATACACTTACCCAAAAGGCGATCCAAATTTTCAGGCATAATAATACCAATACTGTCACAGTAATGACGTACGAAGAATTACAGTGTCATTTCTAACTTTATAAAGTATGTAAGCAACCTGTCGATCTAGGTAAACTCTGTCGAAAATGACGCGCGCTCCTACAAAAGGATTCTGTAACAAACGGAAAAATTAACATAAAGGTGACAAATATAGCCTTTCTTTTTGTTTGGTTTAACAAAACAAAAGGAAATTATAACGAATATGATTACACCGTGCGATAGAATTTATAATTGGAATAGGCTGAGTATTTTGCCACAAAGTTCATAACACTGCTTAATTAGCAATGTCACAAATTGACAAATAATAATTTTAGGTTATGTTGCTTTAAAATGCTTTGTTAAAAGTGTGTGATTTTGGTGAATGTCTTAATAATGAAACAACTAATTACAAAGAAAACGAATGGTTTTTAAAATAACTCACTTTTGTGTTCCAAATTGAACATTTCAGACTCTTATAAACGTGACAGTTATTATATTTTGATGTGAAACTTCATTGACAGTTATGAAAATATGCGTTACCAACTAAGTTGTCATATTCATAGATTACTCGAATTATGAATTCAATTAATCACCTGGTATACATGAACCGATAACAGTTTCAAAAGAATTTATCTAATCGCTTAACGTTTATCACCGTTACGCCAGATTTTGACGTTTATAAATTTTGACATTGTTTCAACATGTAATATATATATATCGCAAATCCCACAACCGATTATGTATAATCTATTCTCATTTCGCATTCTACGATTACAATTTTCTCATAAATTAAAATCAACCAGACTTTCAATTTTATTTAAGAAATATGGTTGGTGTAGGTTTGCCAACCCATACATCCTCATCTACAATGGGCTTATCTTTTAAACGGTTTTTTTCCGAAGACGTCTACGTCTAACAATCTAATTTAAAAAAAGGAGGAACGCGATACTGGCCAAGTAAAGTGCAAAAAAATTTTTTTAAAGTCTCAATGTTTTTATTCCTTTTCCATCTCTTCGGTGTTCGAGTATTATATGTTTAAGATAAAACTCAAAATTCCAACATTTGAATCATATATCCACTAATATACGCAGCTGTTGAATACCTAACAACTATCCATACACCTGTTATGTATTATGCAATCACCATTGTTAAATTACCATGTTTCTCAACCGATATAAAAAAATGAACCTCGATGTGTTGCCAACCCATAAATGTCAATCTGTGAATATATCATGGAAGGGTTTTTATTTATGGGTTATGTTCAGTTACGTTCTTATGCGAATGTTCATAGCACGCCCTCCTACATAAATGATACAATTGCAGTCTATCCGGCCCTGCACGTCAACGATTTTCGTGAAATGACACAATAGTCTGTGAAATAAAAAAAAAATGTCTTGAACTAAAGATACGCGAGGCCGCTTACTGTGAAAATGTATATTATATTTAGGAGGCCGTTTGGTACTATTAAAGTGCAGATTATACCACGAGATGGCGCTGATATTACTGACAACTGTCAAAAATCAAAACCTAATAAACATTTTCATTTCTAACCCAAACAATTCGCAAAACACTTCTATATATACAGAAAACTAAAGAAAATCGTGCGTTTCTCCGAAATGTTTACACTTACAAATTGATAACGAACAATAATATTTACACGCCGTGTTAGTAGCGGCGTGTTAATGTTTTAACGGGCGATAAATAAGATTGGAAAAATTATAAATACGCGGGCGTTCTGTTACTTCAATATTGTTTATTATGGAAACGCTGTCCGTCTCCACAATTCTTTTATTTTTTGAAGATTGCTCAAACCAACGAAATTTGTTGTTACGCCCGTTATTCTGTAGTGTTACGAACAAAACGCCATCGTTTTTTTAAATGACAGTTATTCTTAAATGTTTCCAGCCAACATTTGGAACATTTACGTTTTTGGATGTATTTTATTTAGATGTAATAAAACATGGTTTGCAAAAAAAATAATTACAAAATAATTGATAAAAGAATTATTCTATATCATCCCATGTTATCTCCAAAAATTACCTGGGGTTATTAAAAGTCCATTACGTATACAGTCGGTGCGAATTCTATTTATTGCTGGTGGATAAATTCTATGCACCCGATTAACGTCAATAAATCGGACTATCAGCTAATTGAAACTATCCGCAATTTACAATTGTTCAAAGCGATCTTACTGCATCGGAAAAACGTCTGTAGTTTGTTTTATATGCTTTATTTGTCAATTTCGTTTATGGGCGAATTGTTTATTTGGGAAGAAGTTAAAATCTACAATCTAGTAAAGGTCTGCAACTCTGTGAATTTATAGCTATGAAAATAAAATTAATTGTGTGTAGTGAAAATGCTGTTTAAAAGTATGGATGTCAAATACATATTAAAACATTCTAAAACCAAACAGTTATCTAATTATTATATAAAACTAAAATAAAAATCCTTAAAAAATGTACACAGAGAAAATTTAAAAGAAATAGTAGAGTTTGTGATAGTTAATAGTGAAATAACAAAACATTAGCATTATTTTCAGTAGTAAATTATTCATAAACCGTGATCGTTTGCCTTCTAAATCATTTGGGAATGATTTATGAGCTTCGTTATCGAAAATGACTGATTAAAAATAGTTCGTCCGTTTTTGCAACTATTTGAACTTTGCCGTGATCTATTTGCTTATAAATATCTTTCCTGCAACTCTGTTGCGAACAAAGAAACACACATCGAGTACATTTTCCAGCAGTATCTAAACATCGAAGGTGCGTAAGTGTCTGCTACAGAACGGAAACGTTCCGAGGGAGATGGAGACCGGATTTTTTGCCGCTCGTTCGGTCAACAGACTACCTTCGCGCTCCAGAACCGGCCGCTGCTCCGGCTGCTCACCCGTCGACAAAGAGCAGAGCAAGTGCGCAGATTCCCTACCGACGGCGACAAAAAAGAAGAACCGCGGCGCGCCACACACAGGACAATGCACCTTGAACCGAATCGGTGCGACGAAGAAAGTAACATGGAACGCACGTCTCAGCTGTGCGACAAAATAAAACAGCTGACTGCCACAACAAAGAAGAGCTCGTTTAGACCATGCATTTACGCTCGGATATTTCTGTGTTCGTAATCAACGGCTTCACGCGTTGACAACGACACGAAATTATATGCATGTTTTCTTTCCTAGCTGTATTAATATATATAGGTAGGAGAACGTACGGTTGTCGCCGTGTTGTTAGAACAGCTGTGTGTACTGTGTAGGTACGCAAATGCAACAAGGCGAACAACGCTGTTTCGCCAACAGATTTTAAAACAGTTTAAAATACGACGTCAAAAAACAACAGCCCACGAAATTACTGAGAGTATAGAAACGCTAGTCTACCACGCGGATTTGTTTATTTATTTTCTTCACGAGAAAATGTACGAATAAAATGGCAGGTCGTATAGGTACTTACGTCCTCCTCCGTGAAAATAAAAAGTGCAATCGGCCGTCAGTCGAAACCCTTTTGGAATTTCAAATCCCACTATCCGTGGTTGACAGATTCTGTTCGATCTCCAACCGACCGTGTGACATCAGACAACTAAAGGAACGCAAATCAAACGTGTCGTCGTGCATAAAAATAATGCGCCAGGCAACTGATTTTTCGCCACCGATTTGTCTGTCTATCCACACCGTAAACCGTACGTAGAACAACTACTGTCGAACGAACGCTGCCTGCGCTAACCCAACGCAGTTGTTATTGTGTACATGGAATTTTCACAAAACATCGCTAGGTGGCGTGATATATTGTAAAAAAGTAAATAATAAAGACAATTTAAATTTTCCTTTATTTGTTTGGCATTTTCTTTTTATTATAATCGTACGACGTTCACCTTACTTGCATTAGCCAATCGATAATCTAAATTATCCTGTAATATAGTTTAAAAAAACTAAACTTTAACTAATTGCTGAATTAATGCGCCCACCGGAAAATAAACGCAGAAATTTATATCATTTAAGGAATCTATTTACGACTTTGTATATAGATATTCAAGGTTTTCCATTGTTGCATAACCAGTAAAGTTTTCGTAATCACTGTATGTATAATAAATCGGGCATTTTGGGGGACGAAGATCATTGGGTAACAATAAGGCTTTTAAAAATAAAATAATAGAGCAGAACACCATCACTTTCATATCTTTATATTTTTATCCAAGTCTACGCAAAAACAATATTACGTTTACGATAATAGTACTGTGTTATTGTATTTAGAAAGAAAAAAAGTAAACAGGCATAAAATATACTATGTATTATATATTTATCACCTAATTAATTACAATATTATAATATATAATAGAAATAATAAGATTACGTGTTACTTTATTCATTTAAAACTAAATAAAAGATGCTCTTATTAAAAATATGTATGTAATAATAGTTACATATCCTGTTGAAGGGATAGTTTAAAAATAAATATTATGTATTATCATTGTTACCTTCCTAGGGATGCATTGTTATTAATTATTATGCGTGTTAAACATTATTGATTGATTCTACTTAAATACTATTTTCATTCAATCGTTATTGTTACATTAATATTCATTAAGTATTATTGTTAATATTTCTGTTTGTGTGTACATATTTATGTTGCACAGGACATGGTTTACTTACACTTTAGCATCTATCATCACGCAATATGAACTACCTAATATATTTGCATATATGTACTCTATCGTCGATAATTGTTATTTAGTATAATGGTACAAATCGACAAAATAAAAATAACATCCAAATAGAATGTAATCGAACAGCTGTATACTATAGTAATATCAGTGACTACAGTATGTATAAATATCACTGCTGAAGTTGTAAAAAAAAATAAAGTAAAGGGTTTCTACTCCATTTCTATAGAACTAACAAGAAATGGACATGAAAACAGCAACAGTAATACTTAGATTATGAAATCGATTACAAATAAAAATTATTTTAAAATTCCTATCCTGCACTTAGTTAAGTGTTTCTCATATGTCGGTAATTCCTACTTATTCATCTATAATCACTCGATCTTTATAAAGCTATACAGAACGACCGTACTATTGTAATAATTCAAATCATAAATGTAATTCCTTTTTCAGACACACATTTAAGAAATAAAAAGTAAAAACAAAAAGACAAATCGAGCCAATAAATTTCAAACGTTGGCTTCATTTGTTCAATACCATTCACATATTAATATTTCCTGTCACACCGTTCTAGCACTAAAAACAGGCGCAGAGTTACTTACTATTATCCCGAAACTTCACGACTACAAAGTGTATTTGCAATCAAATCAAATCAATATTGAAATTAAAGAAAGATGCCTTAACGTATCTCTTTTTTCGATATACAAAATAAAAGAATACCCCTCACACACGTTTTTTTTTATTTTTCAAAAGTAATAATTAGAGCAAAAAAAGCAAGAGAAGTGTCTTAAAATCCATTAAAAAATTTTACCGCATCAAGTTCTTAGACTTTCGCAACAAAGGAAAAGCTTCGAAATTAGAAATAACAAAACACCAGGACACTGAAAAAGTTAGAAATTACTTTGCTACAACTACAATATGTATTTATATTTACTGGGAGATTCGAAAACCCTTGGTTAAACAAGATATATACCATTCCTTCATCGATAAATTTTAATTAAAATCTAAAATTCAATACTCCTAAAACACATGTAATATTTATATAAAATGCTTATGAAAAAAAAAAAAACGATAAAACTAGAAAAAAAAATGTACAAGGAAGTATTAAAAATATAGCAAGCTTCAAAAAGGTAAGTATTTGAAAGTGGTAATGTGTGATGAAATAAATTTTAAAAATACAAGGTTGATTGGATATGAAAAATTTACGGTATGTTATACAAGTAATTTGTTTGTCACTTTTGACAGTTGTTAGCTGTAACTTTTGACAGTTGTCACCTGTCATTTTTGACAATTATTACCTGTCACTTTTGACAGTTGCCAGCTGTCACTTTTGACAGTTGCCAGCTGTCACTTTTGACAGTTGCCAGCTGTCACTTTTGACAGTTGCCAGCTGTCACT
>JARFOC010000662.1:52750-74318 GCA_031763485.1 Osmoderma eremita
TTCGCAGACCACCAGATGGATAGGCAGACAAATTTAACGTTAAGTGCCCCATCTATCCTAACTATATTATCTCTGCTAGACTCACTTTTATTTTTCATTTATTTTTCCCTAATGTCGAAATTGAAATATCGCCTCCTGCGAATTATCTAAGTCAGTAATATCACCTGACTGATTTATTTGAATTTAGTTTGACGTATTGTCAAACTGACTTAATGTCAAAAGTGATGTCCCGCCTGACAGCTCGCGTGCCCTCACTGTAGGCTTCCTCGCTTCTCTTGTATCGCTTTTCGTCCAGTCCACACAACTCCTTTTTACAATATATAACGGATAATTTGATAACATCAACTAAAACCTTTCCAAAACTGCACTGACATTAAGCTTTCTATTCTATTTAAACAAAAATATTTTAAATCATACCTTTCCATTACAGTACATTATGTTTAATAAAGGAGAGAATAATTTCAACTGCTTTGGAAAATGAACCTAAGCACTGCAATAAAGCGCTCCTAACTCGGCACAGAAGAAACTTTCCATTGTTAAAGTGAAATTTTAACTACATGAAATGTAATTAAACTCTGGAGCGAGAATATTAGTATTAAATTATACAACTGCGTCGCGCTTAACTACTTAAATACTGTAGTTTTTATGAGTAGCAAGCAAATCGGATTAGAACCAGTGTCGTACGTAAATATTTATAACAACACAGATATCCCATCGACTAACTACCACTTATGGGTAGTTACTAGCCGGCAATGATTTTATTCGCTTTTCACAGCACACATGTTGCGAACTGCAGATCACTGCTCTATGGATACGCTAGCTACTAACCTTGCGTTCCCGTCTCCGACCAGTCCGTCTCCCTGTTTATCTGTGCAGACCTGGCGGCGAGTCAACCAACGGCGGCAAAGTATGCAGAAAGAAACGGCAACAGCAGGGAGAGAATCGACGACCTCGAAACTAACCCGTACAGAGCCAGCCAGAAGTGGCCGCTGTCGCTCCTTTTACAACTTAAATGTCGGACGCGCATTAACATGGACAAAGCTAGCGAACAACGAAGCGAATATTTGGTCGTAAAAGGGAATACGTTCGTTCTCCGACATTACTTACAAGATTTAAACGCGGAATATTTATAGGATGTCGTCCGTACGTATGTAAGAATAAAAATAACTCCTCAACATCGAATTACCAATGAGAAATTTTAGGGCACGTAGCGGTCTAAATTGATGTAAAAATATGATTAATAGTAGAAATTGCAAATGCCAGGTATGTCTGGAAAGTAAATAAAAAACGGAATATACAGTGGTGGACATAAAAATAGGTGCAAAGTAAGCGGTAATTAAGTGTTGAATGTCTAATACCGTTAATGATGGTTTGCTGCTTACGACACCTGTTGATAGATTACCACAACTAGTTTTGAAAAGGTATTGTTGGTAATGCGGATACCTACTTTTCGTAATTCCCCGACATTACTGCAGTTGTGAGTCAGTGGGCGCGATCATAAAAATAGGTACATACATGCAGGAAATTAGTTTAAATAAGTGTTAAATACCAAAAGTAACCAAAGGTAAGCAATTTATTACTAAAGTGCGTATAAATATTGTGGTAATTAGCTATGGTACTTTGATAAAATGGGTGGAAGTAAACGTTGTTCGGAAGTAGAACGAACCATCATTAGAAGAATGCGTACGGAAGGGTGAAACGATTAGGGAAATTGCGAAAGTATTAAATCGATCTGCAAAAACTCCACAAATGGATCGTTGCATTGCTATACTAGCAAAACAGAATCCGCTTGCAACGTCCACATCAATTGCAAAAGATCTGGATGTGGATATTAGTACTCTCGCAATACTTCGCCGATTGGTAGCGAATAATTTGCACGGCAGAGCTGCGAGTAAAAAAAAATATTGCAGCTAGCTTGGTGTTTGCGAGAACTTGTGCGGAATGGAAAGCTGAAAGATGGAGAAACACACTCCGGAGTGATGAAGCGAAAATAAATTTACTCGGATCTGACGGCAGAGTTTATGTTCGTAGGCCAGTAAATAAAGAACTCTCTCCAGAATATACGATTAAGACAATAAAGCATGGTGGCGGCCGCATCATGGTGTGGGGCTGTTTCTCGTGGAACGGGGTCGGTCCAATTCATTGGGTTAAAGACACTATGACGAAAGAAATTTACAGAGACATTTTACAAAATGGTATGCTTCCATACGCCGAGGACAACATGCCACTGATATGGATATATCAGCAAGATAACGATCCCAAACACACTTCCAAGTGTGTCAAACAACAATGGTTTTCTGAAAATAATATTCGAACTTTCGGTTGGCCGGCTCAATCACCGAATATTAATCCAATAGAGAACCTTTGTAAGTGTGTTAAGGATTCGTTGCGGCATAAAAAATTTAAAAATCAAAACGAATTATGGCAAGCAGTACAAGAAACTTGGTAGGCTATTCCACTTGAGATATGCCAGCGGTTAGTAAATTCTTTGCCTAACAGGTGCCGTGATATTATACGAAACAATGGCCATGTTATAAAGTACTGAAGTATACAAGTACTGACCAACCACCAGACTAACCACCTGACCAGTGTGCAATACCTTTATGACTTTTACCTTACTTGTACCTATTATTTTGTCCAGGCAGGATTTGTCATTTTCTTTTTATTAATGTTAAATATTCACTTTCCAGTCTTTTCATTTATATTATTATGTCCTTTGGTACTAAATAAAAACTATTTTCATTCTCAAAACCCAAAGTTGTTTTCTGCTATTTCATTATACAATAATTTCCTAAATATTGACACCTTACCTATTTTTTGTCCACCATTGTATATAGTTACACATAAATATCCACCATCCTATACTTTGTTAATGAATCGATAACGTAAAAGATGTATATATATTCTCGATTTTTAAAAGTTATTGACATTACCAAGACATTAATAATTTCTGCGAGTTGCTCAGATTAATTAGCTCTTTTATCCGGTCACGCTCTATACTTCGCTAATTATCCGATTTCTTGGGATCCAAGGATTTAATATTTAATAACAATTCATTCATTCACAAGATAATACTATGTATTGGGGGTATGGCATATGTTGACAGTTTTGCAGGTTATGTGAATAACAAAGTCACATCGGAATGTCCCCTACACGAATATTAAATAAAATACATAATTTCACTATAGATAGTGTTAGTGTTTAAGAAGTTTGCAGAACGATTCGCCCGTGACAAAACACAAAAAAAGTATTTGGTTGTTTTTAAATAGTTTATTATCAAACTAAATAGTAATACAGACAAATGTATAAATGTGAAAATAAATGTGTATATTCCACACCTAATCGCAACTCATATTTAAGTCTTTCAGTAGGACATTATTATTTCTATGAGCACATTTGATGTATACGTCCATATAGCACCGTCACGCTCTGTGGGGCTGTTGGACCTGATATCTGAGGTTGGCTGGGTGCAACCGTCTTGCGTATAAGCAAAAACACGGCCACCGGATACCTCTCCAACTTCTCTTCGTACCCAACCCCTTATATATATGCTCGTTTCTGGTACCGCGGTTGATACACTCGTGCGGTAGCAGGTAGGCAGCAAGCGGTCGCGCGGCTCGGCAGGCGGTTGTACCCCATTAACTGTCCTGGGTACGAACGGGTCTCCGGTCGATGGCCGTTGCCGTCTGTCCTCTTCGGCGCGCACAAAACAGTCCTTAACAGATAGCTATATTTGTTATATTCGCATGGTGGTAAAAAATCGGCGGATGCAATTTTCATTGGTAAATTGACTAATAGCAACAGATACCAAATAATTTTCTTTTAGATAAGATACATTTTCGTATTGTTGTGTTGTTTTTACATAGTCCCGTAATTTTTTTTTTGATGATTTTTGCGAATTAATTTATAAGTAGTTCTGTTATGTGATAAAATAATTTCTAAATAGAAAACAATATATTGACCAACAATAAGTTAATGACAACGCGTTTGAGGTAAATATCAACTTGCGGCAGCTGATGTATTTTAGTAAATTATTATAACGAAATCTGCTTCAAAATTAATTAAATTATCTAAACATTACAGAATTAAGGCAAGATCTATTAATTGGTGAATTATATTTCATGTGATGGTGATTATATTTTATTTTGCGATTGGTGTATAAATTAAAACAAAAACTCTAGTCGTTTCCCTTGCGACGCCAAGAAGTATTGATCAATGTAGTAAAAAAATGTTGCATAAACCGTTTGATTCCGACTAGTTAGTCTGTAGGTAAAATCGATATAAAATCTTTCCTATTGCAGCAAGATGTTTCGGAGTGCGACACACTCAGATGCTACTACTGTTTCTGCTGATCCTGATCGGGTACGGCATGAGAGTCAACCTATCCGTCGGTATCGTCGCCATGACAGATCCCAACGCGAATCCAGATTTTCCAGTTAGTATAATACACCATACCTACATATGTTAATCTACCTAAACCTTTTTATTTGTGCAGACGTACAATTGGACCACGAAAAGTACGATTCTATCGTCGTTCTTTTGGGGCTACGTCCTGCCCCAGATAGGCGTAGGGCAACTCGCAGAACGATACGGTCCGAAGTGGTTCTTAAGCAGTTCGATGACTATTTCGGCGCTGTTTACCGTTCTAATTCCTATGATGGCCGCTCAAGGTGATTGGGGAGTGATGATATGCAGGGCAATGCAAGGTTTCACACAGGGATTCTTCTATCCGTGTACCCATATTTTACTGAGTAAATGGGTACCGTTGAGCGAGAGGGGTAGACTAGGGACATTTGTATATGGAGGTAATTCAAATGATACAAATGATAGAAATAATAAGATGGTGGAAATTTTAAATGTTTTTCTTAGGCGGACCACTTGGTACTGTCATTACTCTGCCTGTAACTGGCTGGATCTCGGCCAGCTCTATAGGTTGGCCGTCTGTATTTTACATATACGGAGCCCTGGGTTTCTTATGGGTGGCCCTGTGGTTGTGGCAAGGCGCGAACGGCCCGGCTGATCACAAGGGTGTGTCCGAAGAGGAAATGATGTATATACAAAAAGAATGTGGTACCACACAAAAGGTAGGTTTTGAAAAGAGGTGAAAGATAGCAACCATTGCGGGGCAGCACTCTTTAGCTCATAATAAATTGATTGATTCGGGACATGTATTCCGAATTAATCAGTATAATGTGAGGCGAAGAGTGATCCGATACAATGTGTTTAATAGTTAAATAACTTAATAATAAACTCTTTGCTATTGCACGTAATTATCATTCACGTAGAGAGTTGCAACACCCTGGTTAGATATGGCAAAATCTCTACCACTCTGGTCCATTTTAATTGCGCACTGCGGTCAGAATTGGGGCTTCTGGACTCTCATGACACAGATACCAACCTTCATGAATGGAGTGTTAAATTTCGACATAGCAGCTGTAAGTCTAGATTTGACAGCACGGCTTTCGGCAAACTGTGTTCTAAGCCACGTGTTTTAAATTTATTGCAATGTCAGCATTTTTTTTTAGAATGGATTACTGTCGGCCGCTCCATATCTCGTCTTGTGGGTGTTAAGTTTCTTCTTCAGTTTCGTGACTGACATTCTCGTCAATAGGAAGATACTTTCGGTCGCTGTGGCAAGGAAGATCGTCACTAATATAGGTGAGAATTGAATGTGCTATTACAAACGGTTACACCTAATCCAAAATGAGTCCCACGTGTTGGGCGCGAATAATTACAAATGAATACAACTTAATCAAAAATAATAAAAAAATTAGCCCCTGTAGTTGGGCGACAATTATTGCAAATGATTGGTGAGCGGAATGTTTCATTAGGCAAAAAAATGAGATGATTGTTTGAAAAAATAAATGCTTTAAATAATTTCCGTGTGAATTATTATTATTTGTGTGTGAAATAATAAAATACAAACGCGGTAAAACATCCCTAACATCAAATAATCATTTATAGTGTAATTGGTAAACAAAAGTTGAGGAATCTGGTAACTAAATAAAGTAAAACTACAGAAGTATCCCCTAAAAAGTATATTTCTTCAAAAAAAAAGTTATGAATTTAAAAATTGAAATAAATAATGAATAAACGGTATGAACGAGTATTGTATGAGCGTTAAGTTAATCGCGGTTGCGACAGTACGAGTTGGGTTACCTCTGATGATGTTATGAAAAAGTTAGAATGAAAAGAATTTGGAACGATACGATTTGAAATACTTAGCTGTTTGACCATGTGTGAGTACGTGAGTCTTGGATGGGCGACTTAGGGGTTCCTGACTTGAAGAATGGGCTTCGAAGCAGTGAAGGTAACACCAAACACGTACCACAAGGTACGTATAACAAAAAACAGCACTGGCTTGTCGTGATCGGACTTAGACGAACGGTTTGTTCTGTCTCGAAGGGACGGAGAGTTAAGTTCCGGGTCTTGTCTGGACAGACGAAGACGAGATGTTGCCGTGTCGCGGGCGGACTGAGACGAACATTGGGTGTCCTGGGCGGACGGTAAGGAACTCGGTTAATGTCCTGATGGGTGGTTGCCGCGCTCTGACCAGACAAAGACTGTTGTCTCACGACTGAGCGGAAACGAACTGTCGAAACGAGATCCCGAAAGGAACTCCAGAAGAGAACTGAACTTGCTTTGGGAATTCTCTCCTGAAGAAGAGTGCAAAGTTACCTAGGCTGGCGAAGGGTTCAACCCATCACAGGCCGACAAATATTAATTACGTATTAATTCGTTCAGAGACATTGCAATGTAATACGGATTAAGATGATATCTGCCACAACTATATTTGATAAGAGAGAGATTAAATATAATTTAGAAATCGAATAATTAAATACATGTCTTCTGTATGCACCGAAAAAAGAAGGTTTTTGTTTGTCTACCTGATCCAGGATGTTTGTTACTAGGGGCAGTTAAAGTGATGACGTACTCGTACTGTCGGCATTTTCGACAATAAATGTAAATCGGTTTATTGCTTATTTCATGAGAAAAATTATGAATGCACCGCAGATGTTGACTAAACTCACAGAAAAACAATTCTTAAACTTATCCTAAATAAATAGTTACGAAACATCATAAAATAATATTTTAGTATTTTAGAAAAAGAATTGTTTTCGGTTACACAGTGAGTGTAACAGTGCCAAGTGCAAAAAATCTACTTGTATTATTTATGCCGAATATATCTGTTTCAGGTTTGGTCGGTCCCGCTATCTCATTGATAGCACTCAGTTTGATCGGTAGTCAAAATAAGGAAGCAATCATCGCTCTGTTGATCGTAGCCGTAGGTATAAACTCCGCCATCTACTGCGGCTATCAAGTGAATCACATCGACATAGCTCCGAACCACGCAGGAACCTTGATGGGTATCACGAACGGTATGGCTAATATTCTCTCCATTTTTGCACCTCTAATGGTGCAATTCGTCGTAACGGACGAGGTAAGCTCTATTACATATGTACTAATGTTAACGTCCATCCACATCTAGTTATGAAGATATTGGATTTAATATTTACATTAATTGCAGTCCGACAGCAATCAATGGAATACAGTGTGGTATACAGCCGCTGTCATTTATGTCGTATGCGATTTAATGTTCACCTTTTTCGGAAAGGGGGAGATACAGTACTGGAACGATAAGGAAAGTTGGAACAATAAAGAAGGTAAACATTATAATGATCCGTTGAAACGGAAATTTTGAATTTGGCACTTTCAGGTGAGGCAAGCAAGAAAATGGAGAAACCCGAAAGATATTAGAATGAAAAATGCAACCAACAACGCGAGATTTTACTCTAAATACTCCCGAAAACCGATCATCATGTTCGCTACAAACTCAGGATTCTATATCATACAAAGTAAAACTGAAAGAGTTTGAAAGTGAAAGAAGATTCTCTACAATCTGCTGTGATATGTTATAAATTAAAATAAACCCGTGTTTAGTTTATGTTTTTAGTTAAGGATGATTTTTAGATGAACTCAAAGATGTGTTATCGTAAAAAATGTATAATTCCCGTTTTGCTGTGATACATAAATATATAATATCTGCGAAAGTTTTTTCCTTTTGCACATTGATAAGTGGAATTTCCTTGGTATTTTGATGTATGTATACTAAAATTTTAATTCAATTGTAGTAAAAAAAAAACATTCCATCTTTCATTTTAATATCATTATTTTAAGTAAAATTGTATATACAATGTATGCACCCAAACATATCGTTAAACTATTCAAATACAAAAACAAACAAAAACTGTTTAATTTAAATATTTACCCTTTAATCTTTGGATAATTTTTGCACATCGTATCCCATGATAACTTTTAGTAGTTTTAACTGTTAAATATTTGTCGATAAATATGTATACATTTATAACGACAATCAATGACAGGTAATGTTTCATTGTCGTTTTCATTTAATTTGTTATTAACTGTCTAAATTTGCTATACACCACCGTTTTATACATAAACCCGACTTCATTTGTGAAAAAAAAAGGGGTAGCAGGTCACCCGTTAATAATTTTTGCCGAAAATAATTCGCGTCACCCTTGCGACTATATCATATACTTCAAATCATATTCTACAAAAAAGAAGAATTCTGTTATAATAGTTTCCGAGATATTTACAAAAATTTAAAAATCATTCAAACCTTTGGAGTGTGCAAAAAGTGTAACTTACAAATATTACCGGATGTCATTCACTGTTTATTATTAACCTCCAAAAATAATGGCCAACAATCCTCAAAAACAACATTTACCTAACGATATTTTGTGAAGGTGTTTCGCAATGGTCATATACTGCCGTATTCCAAGTAACACCAACCGGACAACGATATCAACTGCAAAAATGAAAATTCTCAGGGATAGGTTCTCTTGTTACTAGGCAACCGCAGAAACAACAATTAAAAATAGCCGTAATTAATACACTATTACGTTTGAAATACCTTAACTACCCAAATGGGTATATGTTTTGTATACCACCCTCTTCCTAGGTTCTTAATTTTCTCCCTTGTTTAAAATTTCGATGTAGGTAATAACTAAAGTTTTGTTTTCTTATAAATTTTCAAGCAATTTACTCCTCAGGATATATCAACCGTCGTTTCTATGTCCAAACAGTGGCTCTCCCCTTTTCTTTCAACGCCACGCACTTGTCCCTATGATTATCGTAGGCACAGCATAGTTTTCTATGCATATTTTAGTCCCATTAATTGTCATCGGCTGGACTTACGTTATTATATAGAAAAAAGATACGTACTTGACCGATCGAGTAAATTCAATGAATGAATTCTTAACTCACGTAAATCTACATATCAAGTAACGTTACTGAATATATTGAATAACGAACACAAATATGCACAGTACGCTTAATAGATTTGATTATCATAGAACATTTGTAAATTAAGAAAGAATAACAATAAAAATCAAGGTAAAACATATACCCAAAGGTAGATTATTACCCACCGGGTACTATAAAAAATTATAGGGTTCTATGTTACATACGTTTTCTATGCACCATAGTAAGAAAAATTTCTATTTGATAATTATTTTGTGATAGAGGAAGCATCATTTACTGTAAGTTGTTTAACAATTAGCAACTATAAAGTATATAGATCGCTTATAATACATCCAATATTTATTATTACGGATTATGTACAGATATTAAAAGTTCAATGTTCACCTCGTCTAATTTTGTTATTATTCAAGCTATGAAATCAGTGAACTTATCCATTATTGATTACGAAATGAATATAGCATTTTTAATAACACAACATCCAGTACTTTTATATATATCCGTATGGAAAGATAACCTAATTTAAAAACAAAATTCTTAACACATGACCACAGTAAACTTGAAAATAAGCGAGTAAAAAGCACTTAAATTTTGATTTATTATTCATAAATATTAAAAAGAATATATTTCCTTTAGTAGTATAGAAGCAAAGCAATCAATTCATAAACATTAGAGATTTCCCATTAATTTTAGAAACAATTTTGATTAGTAGAATCAATAACTTAAATCAATTGCACTTATTGCTTACCTTTCTTAAAATACACTTCCGCTTTCTTACAAGCCACTCCCACTAGATCCAATCAGGCTCTATTTATTCATATTTTGCTGCAAACGACATCGATAACAAATATAAACACCCGATACAACCAATCAATAAGGTACAAAAGGCAACAACCAGAAAATGATTCAAATCTCCAATCGGAACTAGCATTTCCACATCATCAAATAACTAAAACATAGTTACATATAATGTTACGCATCAAATAGAAATCATAATAAAAACTTACAGCTTGATAACTGACATTTTTCCAATTACAAGTGTCAGTACTCCCCAATTCACAAGGAGCTTCGACTGTTCTAGAACCAGCACAGATATTTGTGGTTGATTTAGACGAATACGCCAAAAGTGATGGTTTTGTCAAAACTACTTTTTCAAACCTAAAACTTACGTGTTAATACTGTTTTTTAGAAAGAGAAGTTTAAATTGCTACATACCCTCCATCGATTTGAGCCAAATGATATCGTAAATGAACAGGTAATGTAGCAACCAACTCCCCGTCTCGTATTTCAGGTAGGTATACGTAAACATTATATTGTGATGATTCCTCCTTTGCTTTTTCGATATCAATATTTCCGTCAATATACACAGATAGTTTCCCCAATCTTTCCAAATCAGCCACTTCATCCGGATTGACAAACATACCTGGAGGTACATTTAGGTGTAGAGCTAATCGTATTCTTGATTTTACAAGTTCAGTAGTGGTAGGATATAAAAGTTTTAAACTCCAACTTAGTTTGCTGTATTAAAGATATTAAACCAAGATTAATGATATCTATACATACACTTTAATAATTTTTGTACTAACTTGTGAAAGCCATTCTCCTCTGTGGTGCAGGTCATTGATATGTTTAAAGTTAAACAACTTCTATCGCAATTTGCATATTTCAGTAGAGAAAAAGTTGAAATTAATAATATTGATAAATACATCTTTGAGAGCAGATTAAAATAAAGTATAAATGAGATATCTGTTGACGGTGAGGTTATGTTGTTATGTTGCCGACCGCTATTCCCAATCTCTAAGTAACTATTACAATGTACAAAAGCATATTTCGAATTTAGTATAAATTATAATTAGATAAAAGATATTCACAATTGATTGTAGATTGTAAGTATGTTAATATAAAAAGTGGTATAAATTAATATCCTTATATCAAATGTATATAGTAAATTATTATTACCAAAGTTTGGTCTGAATCAATTTGTTTAGTTAGTACCTGTCTTTAAGGAAATTCGTTAAAAAAATACCCCAAACGTTACTTCAGAGACAAAATTAAAATGTTATTCAAAAATGTGGCTCCCCATAAAAATCAGTCAACTACAAATTTAAGGTATGTTATTTTTATATATGTATATGAGAGTATAATTTCTATTGTGATATACCCAAGTGCTTGAGTTGTATGTGGATATTTACATCAAACTTTAGTTAAAATTCTCATAATTTTAACTGTATATTCTTAAGACCAGAATAATTGATATATTTAATTAAGGATTCTTATTGGTTATGTTTTGCTTTTAAGAATAAAAGACGATATATATAATCAATATAATCTATTTATTTTACAATAAGTATTTAACAATAAACATCAAAATAAATACAATATGAAAAGAATGGCGTAAAATAGTAATAATAATAAGAATAATAATAATGAGAGTTATGAAATGGGAGAACGTGAATAGAACACAATAAAAGAAAAAGGATCTTGCAACAATAATCGGATCAATTGCACAAACATAAAATAAACCAACTGATATCTCGTGGATTTTTCAGTACTGCTCATCATCTGCTTTGTTGGGGCTTAACAGAAAGCCATTATTACTATACGTATTATACACACATACAAATTCATATGACAACCAAATTTTCAAAAAAGAAAAAAAAACGGTTGTAATTAAACGTAGAAACGGTCTCGAAAGGAGGAGCGACAGAAACCATTTTGATCAAGGGCTGATTTGGAAGTTGTTGACTACGTGTCTCTATTCGATCATCTAATGTGTTCCTTCGCGGTCAAAGAGGTTTTCCGACCTCTCCTCCAGTTCCGAAACCGTTCTTTCTTCTATGGGAATTATCACGGGAAATAAATGTGATGAATAAAATAATAAACAATATAGAAATAACTAAAATGTGTATTATGTGTTCGGTTCCCGTTCTGACCTGTGTATGGTTTTATTACACTTTTTTATTATTATATTTAAAGTTCGTTCATTTTACACAGCGCGCTTGTTGTTTTTATGTTTAGAAGTCGATTTCCGGGGCAAGGTCGAACCTAGGTGGGAAAGTGCCTTCACCAAATGCACGTGGTCTTTGGGGCTGCAACAGCACGAGAAAGAATTCCATTATTATAGAGGTAAGCGTATTTTTGCTCAATACTGCATTACTAATACACAGGGCAGCACACATAAGTATGTATGTACAAGTTGGGAGAACTAGTTTTTATACTACTGTGAACAAAACAAAAAACGATTTACTTTTTTTATAAAAGTGGTTTTCTCGTGTCATAAAAAAATACATATATAAATATTTAATACACCTGAGAGTATTGGATGAACACAAATAAGGAGATCTACGCAACAGATAAATGACGTAAAAAAAACAAAAACAGAAGTAACGATACGGGAGTGTGGATAAATCCCCACTTACAATTTTAGAGTTATTCCACGGCTACTGCAACTTTACGTGATTTATTTGACTATAAGATAATATTAATGCATTACTGACTTTATCAAAATCAATATATCTATGTCTGTATATAAAGGTGTTTCAAAGAGAATTACATCTACTTTTACTACCTAGGAACTTCTTATGTAAAATATAAGATGTGCCACTTTGTTGAAATGCCAATATAAATGAATCGATATAAAGATTATCCACCTGTCACTATCAAAATGATACTACTCATTTTGACAGTGTATCATTTTGACAGTGACAGATGGATAACCTTCAGTTCAGTCACAAATGTAAAAAAGTGTAAATATGAGCATTTAAAAACTTATAGAGCTGTAATTTCTTTTTGAAATACACTGTGTAACACTAGCCAACAAAATAAAAGGCCTTTTTCCAGTGAATGAAAGTTTATCCTGGGTTTATTCTGATTTCAAACGCGATATCATCATTACTGAATATTGATATGTTTTAATATTTGGATTCTTATACTTCTATCAAATGTTGACCAGTGTTTTATTACTATTTAAATGAGACTCACCGCTGGGCTAGCTCCTCTGGCCGCCGATCCGGCACGACCCTTGGCACGGAATTTCGCGATAGCCTGTTCAGCCATGTCTGCGCGCTCTTCGGCTTCCTCCAATTCCTGCTGGGCTTTGCGGAATTTGGCAAGGTTGAGAGCGGCAATCTCTTCCGCCTCCTCGATCTGCCTCTTGTATGTCTTGATCTTCTGTTGGAGTTTATCGACGAGGTCTTGCATGCGTTCGTGATTCTTGCGGTCTTCTTCGGCTTGGAAGCTCAATTCCTTGATGCGACGTTCAGACTTTCTCAGATTCTTCTGGGCGTCTGCGTGTCTCCTCTGTTCGCCGTCCAGTTCGTTCTCCAATTCCCTGACGCGTTGTTCCAATTTCGCGATCGCCTTCTTGCCTCCCTTCAGCGCGTTCGCTTCGGCTTCGTCCAGGCGAACTTGCAAGTCCTTGATTTGTGTCTCGAGGGCCTTGCGGAGTTTCTCTTGAGTCTGGGCGTGGTCTTGTTCGGCGCGTAATTCATCGGCAAGGCGGGCGGCATCTACCATAGCCTTCTTGGCTTTCTCCTCGGAGTTCTTGGCTTCATTGAGGAGTTCGTCCAAATCGGAATGAAGTGTTTGAAGTTCGGTCTCCAGTTTCCTCTTGGCAGCTGACATTGAGGCATTGGCGGCGGCCAAGTCGTTCAATTGTTCGTGGGCGTCGCCCAATTCAGTCTCGGCTTGTCTGCGAGCACGGTCCGCTTGTTCCAGGAGCGTGCGGGATTCTTCCAGTTCGTTCTGAAGAGCGTTGGCGCGGCGTTCAGAAATACCCAATTGTTCGCGGGCTTCATCGCGAGCGCGTTGTTCTTCTTCGAGAGCGGTTTGGGTGTCTTTAAGTTGTTGCTGGTAGCGTTTGATGGTCTTTTGTGCTTCTGCATTGGCCTTGTTGGCGTGGTCCAAAGCGATTTCCAACTCGTTAATGTCGGCTTCCAACTTCTTCTTCATACGGAGAGCCTCGGCTTTACCCTTGGCTTCGGCTTCGAGAGAAGCTTGCATAGAGTCCAAGGCGCGTTGGTGATTCTTGCGCGTGTTTTCGAATTCCTCCTCCTTCTCCTGGATGCGGCGATCGATCTCTTGACGGACTTGGGAGAGTTCCAATTGGCTGCGAAGGACCTTATTCTCTTCCTGTTCCAATGCGGCTTCCGCTTCCTCGAGGGCGGCTTGCAATTCGTCTTTCTCCGCCTCTAAACGCTTCCTGGCCTTCTCGATCTCGTGAATGTTGCGTCCACCTTCTCCAATTTGATCGAGGAGATCCTTGACTTCATCGGCCAAGTTCTTATTTTCTCTACGGACGGCTTCCAATTGTTCCTGGCCTTCCTCATAAGCTCCTTTGAGCCTGAACAATTCGGTGGAATAGTTGCGGCATTCCTTCTGGCTGGCATCCAATTCAGCGGCGAGATCGTCCACTTTAAGTTTCCATTCTCCAATAATCTTATCGAACGCCTTCTGTTTCTTCTCGGCGGCATTAGCGATGGCTGTGGCACGATCAACTTCCAATTGGAGATCCTCGACTTCAGTAGCGAGACGTTGCTTCGCCTTTTCGAGGGCGACCACCTTCTGGTTGAGAGTCTCAATGGTCTCTTCTGCTTCGGCGAGGCGAGCTTGCAATTTCCTCTTGGATTCTTCCAATTCTTCGGCGCGTGCAACACCTTCCGATTCATACTTGGACCTCCACAATTGCGATTCGGCGTTGGCCTTGCTGAGTTGGCGTTGAATGTCGGCTTTAGCTTCGGATTCCTCTTCAACTTGTTCACGAATATTGTCCAAGTCGTGTTCGAGGTTACGGAATTTGCCGAGGAGAGTAGCGCGTTCACGGCCCTCTTCGTCGGCCAATCTCTTTGTGTCTTCCAATTGTGTGGTAAGGGAAACCTTGATCTTGCTCAGTTGAGATACTTGGGATTCGGCCTCTTCTAATTGACGGAGGAGATCTGAGTTCTCAATCGAGAGTTTCTTCTTGGAGGCGTCGAAGTCATTCAAAGTGCGGTTGGTTTCGTCTAATTTGCCTTGTACGTCGTTCAATTGTTGTTGCAATTGTTTGGTGATCTTTTCGGCGGCAGCCTAGTACGAATAAATTTTAAGTTTAGTCACTGCGTAAATATAATGTCCATAAATTAGTTAATCAAATACAAACTACAGCATTAGCGGAACAAAAACTAAAAAAACAAACATTTTAAAGTAATATAATTAAATAATATAAGGTGAGTAATACAGTATGATTGGCGTATTGCCTCTTAGATCATATTTGTAAATGCGGCTGAAATAAAAGAAGCGTCAAATAATAATTGAAATTAAATAAAACTCAGCGGAGCAGCACTTATAATCAGAATGATTCGTAGCAGCGACACATCTTTCTTTTTTTTAGATACCTTTTCGTTAGCCAAATGGTCGACGCTAGCGCGCATGTCGTTCAATTCGCCGAAGTATTGTGCCTTTTCTTTTTCAGCCCTGTCGATACGTAAAACAAAAACACAACGGTACAGTAAGGATGCACAAACAAAAGATTAATACGGAGGGAAAAATATTCTGCATAATCATTAAATAACATGCTTGGCTGTAGTTTCCCGACGTAACACGAGACATTATACACATTTTAATCGACATACTTATCAAGATAATGATCGGGGGAATCACAGAGAATGGGTATGGTACCTTTTCGCGGCCTACTTGATCCACAGCGCCTCGCGTCTGTTGTAATTCGACATAAATGGCCGCTCTATCTCTTTCAGCCCTAACGATTTAGATATATGTATGTACAAAATCAAGTATTTTCGGAATAAAAGAAAGTTGTGAAATCAAACTGGAATTTCACGAAAAAATGTGTAAAACGTACTAAAATGCCAAGATACAACATATGCAGAGTTCTTTTTTTAAGTGGTGTTTACCCAAATGTAATTGCTAGTCGTAAAATCGTAAAGTAAATTGTTTATTTTTTTTATAGGAATTTAAGTTGAAGGTGCGAAGTTTTGGAGAATTCGTTTGAGTGCAAGTGTGAATAGAAAATTAGATTTAGATTAGATTTTACGCGCTTTTTAAATGAGTTTTAAGTCATATTGAGAGAATTGTATAGCACGTAGAGATTGTTCTTATATTTTGGAAAATTTAAGAATTCATAAAAAAAATGATTACTCACTTGCCCTTCAATTTATTGAGCTGATCGATTTGTTCGCCCATCTCTGAAACGGCATCGTTGTGCTTCTTGCGGAGATTTGCCAATGTACCTTCATGTTGGATATTCGCCTCTTCCAAGTCGCGACGGAGTTTAGCCAATTCAGCTTCGCGTTTCTTGTTCAATTCAATTTGTGCGGATGTGGCACCGCCGGCTTCCTCAAGACGTTCGCCCAATTCTTCCAATTCTCTGGCGAGGTCGGCGCGTTGCTTCTCAGCCTTGGCGCGTGCCTGACGTTCGGCTTCCACTTCCTCTTCCAATTCCTCGATGCGCGCCTGCAATTCCTTGATCTGTTTCTGGAGCTTGCTGACGACGGACTGTTCATCTTCGAGTTTCGCGGTCAGGGAGGAGATTTCCTTGTCTTTGCGTTGGATCGTTTGTTCCAATTCCTTCTTGTTGCGTTCCAGATCAGCGACGGCTTCCTGTGTGAGTTTCAAGTCGCCTTCCACCTTGCGTTTGGATTTCTCTACGTCACCGCGGAGTTTCTTCTCCCTCTCCAAGGAATCTTCGAGTTCGTCTAGGGTCTGCTCCAATTTCGCCTTGACTTTGTTGAGGTGATTTACCTTGTCTTCGGCCGCCTGCAATTCCTCGGCGATCTTCTGGTTGTTCTCGCCGGACAATTTCTTTTCCTTATTGAGCTTGTTGATCAGCTCGTCTTGGTGGGCGATTTCGTCGTTCAGGTTCCTGATTTGGTGGTCTTTGGTCGCCTTGTCCTGTTCGGACTTTTGAAGGTTCAATTCTAAATCTTCAATGTCCTTCTTGAAACCGGAGATTTCCTGCTCCAATTTCTTCTTTTGTTGCATCAATTGACCGCGGGCATCCTCCTCTTGGGACAGGCGGTCTTGCGTTTCCTATACAAATATAATACTCGTATCATGATGATGACGAAATTAGTTGAAATTCGTATTGGATATCGGCCAATCTCGTTTCGACATTTACGCGACGGATACGAAACATTAATCGCGTTAATGAGTCGGGTCTTTCGGCGCGGCAACTTATCGATTGACTACCTGCCAGGAATCGACTAAATTTATCCATTTCTTATGGATGTTCTAAATTTAGCATGGTAATATTAATCTTTTAATCTTTTTCACCGGCTAGAAGCTAATTGCTGGAAATGCAAACAGATATACTCTTGGATACCTTTCAACAATCTTAAAAGTCTTTTCATCGGGGGTAGTTTATTAAGAACATCATTTTTGAATTCCGAATCAAAGGAATAATGCTTAATCACAGTTTATTTGTTTATTACTCGTAGTTACTATAGATACTTTTACTAGATTTTCTAAATCATGTAAGTTAAGATATATAAATTAAACGTTTTAGAAAATAATTAAATTCAGACAAGTTATCTTCCGTCACTTGTCGCATGCGATTGAGTAGAAACAATATGGATAATTCATATGGATTGTTGTAGTTAAACAACTGCCGTGCTGCAATATCGAAGAAATTGGCAGAATATTGTTTAATAGGCAGTAAAGACCAAAGAGCAGTTGATGACAGTTCATCAGATTAAATAGATTTTAAACTTACGCGCGCAAAAGAAATTTTTCCATAAACTTACAAAAACGGATGTGCATATTTGTTCATACGTTAATTTATGGGTAATACGTATTTTAGAATCATATGACCGTTGACATAAAAATAGTAGAAAAACAAACCTAACCTCATTTTGTATATTGCTCTTTCTACTCAGATCAAAAGTCGAAAGATATACTCTGATTTTATCTTAACAAACAAACGATATGAAAAGTAAAAATTACAAACAAACCGGTAATAAACACATCCAATAAGACAAACAAAACTTATATGAAAGATTTCCCTATAAGAAAGATTTCCAGGAATATTTTTGAAATAAGTAAATAAATATTTTGTAGTTTGCTGCTATTAAACTCTATTAAAAAGTGGAAATTTTATAAACGTACTGTTCTAGTTTAATGTAATTTAGTTTTTCCAGAGTGGGTCAACTAAAATTTCATCAAATTGCAATCCTTCGCAAATTTAAACGTCAAAAAATATGAAGTCGAAAGTTAAATATAAAATAATCACAAACATACTACAAGAGAATTTTATTTTTAATTAGGCTATCTTGGATTACCAACCAGCTTTAATTATTCTTTAATATACTATATTCGTTTAAATGTAATTAAAAAAACAATTAATAGATATTTAAGAACGTTTCATCCAAATACATATGCATGTGTGGTCGCTTAATATCCTTTTATATTACCACTACATCACTTATTTATTTGTGTGTGATAAGTACACGACACGCACACAGGTGAGTATGGGTCGTATTTTTAATGATCACGCGTGGGACGCAAGTTGTATGTATTTTTGAAACACGCGTATGTGCAATATACCTTCTATAGGCGGTGTACGTATCACCTCTTTCTAGAAACGACTCTCGGCCTAAAATAAACTGGTTGACTAATGAACAGAACAAGCACAAGATCCTATATAGTTAATATACAAACATATGTACATATATGAATGTGTGCTTTTTCAGAAATGAAAGACAAAAAAGGAGGAATAGGTTTGCTAATTGAAACCTCTAATTTAGCAATGAAAATATCTTTAAAATTCCCCAATTCGATCGATCTACGTGTATGTATAGAAGAAAGAAATCGGGAATTTCTTAATTAAAACTAAAAAAAGGAAGTTTCATATATAACCTTAATTTGGAATATTAGTGAAATCGAAATTGGCGGATTTTCTAATGCAATTCAATATAACTACGTATTATTAATTAAAATCAATAAAACTTACGGAAAGTTGAGACTCCAGATCGGATTTTTGTGCTTGCAATTTGGCGGCTCTCTCTTGCACTTCGCCCAAGGTACCCTTCTCGCCTTCCAGGGCGCTGAGCAGATCATTTTTCTCGGACAACAATTTCGCGTAAAGACCTTCCAGTTCTTTCTTGGCCTTCTCTTCGCGTTCAAACGCCTCTTGAGCCTTTTGCGCCTTCTCTTCCAGTTTCTGCAAATTCAACGGTTGAGTCACGTCTGGACATTTGAATTCCACGTTTTCCATCTTATCGTATAATTTTTTTTTCTTTTCTATCGTAATCGTGTTAATCCGCGAATCCGTTGGATATCGTTGTATTATTTCGTTATTATATTCGTATTAGACTCGAAGGAAAAAAGTAAATACCGAAAAACGCGCTCCGTCTCGTGGGAATCTATCGCGTTTTATGCGGCCGTATCAATCGATCGTTTTTGAAGTATGTATCGGGACCGATAGAGACCCACCTAACCCTATCGCCTAAAGTTCTGCACTGAGTCCGCGCTGGACCGGCGATATTTTTCGCGACCGCGGAGGGGCGGGGGGCGTGGCCCGCGGTCATATTTTCCATGAAAGATCACAAAAATATGCCGGCGATGACTGATTTAAGAATCGGAATGTTATAAATAGACGCCGCGCGTATTATAGGGATGCGTGTTTATGTGTAGGTTTCGGTCTAGTATACGCACTTTCACGAAGAGAGGGGATGCAAGAACTCCGAGATTCTCCTAACCAGGTAAGGTTTCGGTTATACGCCGACGATGCCGCAAAATATTAAATTCGATATTTACCAGACGCGAAATTAGGAAATTCGGACGAAGTGCGTGCATCAAAATAAATACGTGGGACGATGCATTCCTTATTCGCGAATATCAGATGGCGTAGGCGACATCTACACGCGTATATGTGAACCATAATTAATTCCTAAGATCCGAAAATCGCTGAATAATTTCAAATATGGGCCCGGCTTAAATTTGGAAATGCGTGGAGTGTATGTAATCCTCCAATTTCATTTATATTTAATATTTCACCCACGCTAAATTTTTTGATATATTTTTGAGACCATGTCCTAATGTATGTAACCTCCAATTAGATACGTTAAATTTATTACCGTCAAGTCTGATTTAAATTTACATTTACTGTAGTGTACATCAACATCAATAAAAAAAAGGAGAAATAGATTACAACGAATCTGTTCCCATTTCAATTTTGAAAGTAACAACGTTTTGAATCTTAAAATAATAAATACTAAATAGGCATAGATACCTATATTGGAAAATTTCTAAACTCTAACCTATTTCTATTTTTTCTTTTCGTTATTTACATTAAAAAAGAACCAAGGTGTAAATATTTGCAGTTTCCCGTTGCTATTTTTACCTTCGGACAGCATATAAAACCGCAATGTTTATTATGCATTACCGCACGCTTAAAAATATCCGCAATGTTGAGGATAGGTATTGCGGTTACACACGATCGCATGAGTAAGACCACGATAGTCATATAGACGCTTATTCATCATAAATCATAATTTATGTTTTCGTCTGAGATGAAAGGAATGGAAATCTGTGGTTTTGCTGCGTATATGATCTATGTTCTCTAGTACGTGAGTTAATGAGGCACGCTTTGTACTAGTAGATATATAGCAGAAATGATTTGTGGCTATCATAATATATGGTTTATGTAAAGGAGGAAGGAGAAGTGTATGATTGCAAATCTTTTAAATTATTTTAATAAAACTATGAATGTGAGTGCTGCCGTTCAAGAAGCAAGTAAAGCTTTAGGGTGCTTATATATAGTATAAAATAGGCGCAACAAACTGGTTCATTATCAAGTCCAAAAAACTCCAAGAAAAGGAAAGGCATACAACTAAATGACCGATTACAAACATATGATAAGAACACGCAAGCACCTATTTGACGCAAAGTGCATAGTTTTTTATACAGAATATGCCACCTACATTAAATGCAATTCTTGCTGCTGTCAATGCTGATGATGGTATCCCTAACTTCGTCGAGCAACTTTACAACATAGATTGTTACACGATATGGGTTTCGAATTTAAAAAAGTAGGATGTAAAAGTATACTCAGCGAACGAGACGACATTATTCGGTGGAGGTACAAATACCTACGGGAGATCAAGAAATTTAGAGAAGAAGGTACAATTTAGTTTTTGCTATTTGACATTTCTGTAACTTTAATTATTTCAGGTCGAATTATAATATATACTGATGAATCATGGGTGAATACAGGGCACGCAGTAAATAAAACTTGGACAAACACTACAATTCAAAATAGTCGACAAGCTTTTATCCAAGGATTAAGTACTGGTTT
>JARFOC010000662.1:81083-107084 GCA_031763485.1 Osmoderma eremita
ATATGCATTTTAACTGTCAGAAACCCAAATAATGGAACCGAAAGTAATAATGTACAGCTGATTCGACGATTTGGCAATCGTGTATCGAATTCTCATAAGCTCTGTACTGCATTCGCAGGTTGAGACGATCTATAGTAGATATATGGCAGAAATGATTTGCGGTTATCATAATGAATGGTTTCTGTAAATGCAAACACTCGACATTGGCGTAACATCAAAGGTGAGCAATTGAATTAAAATCCAATTATTTATCCAAGTTCGTTTATCTATTCTTGCTTTAGTTAAAAATTATTTGATTTAGTTTGTATCAAAACCTTATTGAAGTAGAAATTTTCCAAATAATTACGCATCTATTTTGATTTGGCGGTTATAGATTTGTAAGTTCGCATTAACACCTATGTAGCGATATGGCGATGTAACACAGTTTGTGAAAATGTTTATACTTACGGCAATTTCATCCTCGATACGTGTGACGTTAAGCAAGGGCTTGACCTTCTGCCACAATTTGTACCATGGCCAGGTGCGGAGTTTGAGGTATTTGCGCAAATTCCTTTGGCACACTTGAAGGGCCAAGCGTTGTTCTTGCAGCTTCTTGAATTCCTTCCGGGAGAGGTAACCACGCACCCAGGATTGCATCCAGGTGACGATCTTGCCTAGACGGTCGTCGCGAAGTTCCTCCATCTGACCCAGGACACCAGCACGGAAGAATACCTATTTTTCGCCGCGAAGATTGTCGCAAGTTAATTTGTGCGCCTTGTTTAATGTATATAGTGGCAGAGAACTCTTCAACATTTCAATATAGTCGTGTGTTTAACAAAATTTGTAAATCTGAAGAATTCTTTACCACCAAATTCGGCTAATAACTTTGGTGTTAGAACCAAAGAACCAAAGAAATTGGTCGAATTTCATTAGTAAGTACATACAAAGAAGCAATTATAAGCAAAGCTGGTTATTAAGATATAAAAGAAAATTATATCTGTGTGTAGTGTTAGACTCGCTGGCGTAGGCACTTACACATTTACAAATTTGGAAAAATCAAACGCGGAAGAAAAGTGCGAAAAAATCGAGGTGACTCACGTAATATTTTTTTTCTTTCTGCAGTAAACGGAACTTTAAAATTTTAAAAAACCATAAACACAGTCACTTTTCTGTAAATACGTTCAAAAATCGTAAAAAAGTAAAATAAACTTTTCTTTTTGTATAAATATACGCGGTCGAAAATATACGCGTTTTGCAAAAGGATGTGTCCTATTTGTTTAAACAAGATATGAAAAAAATCCTTTTGTTCTATTTTTACGGTGAAAAAAGGGGAAAAATATTTATTCCGGTTGGTTACGTTAATATAACAATCTGACATAATATTATTAATCGAAATGAATTTTTAAAATAAGAAAACGTTCTAGCATAGTATGCATGCAACGGTGATTTTTACATTTTTTTTTAAATATTACTATTATCGATACAAGCCTTATAAATACAGATGTAATTAAGTATTTTGCATTTATGTAGGCAATTTAGAAATAGCTTAATAAGCGGCACCTATTCGGAGAAGATAGCTTTGCGAATTTCGTAGAAAAGGCGACCGCGCTCATGGAACGCGCTTCAGTATTATATAATAATACTAGCAATTTAGAAATAGCTTAATAATACACGAGTAATAGCTTTTTGTTATTATTATTATTAATATCACGGCTAATATTTCTCTGATCAACGGTTTGCTTCCGTATCCTATCTTTGTGTACCTTTGTCTTGCCCATGCGGAACTGCTCTGAATCAAGTCCGACCTTGTCCAAAATAATCTCTGCGCACTTCTCCGGCGAAGTGACACCTTTCATGTCGCTTGCGGCCAGAATTTTGTATCTGTTTATGGTCGCAATATGCACAGAGAATCAGTTAGAAATACACAAAAAATACACTTAAAATCATATGCACACATAAGAGTATATTTCTTATGTTAAACGGTAATCATACGAAGTTATTTTTATACTTATGTTTGTTGTGTGTGTGTACATTAAAACCCGATATACGTTTCATGTATCGGGTAAGTTGTGTAAAACTGTAGAGTGATTTCACACACACAGGGTAAGGGGACAAAAACTAGTGAGGGTGAGCTAATACCGTCCTAGGAGTCGCTCCTTTGGGTGGGGTGGGTTGAGTATTAAATACATAGGTGTGTGTACGTCGCTTGAGATAATACGAAAGCGGATTGATGCATTTTGTACATACAGAGTCTTCAGATAAATCTTAAAACTGACTTTTGAGTATACTAATTGGTACTAATTGGCGGTGAGAGCGTCAAAGTCAATATTTGACAGGTAACAGCTAGGTTACACCTTAATTAAATATGTCAGGTGTGCCTAAAGTTCATTGGAATTATTATTCTTTTTTTTGCAAAAATTTATCTGCCACGTCATTTATACTGTGTACGCAAACATTTTTGAGAAATTGTCGTAATTAATTTTGATACTTGTTCTATCTGAACACCCAATATACGTAAAAATGTTTCGTTCACCGCAATCGCGACACAACTAAAACATCTAACGTAAAGTAATTATTAGCACATTTCAGATATCCCTGGAAGGTGCAGTTCTTTATGCTACCTCCGCACATTGTAATAAACAAACGTTTCCCTGGAAATAAAACAGAAAAAAAACAAACTGGGAAGATACACGTGTATGTGGAGACATGCCTTGGTGTGACCCAGACGGAACAAATCAGCATCAAGGCCGGCAGCCTCTAAGATAAGCCCAGCGGCTTTTTGTGTGTCTTTCTCTTTATCTACGGCCTGGGGGTTCAGGATCTTGTAACTGTAAAAGGGGTACGGTAAAAAACGGGGTTACAACGCCATTTTTTAATGGTTTTTTTATCTCGGACAAGACATAACAAAGGGGGCATCATTTCCACATTCTAACAATAATTTGATGTGCGGTTCCACGATTCGTTTCCGTGTTTTGGGAGTCAACAACAATAAGGGGTGGTTGTGAACGTACAATGCATGTGAGCAAGAAAAAAAAACGGGGTGTACTTTCCACGGATTCAAAAGAAAGTTGTGGAAAAATTGTGTGATAAGTAGTGGGGCAGACGAAGTTAATACGAAAAAATCGTGCTGAGATGGGGGTCATCTTGGATGCATCATGTCTTGTCTTGCCTTTGTGTGTCCGATACGGTACGATTCCGAGTCTAAACCTACTTCCTCCAGACACTTTCTGGCCGCTTCCTTAGGGTCTTTTTCGGCTGCCATTGTGGCAGGGGCGAGAATCATGTATCTAGTTGGATTTAAACATTTTCAAGAACAAGATAAACAGAAGAGTAAAAGTTTGTTAAGATATAAGTGATAGGTATAACGTAATGGTGGCTGTAAATTGTAATATTTACATTTGGCGTTGCGCTTAGCGCTGTCGGCTTCTTCATAAGTTATCTAAAGACTGCCTTTAGACAACTTATCAAGAAGCTAACGGCATGTTGAGCGAAACAATTCTATTTTATAATCTATTTGAGATTTGAGGAATGTTTATTTAAACCCAGACATGTCCACACAAACTATCATTAACGTGACAAACAATTAGAATTTGATACTGGACGCATTAAATCTAAAGGTATTTCCTTTTTTGATTTTTAATTTTATTCTAAATGTGGACATGTTCTGTTTTGCAACGAACACTCTTCATTAGTTAGATATTCTTTACCGGAGCTTGAAGTCTGGGTAGACCATCCTGTTGGGGAAACCTTTACGGCAAATACGGATACCTTCAAGTACGCCGTTACATGTCAGCTGATGCATTACCAAGTGGGAATCGATAACACCTAATCGGGGACAAGAACAGCGTCAGCGTGAGAAATACACATTTTCTTCAATCTCGACAACTCACCTGGTTGTTTCAATTCGTTGGGGATGATGCAACGGACGAAGTGAGGTTGAGTCGAACGCAGGGTGGCCATCAGGTTGTTCAATTGTTCCTGATTTTCGAATTCGTTATCAAAAATATGATAATAGGGATTTTATTTTGATTAATTCTGATTAATCGTATTAGTTCGATCAGTATCAAAAACAAAAGCAAGCTTCAGGAACTGTGTTAAGTAGCTTAGAGGTTATTTGATTATTAAGTGGTGGTGTTATATAAGATTTAGAGAATTCAAACGGGATCTTATCTATTTTCTGTCGTTCCAAACAACGATCTTTTGCTAAGGATATACATGACCAACGCTAAGGTTTTTTTTGTATAAAGAGAAGTAGATTTTCATCGGCAATTGTTTTCGCAGCTGCTTCATTTGGAATGATACTTTTTTAAAGATATAACGCTCAGTATCTTGCGCACATCTTTTACGGTAACTTTCATCCAAATATTATACGAATTACAGTGGAAAAACACAAGTGATATTTCATATATTATTCTTGAACGGGAGCAATCATTACGCTTTCGTATATAGATCTGTTGCCAATTATAGTAATTATTTTCATGGTAACGTGACGTAATAATTACCCCACAACTCTACACGAAAAAATAAACGGTGTTTTAGTGTGATAATTCCATTCATTGGACATCCAACATTCACGTGTGTGTGCTAAAATATATATACTATGATAATATGAGACGTATCATACCCTGTAGGATGAAGATACAGTTGCAAAACCACCACCCTTTTTACCACGACCTATCGAGCATGAAAAATATTCAAAGCGTTATCATAAAGTAGAAACATATAAAGGAAAATTTAAAGGAAATTGTGGACCTGGAAGATTACGCAGGGTTATCGCTCAGACCAAAGTCTCTCTTTAGGACGAGTCTATTTACCCTGTATAAACTGGATACAGTCTGGAAGGCTGAGCCCTTGGGTCTCTTTCCACCTATAGAGTTTAAAGTTAAAGTTGTGTTACAACGGTACGAGGGAATCTTTTTTTTAATGGAAATAGGACAAAACTAGATTTTGTTTGTGCACGTGACAAGTATAAAGGACATGATTCGAAAAATAATATAGTTGAAAATGGTTTAATATTAAATTTACCCTTGGCATCAGAAGCGGCGCCAGATTGGCCTGGATGATCTGCGAAGATTTCGCAGATCAAATGGTTGCTGCCCTTCTTAAACAGATCGACTACCGTGTCGTTCAAGGGATCCTTGTTCTTTTCCAACCAACCAACGATGTTGTATGGCACCTATTATCGAATAAAAATTAAATAATCACCGCTAAAGAAAGACGAAGTGAAATCTTACGTTGCCGGCATAATGGCCGATGGCGAAGTGGGCGGCTACCTGACCTGGTTTGGGTGGTTTGGGCTTCAAGAAGTTGGGCGATTTGCCCAAATGGTTGTTGTTCAATTTCTCCTCAAAGGTCTTGTCGGTGGCTTTCGGGAACATAGATTCTTCCTCAAGGATGGACAAGATACCCATAGGCTAGCGTAGGAGAATAGAAAATATATTACAAAATGTTCTTGTTGTAATACAAGTGGAAGATACTTCTTGAGATTTCATAGAATTTGACGTTTGAGTATGGCCAAATATATATTTATAGTCGCGATGTGTGTTTGATTCAGTAATGATCAGTGTTTAAATTTAATTGCATCTTCAAATCTGGAAATCTCAGGAAATATTTAATTTCAATATAATATTTTCTCCTACCTTATGAAAGCTGTTGCCTTTACTTTGTGCTCATTCATACAAAAACATATATTTAAGAACAAACAAGCTGTGTATAATACATATAACCAACTCGCAGTGTCACGAGAAATACTTGCAAATAATCCAAACGGTGCGGATTGCGTGATTGTCGTCTTTAGGAATAGCCAACGTGATAAAACGTGTTCCTGTGAAGGTGTATTTTTTATTTATTTACAATTTATGTACAAATACGATACGTGAGGTACGTTGGGAGATTAAAACGGAATCTACCTAATTGTGAAAAGAGCGCGCTGTCATCATGACAATTGTTTACTATCAAGTTGCTGCAATTTTATGAAGTTGTCTGTAAATCAAATCGTTTTTATGGGTTTTGCGCAACTGTAAGTGATTTAGATAAGTTTCAAAGGAAAGCAATCAGCCAAAAATTATACACGAACGTATGGCTCCTGTATATGGTGATTTTTTTTTAAATAAAGGTCAAAGCAGCCAAATGGGGTAAAGAATCTTCTCTAGATGACTCTAAAAAGTGAACGAGAGAGTTAAAGAAATGGTGTTAATCAATCGATGAACCAAAGATTCGATTATCTCAAATGAAATGATAATGGAAGGTATCCGTCTTGACAATGTTGCATAGGGATTTGGGTATGAATAAAGCGTCAGCGTGCTAGATTCCGAGAAACCTAACTTAACTGATCAAAACTTGTGCGGACAAGAAATTTTTGATGAAAACTTGGCGGCTTTAGCTCGTGACGTGGGTGTTCTCCTGCGATCCTACTGCAAAGCAAGATAAAATGCAATAGATGCAACGGAGCTGAGGTGTTGGATGAAAATTCTTTTGGGATAATGGGGACACTCTTTGGATAGAATAATATCAAGAAAGGGTCCGCACAATTACCGCAGATTCGGAGGATTTCATTTTAATCTCCTCTCGTATTTAATCACAGTGCCCTTCGATCAGCCACCAATCGTACCCAATGTACCTTCTCTATAAGATCGATGGTTGGTTGTAGATCCATGCCGAAATCAATGAACACCCAGTTAATGCCCTCCCGTTCGTATTCCTCCTGTTCTAGGACGAACATGTGATGGTTAAAGTACTGTTGCATACGTTCGTTGGAGTAGTTTATACACAGCTGGTTGAAATCGTTAAACTGAAACCACCGAGTTAGTTGCAGACGTACGGACACAAAACAGCTGTTAGTGTCATCCTGTCGTTCGTGTTAGTTAGTGACGTTTTAGCTGTAACATGTTAGTGTTTTATACATGTGAGATTTAGGGTTATTTTTCTATCGGTCGTTCGGCATATTTTAAGAGGCATCAACACTTCACAAGTTAATGAATTATGATGAGAAATAAGGAAATAATCAGTTCAGGTGATATCCTTGTTTCTGAACTGAAACTGTTATGTAAGTCGATGCATATTTGTATGAGTTTTAAAAAAATATCAAAGTACAAAAATAAAATAAAAATTTTTGTTATTATCCTGCCATATTTATGTTCGATATCTTCGTTATTACTAATGTTAATAGGAAAATCATATACTCTTTCGGAGAGATGAAATAATAGAGAGTTGAGCTTCCCAAAAATAAAATAAAAATCCTCCAGAGAGAAGAAGTAGACGTATCGCAGAAAAAACCAAAAATTACCTTCTCGATCAGTTCGATACAGGCCAACAGGTCCATACCGAAGTCGATGAAGGCCCATTGAATGCCTTCTCTCTGATATTCCTCTTGTTCGAGGACGAACATGTGATGATTAAAGAATTGTTGCAACTTCTCGTTTGTGAAGTTGATGCAAAGTTGCTCGAAGCCGTTGAACTACACGAGTGTGTGCGAAACAGAGAACAAAACAAAAAAGGACACAGATTACTACAGGGGCTCTACAGGGACATGTTAACACAAACGGATATTAATGTTGGTAATAACCTTGTGCAACACGGTGCACACACATATTTACATTATCTAATACGATACATAGAACAGTAAACATATAAATTTAGTTAAGGTGGAGATATGTACATCTAAAAAAAAATTGTTATATACCGTGACAGTCTCTGACGATGCTATTTTATACAAATTTTAACCGAATTATAGATCGTCAGACATTGGCACTTAAACGTACACACTTCCGCTCGTGGAAGTATAGACATTTAATAAAATTTCATAAAAAACCGACTTTTTCATTTATAACACCGGTCGACAATTTTTTTTGATTTTTCCCTCTGATTTTTTTTTTGTTTCTAGCTCAGTTCGGTGTACATTTTACGAATATGACAACAGTGTTTCTCTAACAGCTTTTGTTTTTAAGTTACAGTTTACTACCCGCATTTACCAATTTTGTTTTGATTTTTATGTTTCGACGGACACTAAGATATATTTTCCTGTTGGTTCTTCAAGAAGACATTGTTTGCATAATCCCGATTGTTTTTGCTATACTTGTGGAGAATATATATTTGAAAAATATCGAAAACCTATATCAGACTTCGTAAAAACTGCGTATCTTCAGTACTTTAAAATAACATTGTGCAATCAAGACAAACCATGGTACCTTCTATTGTGTGCCAGAAATGTATTGTGTGTCTGCGACAATGGTCCAATGGAAAAGGGAATGCAATAAAGTTCGAAACGTCGATGATTTGGCGAGAATCTCAAAATCATCATAACGATTGCTACTTCTGCGTTGTGAAAAAAAATTGTCTTAGTCCGGAAACCAACATTACTTTTTATTGCACCAGAGAAAAGAATCTGTTACCGTATTTTTCTGAAGAGAAGGAGTTAGTATTTTGTAATGATATTAGAGGTATTTTGCAACAGATGGATTTAAAAAAATACCAACCTAGTGATTGGCGTCTTTTTATAGACAGCTGCAAAAGAAGCTTACTTCATAACGGTAACAAGCATGGATCTACACCTATTGCACATTCGACGACTTTGAAAGAAGAGTACACAAATATTTAAGTAATGGAAAAAATTAAGACCACAACTGGGCCATTTGTGTTGACTTGAAAATGGTTAACTTCCTTCTAGATCAACAAGGTGGATACACAAAGTTCCCTTGTTTTATGTGTTTCTGGGACAGTCGAGACAAGCAACGCCATTGGTCACAAAAAGTTTGGCCGGTGCGAGAGAAGCTGAAAGTTGGTACAAAAAATGTTGTAAACGTGCCTTTAGTTAGCCAAGATCGTATCATAGTTCCACCACATCATATTAAACTCGGCATAATGAAACAGTTTGTGGAGGCCCTTGACAAAAGTGGCGAATGTTTCAATTTTCTCTCGCGCAAGTTACCATGATTCAGTACCGAGAAATTAAAAGCAGGTATATTTGATGGACCACAAATTAGGAAACTCGTGCAAGATCCCGATTTTGTCAAATCAATGAATGAAGTCGAATTGAAAGCTTGGAATTCATTTGTTTTGGTTATAACTAACATTCTTGCGAACAAGAAGTCCGACAATTATATCGAGCTTGTTGAGTGGTGGGGTGCGCAATGAGCATAGTGAAGAGTAGGGTGAAAGATTTCATCAAGACATACGGACAATGGAAGCGCGTTATCAAGGAAGGTGGGACTCGACTACTGCTGGAGCTTGCAACGAGATCAACCCGAAGTCGTTCATTCAAGGCAATCATGTAAAAGATCATTTCATAGTGTTGAATAGAGATTTTACTTAATATGTAGTAATTTTCTAGTATTTTTTAGTCAAAATAATAAAACTGTAAATTACAAAAAGTAAAGCTGTTAGAAATTCTCTAGTATTTTTTTCTTAGTCAGTCCTAGAAATACTCAATAACAGTAAAAAAAAATGGGGAAAAAATTGGTGTTGACCAGTGTAATGTGCCGTGAAACAATAATTTTATTACTATATCAGTTTTTTTAGTTTTTGAAATCTTTTTTCGAAAGTAATACAACTGTCCATACTACAATGAACGGCAGTGTATCTAATACACAAAAATATATACACCGACGAAGAGGGATACATGTAAAATATTAGCCACAGTGCATCGAGAGTAGACATATATAAGATGGCCGGCTGCTTATCGCTGTAGAATCGCTGATTATTCACAAAACAAAAATTCGACAAAAAAAACGATATTTCCCGCGCAAATTTCTCTACGTCTGTGTGTGTACCTTCTCGATCAATTCGATACAAGCCAACAAGTCCATGCCGAAATCGATGAAAGTCCAAATGATGCCCTCCCGTTCGTACTCCTCTTGTTCCAATACGAACATGTGGTGATTAAAGAACTGTTGCAACTTCTCGTTGGTGAAGTTGATGCAAAGTTGCTCGAAACCGTTGAACTAAAGGGATGCAGACGAACACAAACGGTTGAGGATTTGTAGGTCAATGCGTTCGTATACAATCTCATTTCATTGATCTTGATGCGTGTGCGATTATAATTGTATTGGAGATCGCATTTACCCGCACACCCTCGCCAATATCACACGATACACATACAGAAATACGCATAGGTATGTTACATCAGACGATTAGAGAGGCGCGCAATCTTTGACAAGTAATATAGGCCGCGTGAGAAGAATTAGGATTAATATACAAATCGAGTGCGTCAACATCCACCATCCAGCAAACACCTACTGAGAGACTTTTGAAGGCTGCCGATACTTCGTTGGACCAACGGCGGAAGATTTACCTTTTCAATCAAATCGATACAGGCCACCAAGTCCATGCCGAAATCTATAAATTGCCACTTAATGCCCTCCATTTCGTATTCCTCTTGTTCCAAGACGAACATGTGATGGTTAAAGAACTGTTGCAGTTTCTCGTTCGTAAAATTGATGCATAATTGTTCGAAGCTGTTGAACTACGTGTGTGTCGTATGCAGCAGCGTCAGCATGAAGAGATAGAGAGAGATACGAAAAGCAAAAAAGACAGAAAATAACACACACCGGTTTTCATTTTTTCAACGTGTTAATTATACAAAATATATGACATATATTACATAATTTGTTAATAAGGGACGATGGTAAAACGTTACTTTAGTCACGATGCCATCTAGAGCTTATCCAGTTAGAAATGTTTATGCTTGATTTGTTTGCCGCCTTGTTTGCGTTATTGCGTTATCATGCGAAAAATCAATTATGGAGCTGCTTACCTTTTCGTTACTATCGGTTATTACAATATTACTATAGCAGTGAATATTTGGCAATTAATATTAACGAACCTTTTCTATAAGCTCAATGCAAGCAAGCAAGTCCATGCCGAAGTCAATAAATTGCCAGACAATGCCCTCGCGCGTATACTCTTCTTGTTCAAGCACAAACATGTGATGGTTAAAGAACTGCTGCAATTTCTCGTTTGTGAAGTTAATGCAAAGCTGCTCGAAGCCGTTATACTGTCGAGAAGAATTATGCATCGCTATTATAAATTCAATCGAGTCGTGCTATTTGTGTGCGTCATCCATTATTAAAGTAATATTACGTGTCTCTGTGGTGGGTTCGTTGAATGTAGTGCAGTGTAAGTATATATTGATGTATGTACATACATAGACAGATATGGAGAACATTAAATTTCTATATTGCAAGATTATATAAAAGTCTTAATTAAGTAACAATGAGGACGATTGGAACCTAGACTTGAATCCTAAATAAATAAATAGATATAAATTTTATCATTAATGAAGCCCCTCTATACGGGTCTCCTTCCGTCATCCGGATCCAAGGATTGTTTGTTTGCTGCAAGAATATTAAGGGAGGAAAGAAAGAAAACTTACATCGAAGATTTCAAAACCAGCAATATCCAGTACACCGATAAAGTGCTGTCTCTTCTGTTTGGTGTCCAAAGTTTCGTTACATTTCTTGACCAGCCATTTGAACAGCCTGTCGAACATGGCCTTGGACATGGCGCCCACGGAATAGTTGACTTGATGGACATTACGACCTTGGGTCACGAATTCGTTACCGACCTTGATCTTGGGCTTCAGCAACGCCAAATATAAAGCTGGGGGATCCACGCCCAACAACGTAGCTACGCGCTCACCCTCCTGTAGAAGATGAGAATGAGAAATGTATCAGTCTGTGACGATAAATGGGAATTTTTTCAAAACGCACCTGTGTACCGTCAGCTTCAGCCTGTTCTTCGCGACCTCTCTGTTTGAATTTCATGCAGCCCATGTGCATTACAGCCGCTGTGATCCTGTAGATGTTATCCTTTTCTTCCTTGGTGAAACCGAGGATATCGAAGGCCTCCTAGATTTCGGAACGTTGCTTCGTTAATACCTTGTATACTTAATTCCATGAAACGTCGTTAGATTGTCACAAAAAAAAATTGCTCGCGGTTTAAGCATTATTTTTCGTTAAAAAAAATATGTATATAACGACACAGCAATGCAATTTTGAAGCCAGCGTTGAAGCGGATAGAACTTACCCGAGAAATTTGGGAAGTTTTTTTTAATTTCGTTTTGATCAACGTTCAATTTTGATACGGGGAAATCTCAGAAGTAAATTAATTGATATAATAATTGTACATGTTTTGTGTATTTCGAAGAGGGAATGGGGATATTATCCTACTTACATCAGTCAACGATGATTCTTCGGCATCATCTACGTTAGGAATCGTAGTTTTGCCTTGCGAGACAAAGAAGTAATCGTGGATATCGTTGGAGAGTAAGCACATCTCTGGAGAGCGATATAAAAATATTTAGATTCTGTTATAAAAAAGATTTGATTATTTGATCACTAGTTTGGGCGTGAGACTACTCGAGACAGGTGTTACTTACATACATAAATGTAGTAGGATTGAGGGATAACGAATTTAACGAATTTTGAATGACGAGATATCGGTGAAGAAATAAGAAATGTCCAGAGAACATGTTACGCCTGACATACGTAGGAGAGATTTGAATTTATATAGAGAGATCGCCCACTAATAAAAGCTCTACTGGTTGTGAGGGGAATAAAAATTCCGGATTTCAACCTAAAAAAAAATTTGGCGACGGGAACGCTATATTTACATATGTATCAGCATATAGCATATTTCAAAACAACTATTAGGAAAGGCACTCTTATTTACAGTTTTTCGTTATGAAAACCGAACCAGATGTTTGTTTGATGGATAATATTTACAAATGCATTCGATTAAATTGTGGTGGTGGTGATAGGAGAGTCCTTGTATTATTGATGGTAAATATTTCGTGAAGGGTAAATTAAATCCTAAAGCCTGACATTCAGGGAGCGATGCCTGGTGCTATCTATCGTATCTCATCCGATATCCTCCTCTGAATATTTCTTCTTTTACCGTAACGAATTCTAGTGACAAATATTCAATTGTTTTACAAACAAATTTCTGTCAAACTGTCAAAAAAAAAATTCTGACAGATTAACGTCCAATGTCAATTTTGATTATTCATAGACGATTCGCTCCCTAAATGAAATGCTCGTTTCAATCAATAAAAGATTATAATAACAGTTATTTTCGTGGAGCGTGTGAGAATATTATGATTCTTACGTCTGTCACTAGACATTCTTCGCAATCGTTGACGTTCGGTATGCGCGTCTTACCCTGACATACGTAGGGATAGTCGGCGACACGATTGCTCAACATGCAGTGGTCTACGGATACACAAAGTCACTTTACTATTCATTCGTTTCACTATCTCGAATTTAAGTATCCGTGGATAGATAAAATAGGATCAGGCATCGCACGGTGTATATGTTATATAGACGTAACAACAATCCCTGATGATGAGGCTGTTTTTTCTGCTGCGTGTACGCATTATGCTGCTATTAGTCACAACGTATACATAACCATACTAAAATACTACAATAACACTGGGTATTGGGAATGAAGCGAATAAAAATTAAAATTTGTGACACAAAAAAAGTTGTTTCCTATTAGATACAATACCCTGCGAGAATTTTCATCGTTTCTAATCAAGTAATTGTCGTAGGGCATCACCGATACCCAATGCTATCATACCACAACTTGCAACATCAAAAAAAAAGGCAAACCAAATAATGCTGATAGAGAGAAAGAGAGAGATAGGGTGGAGACATAAATAATGTTTAATATATGTATGTTGGATAACATGTGATGGTTCGTGCGTTAGTAAAAGACACATGGGCGGATGAAGATCACAGCATCCGCTAAACATCTTTGGGAAATCTTACATCGGTTATCGTCATTTCCTCGTTGTCATCTACACTAGGAATAGTGGTTTTGCCTTGCGCAACAAAGTAGTATTCGCTGATGTTATTGGAAAGGAGGCATATCTCTGTCGGTCAATAAAGACAAAAATACAATACACAACACACTACGGTTAGAGTCGATTGGAAATGTCTCGTCGATTCTGGACACTTCCAAAATAAAATATAAACAGGATCATCTAACGGTATTTAATTAGGGTAACTAATAAAAGGTAAATAGACTATTACACTGTCCAAAAGTGTAAATATCTTTAATAGGTATTGTATCGTAGGTACTCTACAGAAGGGTGGCATACAATTCCATATTGTTTTGCCCAGCAATACTGTGACGAACAGTTTTCGTTCGCGTCATTGTATATATACTTACTGATGTATTTGCAAGTTACCTCGCTAGATGTCTGGCGAAATAACTTGTATATAATAACTACTAAAACATTGTTAATAAAGTCTACTAGTTTTCACGACAAAATAATAGGTGCATCGGTTTTTTTACGGTTGGTATGCATATCCAGGGTACATTCCAAAGTGTTCCAAAGGTTATTAATATACGTGGAGTCCCAGTTCCAGTATATATGTACCTACTCTAGATGTAGTAGTAGGTATTTTTTTGTATACTACATGCAGTACGATAAAAATCATTTTCGATAGGAAACAATATTAATTGCGAGGAGAGATTAAAATGAAATCTATCTATACATCATTCATTTTAAGAAGATAGCGTTGGGTAAGTACGCTTTTATTTTGGACGTTTGCTATTGGCTAATACGTAAGGCAAAATTACATAAGACGAAAAAATCTGTCTGCGTCATGTTGGATAAAATGAAATATCACTGGTCGCTACGTTTCAGTTGTCAAATTTCTTCCGTTGCTTTTGCTTATGTATTTGGTGGTTTCTTGTGTTTCTCGTTAGCATATTGCAGAAGAGAAAGTATAGAATTGTAATACTGCATATCGGGCGTGATAATGGTTTTGTTGAAAATGGGTGGCTATATTTTCAATCGAAAGAAACCTCCGATTACCACGAGGAAATGAATGGTGAAGTATTTGCAGAGTAGATGAGAAATTTTTTGCCCTTTCTAAGACCAAATTGTGTTGTTGTAATGAATAATGCACCATACCATTCCGTCAAGGCAGAAAAAATGCCAACGACTGCATGGAAAAAAGGGATATTTTAATTGATTGGCTTGTTTTAAAAGGAATTGCCTGCGATATCTCATACTTAAAAGTTGAACTTCTGGAACTCCCTAAAAGTTATTTAAAAAATAATAGAATACCCTGTGTAATTGATGAGATGGTATTAGCAGAAACTGGTGGTAAAATTTTAAGGTTGCCACCACATCATTGCAATTTAAATCCTATAGAACTCATATGGGTTCAAGTGAAGGAATATGCTGCGGCAAATAACAAAACTTTTATATTACCAAAGATAAAAGAATTATTAATTGAAGGACTCCAACTCGTAACTGCTGAAGCATAGACAAATTGCATCAAACACACCATTGCTGAAGAAAGTAAGATGTATGAGTTGGATATCATCATAGAAGATGTGATGGAAGAATTTATTATTACGGCTAATAGTGAATCATCATGGGAAATGTCCTCTCTAAGTGATGCTTCCGCATTATCAACATAAAAAAATGATATTTGAAGTAATTTGTACATCGTTCTATAATTGTGATAATTGTAGCTACTTTAAAAAAGAACTATTAAAGTGTCCCACAGAAGTCTATTTTATTCCGAAATGTGTTTGAATACATACAATATAGAACATATCTGAAATAACATTTCTTTTGGTTGAACTGAAATAAACGTAAACGCACAGTTCTCTTAAATATTTTACTAAAGTATTTGTCATTAGAATTTAGTGTTACTTTCAGAGCAATTGACAAATATTATAACAAAACTGACATTTTACTTTCAAATTACCCGCCATTATTCAATCGAGTTAAATTTTGGTAGTGTTATACAGACGACAATTGCAGCGCCATCTACTATGTTCTTAAAGTGAATAGACGATAGTTACTGATAGTTTCTCTAAATCTTTTGTTTTCTGATTAGACAGATTTTATTGTAACGTCTCCTCGTAAAAATCAAACAGTTGCATCATCTCAAATTCGCTATCTAAAATGAAATATTGATCGTTCGTGTGTTTATCGTGTCATGTTGTGTGATCTCTCTATCTGACTGAGAACAGCCGAAAATGTAAAAAGAAATAAAGTAGAAAATCCGAAAGGCATAATGTAAAATAAGCTCTAGCGATAATATAGTACAGTGTGGGCGTTTTCTTCTTCGTGTCGCCCCCCACTTACATCTGTCAATAGACATTCTTCACCGTCATCTACATTCGGAATGGTGGTTTTACCCTGGGCAACGTAGTAATAGTCCTTGATGTTCTCGGAAAGGAGGCATATCTCTATATCGCGTTTGGTTGACAACAACAACAACATAAGTTTAACGTCATTAATTTATCGATTCTCGTAATAGAAAATGTAATTAATAGGTACATGGGTTAAATAAAGTTACCTACGTTAATCTCTTATCTCGATACGAAATTAGATTTGGTTTTGGGGAAGTTATAGACAATGTACTGAATTATCTGATTGGTTTTGTTTTGCTTACGTTTAAGGTCCTTGACAGCGCCAGACATCATCTGGTAGAAAATGTGGTAAGATCTTTCCAATGGTTGTTGAGAGATGACACGAGCCTTCTCCAATAGATCTATACAAAAACATCAAACACCATCCAGATCATATTTCTAATAATAACTACGCTTTAACTTACATGTTTCAATGTCAGCACCGGCCAGTTTACCAGTGGGACCGAAGTGGATACGGATGAATTTACCCTATTCACATAGGAAAAGAAGAAGCAAATTTTAACATCATCGGGAATAGATGATAGATAAGCCAAACTTACGAAACGTGAAGAGTTGTCATTACGCACTGTCTTGGCGTTACCGAAGGCTTCAAGTACCGGGTTAGTTTGGACGACTTGATCTTCGAGTGTACCTTTGCTTTTGGCGGCCTCATCCTTTTTCTCCTTCTTGGAGGAAGCGCCAACAGTGGCGAAATACGCGATTACCTTTTTCGTGTTTTCCGTCTTACCGGCACCAGATTCACCACTGTTTATAGAGAGAAAGAGAACATGTAGTTGAAACAAACGCTCTGCGATTATGGATTACGAGGTGTGTAAATTAAGTAATGAGACTAACAGCGTAGCGTTTGATATGGCAACACGGGACATCTAGGGGCGACAAGTGGACATTGTAATACGCGTTCAGTGAACTCGATCAAGTCATTTAGTTGTCCGTTGTCGTTTTTTCCGTGAACCAGATTTTCGTAGTGCGTTCTACAAATGAAAGATATTAATTTCCGGCATCGGTGTACTATGAAGTTTTGCTTCGGACTTGGGGAATGTGCAACAGAAACTTTTGCAAAACTTCAGTAGGCCTACGGAGACAGTGTTTTGTTAAAAGCTCAAGTTTTTCGGTGCTTTAAAGCATTCTCAGAAGGAAGCGAGTCGATGGGAGATGAGCCACGCAGCGGAAGGCTTTCAACTGCAAGAACCGATGGCAATGTCAACAAAATCTGCGATCTTGTGTGTTCAGATCGTTGGTAACGGTCAGAATGATCGGGGAATAGTTTAATTTCTCTCACACCACCCTTCATCAAGTTTTGACCAATGAATGGGGAATGAGAAAGATCTGCTTGGAAATGGTTTCAAAAAACTTGTAGTAGGAACAAAAGGACATCAGGAGAGAAAGGTGCCTTGACTTTTTGGAATCGATTGAAAATAATAAATTTTTTGGAGCGTGTCATTACTGGTGATGAGAGTTGTGTGTTCGAGTATGACCCGGCAACAAAGCGCCAGCGCATGGAATGGCACACTTCAGGCTCTCCAAAGCCCAAGAAAGCAAGAATGAGCAAATCAAATATCAAGAGCATGCTGGATTTGTTTCCTTGATGTTCACAAAGAGTTCGTGCCTCGAGGTCAGGCAGTTAATCAACATTTTTACCGAGAGGTTCTCGAAAGGCTCCGGAAAAGGGTCATGCGTGTGAAACCAAACATCAAGAACGATTGGATCTTGCATCATAACAATGCGCCTTGTCACACAGTAATTTCCATAAACGGTTTTTTGACCAGTAAAAATATTTCTGTGGCTCCTCAGCTTCCTTATTCGCCTGATTTGAGTCCTTGTGACTTTTTCCTCTTCCCACGATTGAAAATTCATCTGAAGGGACATCATTTTGGGACACTCGAAAACATTCAAACGTCTGTAACCGACCAGCTAGGGGCGATTCCAATATCCGAGTTCCAGCACTACTATGAGGAATGGAAGAACCGTCTCCGGCGCTGTGTGGCTCCCCAATGGAGTTATTTTGAGGGAGACAACGTTCAGTTGTAATTATATTCAAATAAAAATATTTAAAAATAACAGTCTCATTACTTAATTTACACACCTTGTACATGGACATATGTAGACTTAAGACTTACGTGATCAACATAGATTGATTTTGGTGGTCTGGAAATTAGAAAAGAAAACGTGTAAGCTTATACTTTGTTTTTTCTTTGGTCATGATTGTAACATACTGGTTAACATGGCGACATAAGCGCCGTCGGAAATGGCAAAGATGTGGGGTGGCACTTCATTACGCCTCTTGCCACGGTACAATTTGGCGCAACGGTTCGTGTATACTGGGAAACGCTTGTATGGATTGATGGCGACACAGAAGAGACCTGAGTATGTCTGAGGAAACAGAATATTGCAATAGTAATATGGTGTATTAAGTAAGGTATAAGTGTATTAAAAATGCATTTCATCCACTGATGTGGATTTATACAATCTTTCTCTATGAGACATCAAAAAATATCAAATAATTGCTATAACTCCGCATAAAAATATCGACACCTATTAAATACTTATCAGGATATAAGTAGATTCGACTTATGCGAATTATATGATATTTTTGTGACAGTCTGTATAAGTGGAAATGGTGTGTATCGAAAAAAAATTTTATAAGGGTTAAAATACACGGATAAAAAACTATCCAACAGTTAGCAATCAAAAATCATAATCGACCTAATGTCTGTAACAGGTCGACATTGAAAACGAGAACGACATGCCGATTTCTTAATTAAAATTTTTAGATGGAACAATAAAATATAGATATCGTTTAAGAATTTGGCAAGTGATTCTCAAAAAGTGGACACAAAAAAAAACACTTAAAAACAAAACGACATAATATCATTTGTCCTTAGGGAATTATGTCGCCAAAACATAGCAGCAGGTATACAAATGATCTTCCTGTGTACTGTTCGATGTGTGTCCTTCTACACCGAAGTATACGGTTTTCAATACTGGAAGGAGTTGATCCGTTTTATCCAGTCGTGTGTGTTTTGTAATAGGATGATGTATTGTGTTTAACAGATAGATATTAGAACAAAGTGAGGTGGTATCGCATAATGTAAGTCACACTTCGGGGCATCCTGGATCGGCTCGTCAAAAAACAAACAGACTTACATAGATGAGCTTATGATAGTATCTTTGCTTAAGATTGTGCAAGACAGAGGCGTCATTGAGGTATGTCAGATCGGACATATCCTCGCATTTTTCGTATTTGGGAGGGTTTACTTGGCCTACTTGTTCCTTCTTGAAGTTCTTTTCCTATATAGGGTAGAAAAGGCGGTTAGTAGAGTCTGCCCTAGGGCTACTTACGTAGATCAGTTTGCAGTAGTATCTCTGACGCAAGTTATGCAAGACGGCGGCCTCGTTCAAGTGAGTTAAATCGGCCATGTCTTCGACTTTCTCGAATTTCGGCGGATTGACTTGTTGCAGTTGGTCTTTTTTGATGGTTCTTTCCTAGATTTTGCACAGAAGACGGTTATTTCCCGAATGCAGATAAATTTTTATTTACAGCGATCATATCGAGAATTTTTAAATAATGAAGAAATAGATTAATATTCAAAAAACGTAACAGATATACTCAACTGTCACTATGACAAGTACATGATATTTACCAAATACTGTCCCTTGTCAAATTGACAGCTGACATTTGCTTTAAAATTTCTGTGACGTAATTTTTATATGTACGTAGTACCAGTGCAGAATATGTTTAAAAAAAAATTTGTACTTCAAAACACATGAATAACAATATTAATATTGGAAAAAAGCACATGACATTGTAGTTTATATATGTATATAACTGTGAGTTTGGCTGGTACATGACATTTATACGTCAAACTGTCAAAATTAACCATATACATTTTCGCTCGAATAAAAATGCAAAATTTTTCATGTCTCCGATAAATTATAGAAAAAGAAGTCAATCATATATGTGAAGAATACGTTGATAATATCTTTAGTGATTCAAAATTAAAAAGTATTAATAAATAAATGCACGTCTTGTTGTAGTTTATATACACAACTGTCACTTTGACAGATACATGACGTTTCCGTCAAACATCTGTCAAAATTGACAATTGACATATTCGCTCGAAAAAAAAATACAAAATGGCTCCGTTCAATTCGAGAAAAGGACGCGTAGTTTTCCTACGTGTACAGTGTTATTGTGAAGAATACGTTGATGCTGTCTTTAGTACCTCTCCTCCGGGGATGCCTACAGTGACGAGATCACCCTTGGTGCCCCTGATCTCGCCCAGGATGAAGCCTTCTTTTTCGTCTGGTACCCAGCAAGTCTTTTTGGCATCGTAGGGCTTGCTCTGATCGATACGTTTCTGTTCCAATGAAACGAAGAGGTACGGGGTGGGATCGGGATCATCTCCTTCTTGCTGTTTCTTGGACATGTTTGCAGACGAAAGTAGCTGGGGCTATTCGAGACACGTAGAAATATGACAGCCCTAGGAGCCTTCCTATAATAAAAACCACCATAAGCGTGTATTTACGCGTTGCTTCAAGTAAAGTTAATCAAATAACGGGGTGGTGCAAAATACAACAATTCTAGTGCAATAAGAATAAATCGATTTTTCTAGCGAATAATTTGAATCGGCATCAGTTCCAGCATTTGAATTCGTAATTATGTTAGTAGTTACCACAGAAAAATTGATTGTCAATTTGGAATAGAAGCAGTGTCCTCAAACTGATGGAACAGATCCCTTAAACAGCGCAATATCTTTGTTATTAAAATATACGGAAATAAATGATGTAAGGCTTGAATATTTTAATAAAGTAGAAAGTAATTTAGCCGTCAATATTAATACTAAAATTGGATATTGTGAATTTTTCAGAGCATTACTTATAGAACATAATAATATGTATACTGGATATACTGATTCGATGTCGAAAAAAGGTATACATCAGTTTTCCTTTTTCCACATATTCAACTATGTATATAAATTATATTTTTTGACATAAAACTCGGGGCGTGTATACAACATCAAGCAGGAAGTAGCAGTTATAACGAGATATTCATAACACAGATTCTGTTGCACGTATACACATATATATATATATATATATATGTATATACATAGAGTGGCGAAAGACAGAGAAGGAAATATAGAGATTCTGATTCCCAGTGACGTTCGATCCTGTTTTGAAAATAGACCGCCTAAAAATGAACCGGGCGCTTCGAAGAAAGGATAATAATGCGTGCCCGAAACGTGCCCAAGCGTACGTGCATACTAGATACGATCCTAGAGCTTGCCAAATTAGCAGAATATAATCCGAACAACGCCAGTAGATAGTGTACCAGATTTAATACAGACTTCTAGGTATTTATAGTTCCAACATACGTGTATTTATGTATTAGGGTTTGTATAGTTCTTACGTAACGACACTATTCGTTAACATCTATTTTAAGGGGAAAACCGCGCGCGACCGTTGCCAAAAAGAAAACTATACATTAGATGATGAGATAATAGAGATATGCGATGCCGTCATCACGTGTCTTTGAGTCCCTTTTGTCGATCCGATCCGAATTAGCTATTTTGCTATTGGGACTCGATCAGACGTTGTAAAAGGCCACGCGTCCTCCGTTTCTCCAGCTGGGTTAAAAATAGACTCCCAGAATTGGGTCCTCCATCTATGGCGATGGAAAATCGAAGATGGCTGCCTCTGTTCGTCACTAATACGTCAAGGTGGATGCCGATACAAACGCGCAGCGCTCCGGGTGAAACAAACAATACGATCGTCATCATATCAATTTCCAGAAACAGAAAACAAAAAATTTGCGATCGAATTTCATCGAATGATTTTTAAATCGTACCAAGGGATATGCGTCATAAATGCATGTCGTTGCGTAATAGGTAACACAATTTCGAAAAGACTATTAATTCGGCACCATTAAATAAAAGAAGTACGAATGCGTGCGTCATCGTCGTAATAATTGGCACATATAGCATGGTTGTCGTTATTTAATCTTTTTGATTATAAAACAAAAATAACTTTAAAAAAAATTATTACGTTCACAGATCAAAAACTTTCGATCAAATTCGATTACTTTCCGTTGTCGATCTTATTGTGTGTGGTATCGGTAGTACCTTACGTATTATGTAGGTTAAATTTAAAAATTGAAATCGGAAGAAAATAAAATCAAAAAGAAAAAGTCGTAGAAAACACTTCGTGGCACACAAATTCAATTATAATCAATAAGTTGTTGCACTGCACGTTTTAACAATAATCCATCATACATCCTTTTCTTCGATCACCGGCTTCGCACAATTAATTCTTCGCACTCCAATGATATAATTTTTAAAAAATTAAACGCAGAAGAAAATAACCACCGCGATCAATTAATTAAAAGGGATAAATTCATTTTCCAGAATAGAACACCTCGTCGTAATCGCACGCAATTATTATAATTCACACAATATACCTAATGTATTATAACCAACTAACTAATTAACCCTACAGACACAATATGCGTCGTAACACTTACGTTCGAAAGCCTATCTGAGCGAGCGAGGTGCGCCGGACACTTATATAAACGCGTGTAACCAGATACGAATCGCGGCCGGGGCTCGCGATTGGCGGCGTCGGTGACCAATCGGTTGGACGCGCGACGTCCCGGCCGATCTACCATTTTAGGCACGGGGTGAGGTATTATGTGTTATGTTGTGTGTCCGGCCCGCGTAGACGTGGACACCCGAAATACTCGGTCGCCGTTCCCCTCGCCGGCGAGGGGGGTCAGGGGCACACGGGAAAGGGGTAGGTAGGTCTGCCGGCGATGCAATTGTAGCGAACGCCAAACACGCCGCCGACAGCGCTTCGATAGAATCGGAAGTCTGTCTCTAATACTTCTCTTTTTTTCGATCGTAAGTCGTCTTTTGACATTGACTTATCTAAATCAAAACATGGGAAAGGATATTTAAAAAAACTACCGATTGGATGCGTGATTTATATATGATATTTTTGTGTCTCTCGCACCCTGAAAAGTAACATAGGTACACAAGAAATTAGTCTCATTCCGTGCCGACAACAACTTAAACTTGGGCAAAATTATTTTGTCAAAGTACTACATACATACATACCGTGCTTTTTTTGTAACATTACACATAGGTACGTTACATATAGATCATTCCACTCACCAATCATTCGCAATAATTGTCGCCCAACTACTGGGGCTAAATTTTTTATAATTATTGTTTCATCAAAAATAATTAAAAATTTGCCCCACGTTGGGCGCCACTTATTACAAATGATTGCACTTCAGTAATCATTTGTAATAAGTGGCGCCCAACGTGGGGCTAATATTATTTTTGATTAAGTAATAATCATTTGTAATAAGTTCCATAAATTTATTTATGGAACTACACAATTTACTACCACATGTGGTTCAATTCCTGGTAAAGTTCTCTTTCTAGGGAGCCCAGAAAATTTTAAATCCGTTAAGGTAAACTGATGTTATGACTGACTTTCTACACAGACATACCCTCTCCAACCCTACCCCTCGTCCGAGTATTTTACTCATAATAATTTTGACCTACATTTATCTAGAACTCAAGGGGAATATGCCGAATTTTTAATTCATCTGAAGAGTTACGCCCCCTGACGATCATTTTGGGAAGTTACAAATATTTTTGTTGAAATTCCCTTTGTCACCTTTATTATCAAGATTTTTGACGCAAGGTTGTAAGATGAACGGTTACCGAGATATGGCCAGCTTCCGACCTTAACCAGACACCCGATATATCCCTTGAACATTTTTTTGTTTCGGAATCAATACACGCTTTCTTCCAGAGATCACTTTCAAATATTTATATTTGATACATTTTATTAAGCATACGAAAAAGAAGATGAAATAATTTCTCAAATAGCCACTAAGAAATTTTATGGGCATTTAACAGAGGAAGCAGCAGCTATAGCTATTTTTCTCAACACGATAATCGGTTTTTTTAATATCTTTTGCATATACAAGAAGATATAAATAATCTTCCTTGCGTGGCCAAAGAAATAACAAGTTTATTACTGCAATCATTCTTAATGGCAATGTTAAAGTCAACACTCTCGTATTCAACGTTTACCAAGCTTTTTTTAGCGGGCGTGTGATTACTATTATCCAAAATGGAGTCGAAATTATACAGGGATTGTTATTAGAAGAAAAATACATAAGAATAAGTCCACGCAACTGATCCTTCAACGTTTGTATTTTTGTGAAATATTCTCAGTTTTAACCACAAAATCTCTAAGAAATTGAATCTATAGAAATAGGAATTAAACTTGATGTTGATGGGAATTGTTGGTAGATTTTATTTGTTGGGCTTAACCACCTCATTTTGCCTCCCATTTTTTTATTGTAACAATACCTGAACCCATTCACTTTGGCACTGATAAACGTTACTGTCATTGGAATGTTTACGTACATTATTTCTGTCATCCTTAACACTCTGTATGTATACCGATCACTTAACCGGAGAAGATCGCTTAATCACTGTCTCGAACGCGTGTTAAACATCGTGTTATTACACGAAAATAAAATTAGGTCCCCAGGATATTTATCAATTTATGGAGGTACGCTCGATTTAGATCGTTTTCACCTGATAAGATGCGATTCTTTCGGCCTTTCAACTTCAATCAGCTAATTGAAGCTGAAAAGCCAAAATCTCGTCCTTTCAACTCGAGCATGTCGTTTGCTATAAATCTTTCGGTACATCTTGCCAAGGTTTAAACGCCTTCAGTTGATTAATATCTTTTTAAGATTGATAATCAACCATTCAATCTGGTCCCCGTATTACTCGAATCGTATCGGATGTTATTATTCATCTTAAAATCGCTCTGGTAGAATAGTAACTAATTGTATTTTGATAATGAAAGAAGAAAAAAATTAAAATGTTACAAATGACATATAGTTCTCGCAACGAAGCAGCTGACTTTTGACAGCGATAATGGCTGCGTTCAGGCGGCACAGCAGCTAAGTAGCTGCGTCCCAGCGCATTATTGAACGGATACGATTAGTCACGCTGAGTTATTGTAAATGTTCCAGCGGGTGCAAATTCTACTCAGGGCAAATTAAAAGCGATGAGTGCTGACATGCAGCTGCTGTGTCGCCTGAATGCAGCCAATGTTAACCATATGCCAACCCATAATAACGTCAAATCTAGTTACATTTCTTCCGTGTAGGATTTCTTCAGTTCCAGTGGCATAGATAAGGTAAATTCTCATCGCAATTACTGGACATTTTTCATTTCGACGTTCCCTTTTAGTGTTGATAGTTTTCGTATTTTTTAACCAGAACCTATATATATATATATAGAAATTGGGTAGGAGTATCGACCGTACTTCGTTAGGGCTGAAGATGCGTGTAAGGACTGTCAGGGTAGTTGGTCTGTTTGAATTAAGCAAAACTCATTTATTCATTAAGCTCAATATTTCGTTGTTTATTTTACAACTTCCTCAGGAGCATGCTACAAAGGTTCTTATATAACAATAAATACGAATTAAATAGTAACCAGATCTACTTGCAATCTGAGTTAATTGTTTGAATAATAAACGGCACAACATGTTAAAATCATTGTTAATAAATAAAATTTAAAATATAAGCAAAGTTCACATCGTAAAAGCAGAATTTTAAATGATAAAATAAAATATGTAACGCAAATAATCGAGGTCACTGTGCAAAAAGACTTCCCATATACAGTCAGGAATTTATGTACAAGTACGAATGTGATATACAGTTCACCGTAAAAGTTTTTAAACGATGTTATTATTATAATTCAAAATGTTCGTGTAAATTATACTCAGTTGATCCGTATCAGTTTTAAAATT